>JAPZDY010000005.1:15538654-15552644 GCA_029783645.1 Ctenochaetus hawaiiensis
ACCACCTAGTAAATTGATTGTTCACTGTCCATTTATGTTTTTTTATGTGTTTCTCTATCTGAATCCTCTCAGGCCGGCCAACTTGTTGTTGGACAGGAGCAGCTCAGAAGTTCCCTCGGTGGGGACGATGGGTGACTGGATGGATGGAATGAGGACCTTGCCATGCAAGGAGGCCTTCTCTGGGGTCAGCTACAGCTCCTGTGACACCCTGGCCAAGACCTCCACAGAGTAAGACAACCACACACACAGACACACACACACACTGAGCTACTCTTCCTATTCATGTCAGCAGTTCAGCAGTGTTTGCAGGGTCCCAGTACCCTCGGCAAGATCCAGGAATTTGAAGAGGCTCTTGATGAAGAACACACTCACACACACACACTCATGCATGCACACATACTTGTTTTCAATAAGTGAAGAAAGCTATAGAACCCTTACTAAAGGTGTCCAGATGAGAGTCATGGTAATTCATAATGACAGGCCTTTAGCCACGCTCTTAGTTTTGCAAGTATGACCACAGAGGGAGAAGGTGAGAGCATTAAAAGACAGAGAGATAAAAGAAAGAGACAGAAAAGAGAGAGAGAGAGAGACAAAAACAGAGGAGAACAGTTGTGAGTTCCATAGGGGAGAGGGAACAAGACAGAAAGCACTGAGGGAGGGAATGAGAGGGGAGATTTGACAAGATAAAAGAGGAGTGAGAGAAGCCTTTGAAACGACGAATAAAGGCATAGCTGTCAAATAGGTATGCATGGCACTCTCTATACTGTGAGGCATTCAAATACAAAGCAAAGATCAAGCAAAGACTGTCAGAAAATTATTTGGGAGCTAAATCTTGATGAATCACATTTGGAGAGAGAACACTGCAGGACCTAAAGTGTGTTTTCTCTAAACTGAGTATGTTGACCCATGCAAGTTATTGCTCTTTCAATTTCAAGATTTATGGTCACTTAAAAATATCCTCTAAATATACATTTGTTCAAATAATTTATCATGTTTATGTTTGAGGTATTTCTGGGTACCTAAATGTCACAATATAATTGGTAATTCGGGTTAAATATTCAAGTGTGTTCAGCAATTACTGTTCCTCCAAAACATTTTTGGAAATTGAGTGTCTTTTGTATGAGGAACTTTCAGTGGGAAATTATATTAGACTCAAGGTTTTTGTCACAGCAAAGGGTTTAGCGTGTCAGTGTCTCAGGATAAAGGAGAGTGATTCCCAGGGACAGAGATTATAGGTGTGACACTGCTGACAGGGTCCTCAGGCTGACAAAAGGTTTGAGGTAGTGGATCAGATTCTGACCAGAGTCCTGCACTGGCACACTGAGATGAATTATGTATCCCAAGCAAAGTGATAATAGTCTGAGAGATTATATTGATGAACATGCTTCCTTTAGACTTACAGTTCACAAAGCAGAAACTTGGGAAATATAAGGTAACCTTAGTAGTTTTGTATGTTTGGTACTTTCTTTTCTTGTCAGTAAGTTTGCAGATTTTTTTTGTCTCTTTTTCCTTCTCTCTCTCTCTTTTCCCTCCCTGCTGGACTGCTGCTGGTCTAATTGATGTGGAATGTGACCGAGTAAATAATTGGACATTTCTAATCGCTCTGATCAAAGCAGGCATTCACTGTGTTGATGGCAGCAGCGGGGTAGTTGGGGAGTGGTGGTCAGAGCTGCAGCCAGCTGTAATCTCTGTCTTTAACTTACCAAATGGGCAGTCATTAACAGTGTTGGGCTTAATATGTTAGAAAGAACAAATGTGTAATGTGTGTCCTTCTAAATAATTATAAAGATATAGTGGCTTTTTGAAAATACTATGAAGAAAAGATTAAAACTTTGCCAAGGCACACTGGTAGCTAGAAATTGCAGTTACTTGTAACTAAAATGTAGAACTTCATATCCTAGAAGTACGCTACAAAGTGATGCTTTGTACTATAGACACCAAAGGAAAAAGAAGCAGCCCTCTTTGAAGAAAGTGTTTGCTTACTGCCGAGGAGGAGACGTCTTTTGGATAATAATAATAAGACTTTTTAATGATGATTTCTCTCTCATCCTCTGTCAGCTTGTTTTTCTTTAAGGGTGCTAACAAAAGATGGATCTTTTTTAAAAAAAATCCCTCAAATTTTTTTTTTTACAATGAATACATTTTAATCAATGAAAAGTTTTCTTCCATCAACATGTTGCAAAACAAAAAAGCTCACACTGCAAACTAGTCAGAAATCCACATTGGTTATCAAAAAATACAGTGCAGAAAAGCTGTGGTACAGTAACCTCATGCTACAGAAATCCTGCTTCATGATGCTTTTTCTGTGGCTAGATGCTAAATTGGATCACTGCAGTATTCATTTAGCGAAGGCTGAAACTAGGGCACCCAAGGCTAGCTCAGCTACAAGGCTAGCAGACTTGGCTGAGACTATACTTTGCTCAATATAGAGTGCTTTATTGATTTGTACAGGTTTAATCCAGTCCTTGATATTCAGCACAAGGCTTGGCAATGCTCTGACCTCTGAGGTACAGTAATCATACTTGGCCATAGTGTGCTGACTCATCGGCTGGTTTAATTGAGGTCCTTTTTTTTGAGATGGGCTGGAATAGATTGACTTGCAATTCCTGCATCATTTCGACCATTTTCTTCATCTGGACAGAGTGCATGCAAAGTTCATTTCAGGTATTTGATTGAGGAAGAGATGAACTGGACCTAAACTTCTACAGAAAGAAACAAAACATTTTCTTCTACACAGATTCGCTGAAGTCCGATGCTATCAGGACAGACTCCTCTGCTACGGTTTAAGAAAGCTTTTTTTTACCCTAACTATTATCTAGCATCCTTTCTTTCAGGAACTGAAGACACAAACAAATAATAACAACAAATAAAACAGCTGTGGGTTTGAGTTTTGTTTTTTCCTTCATGAAAAACACTGGAACTTTCAACTACACTAGAAAAATATAACATCCTGCAGTGGTTTGGCTTTGAAATGATGGGATGTGCAGAGTTAACACTTTGACACGCTGTAGTAAAAAACTTGAAACTGTTAATCTTTTTCATGTGATGGTGTGTGTCCATAAGTTTTTCTTGCAGTATAATTTATGGTCGTGCCTCATATGTTTCAAGTTTCAGTTTAATGTGTTCTCATTATATCTGTTCTTCAGATGATTCATGTGCATTTCCTGATAAAAAAGACTCATGGGATTATGATGAGGAAAGGGTTTATTTTAGACTCATTGTTTCAAAAAGGATTTTTAAGTTTCTGAGTGATCCAAGAGCAAAAGGTCCCAAAAATACAGTGATAGATTCAAATAAAATTCAATTATGACATCCACACTGTTAGGCCGATTGCCATTAAAACAGTCAGTGTCAAATGTATTTGCAGTCTCTTTAGCATTTTATTTGTATTCTTATTATTATTAATGTGTATAAGTGAATTAATTCATTTATTTTATGTTTATATCAAATTTGAATTAATAGATTTTAGCCTACTTAGTTTCAGATTACCTTCTGTTATGTTTGTAACATAAAGGTTTGTTTCACAGTTGCAGATAAAGTCACATGATTCAGTCTTCACAGTTGAAATACTCCTTAAACAAACAATATTAAAGACTTCAAGTTTAAAAAGCTAATGTTTCCTGGGCCTGGCTGTTTCTCAGTAGAGTGGTTCTGACGGAGGTCCATGTCACACCAGCCACTTGCCCAGAATGGGAGCCATCCATGGGAGTCACCACTCTCTAACATCCAGCTCCTCTCGCCTCCTCAGGCTCTGGATGGTGGGTGGAGGACTGAAATCCAGACCAGTTTCTGGCTGGTCAAGATGTCTTTCAATTGTCTGCTGTTTTGGCTGCTTTGTAGGACTAAATGCTCTGCTTGCATCCTATTAATACAACCTTTCTCTGTGACCATTTATTGATAACATGAAAATGTCCCCATGGCTGAACATGTTTGTTATGGAAAAGCCACCACGCCAACTGCACCTCCACTGCTTCTACTAATACAGTACTGTTGTTTTACTACCAGATGGCAGAAGAGCTGATGTGCTGTTTGACTTTTTGTGCACTGTAATATCAAAAATGTTGTGTGAATGTTACATATTTCAAAGTTGTTGTTACTAAATGTTTTAAAAATTGCTTGATGTTTTTTCATTGCACAGACTAACCACCATATGTATGTATTTGAAGTTTATGATGCATAACACCTCTGTAGCTGTAAGGAGTCTTCGTAAACAAATGTTTGGTTTGATTTTTTACATCAAATGCATGCAACTAATCCTTTAATGTTCTTTAGGAATATTTACAAGTTAACAGATTTATCTGAAACAGAGTGTAATTTCCTACATATGTACCAGTGTTGCTCCTCTCCTCATACTTGCCGACCCTGTCAAAGAAATCCAGTTCAGTGTAATGCAGGAAGCAAGGCCTTCATTTCATTGTGGCCTTTGCAAACCTCTGTCTCCTCTGCTGTCAGGGTCATAACAGCAGCTGTCAGTCTAGCCCCAAAGAGAAACCTCCCTATTTGTTGGAGATGGAGGAAGGAGGCAAAGCCCCTCTCCCTCATACCACGTCCAGAGATGGTGTAGCCAAGTGGCCTTCTGGGAAATGCAGTCCTTTGTGAATGACAGATGCTTTGGAAAGAGAAGGAGCAGCACTGGGGCCATGTCATTAAATGTCACATGGATTGTCACATCCTCCAACTAACACACCCTTTCAATCTTTTTTCTCCTCATCTTCACCTCCATCATGTGTCTCTCCCTGATCGACCCCCCCCCCTCCCACATACCCTTCCCCCTCTATTCCTCTCCTTCACAAACCAGGGATCTAAAAAAGGTTGGAGTGACTATCGTAGGACCGCAGAAGAAGATCGTGAGCAGCCTCAAAGCCCTTGATTCCCACAACAAGAATGGCCCAGTACCTGTTTAAAAAATATGAACCCAACAAGTAAAAACACCAGAGACTTGTCTGTCTGTGTGGTTGCTAATCACAGTCTTACAGGGTGGCTTCATTTAAAACTGAAAACAGATGGAAATGGAGGAAAAATATAATATGATTCAAATGAGGGCTTTCATTGTTCCACTGAAAGATATCAAGTCCTGACGGAGGTACGAGAAGAGGTCAGTGCAGGCCTGCCAGCTGACTCTTCAGGCCTCCATCAATCCATGTCTAAGCTGAGATGCCTTACAGACAAATAGCAGGGTAGAGTGAGAAGAGGTGAAGCCAAGGAGGTCAGTGAGACCTGTCTGGGGATATGAACTGGGACTGGACTGGGATGCAGGGCAAGGATCGGACTAACACAGCCAGAGCTCTCCAGTATCGGCTAAGCTGGATTGCATGGCCTGTCCTTTACAGTGGAGAAAGGGAACGGGCATGCTCACCGTCTCCTCCCACCACGCCTGATTAGCAGCCTGTGGAAGAGGCGGTGAAACGGCTGAGATGCCTCGTAGAGGAGCGTGGCAGACAGCAGCAGGTCACCCGGGTCTGGACCCTTCCTGGACTAAATGAGGTCTGAGGTGTGAGATTTTGTTGTAGCTACCTTCATTTACTGTCTCTATCCATGAGAGAACTGAGCTGGGCACATCTAGACAATAACCGAGCCATCGTACTCTGTAGCTCTAACCTATAGCATTTGCATTCAGCAGACATGTCACATAAAAGCAATAATAATCAGTTAAATAGTCGCATTGTATGAAAGCCATGAGTCAGTCACATGTACAAAGTATTAAATGCTGTGCTTTGGAGGTACAAGGGCCATAACACACCTCACACACAGAAGTTTCTTTATGGTAACATCTATGTTTTATGTGCTTATGAAGAGATATTGTACAGTTATAGTGCTGTTCCCTCTACCCAATGCCCTTTGTTTGAAATCTCAGGATGTATATGTACGTTAGTCATTCTACTTTCTCTCATAAGGGAAAAAACAGAGAAAATGAAGCAGAGTCATGAAGTGAGAGTGCAGGTTAAGAGAGACAGGGCAAAAAAAAGCAAAAAAAAAAAAAAAGGGAAACTGTTGGAGGGTAATTGATAAGAAGAAAAAGAGAACTTGAAAAAGATGAAGTAGTGCCATGAAGGCATTTGCTTCAGAGTGTTGTGTGAGTGCTTTAAAGTAGAGGTGCTTGAACTTGAGTTTTTTTCTTCAGGTAAGACAGGTTAACATCATCAACCCCACACATCAGCAGTCACTCCGTTTAAGGAACCAGGCTTGTTCTCTGCATACAGTCAGTTCACGAGGTTGACAGAAACACTGCTGATCTGAAGGTGTGTTACTCTTTGTGCTTTTATCATAAAGTGATTAAAAGGAGCATACATTTGTTTTAAGAAAATACTTGTAAATTAGCTGTTCATCCATAAATCCTGGTGCATTTGAAGCAAAAAGCAGAGTGCCTCCTCTAGTTGGGTTGGATCATGACAGAATCATCAAGCAAAAAGCTCCAGTTTTTATTTATTTATAAAAGAAAAATCTGTGTCTAACATAGGGGCATGTGGTTTTTATACACTGTCCCAAACTAACAAGGTGTGAAAATGCCCTGAATGAGATGCAACACTTCCAATAAACGATTGCTTTCTGAGATAGTATCTTAGTACGTCATATGTCCGGAATGGGATTTCCTAAAGGCACCTTACAATTTAGATGGTCTTTGTACTACAAAGTACAGACTTGAAGATGGTGGTCTCCTGCTTTTATATCACCCACTCAATCCATCAGTGCAACATATACACCCAGTGTTTCTAAACTGGCTCTTTGGTACTTTGTGCTGTTGGATGGGTAATATTTAACCACGAGGGCGCTATCTTTAAGCTTCTCACAAGCACTTACTGAAGTACAAAATATTTGAGCACTTTGAATGGAAATGTAACTGCCTTGACTATAGAGGAAGTGTATCTAATGGACAGGGGTGATTTTTGGTGCTTTTGGGAAACCCGGCCCTGTTCAGTTTGTCAGTCGGTCCTCTGTTACTTGGTCTACCTGTGGATGCTGCTGTTGCTGCTATGTGTTTCAATTAGCATGTACATAATGTAAACCATCGTAATGATAGCAACTAGCGCTACAGATCCCACTATATGTACATGGCCATCCTTCTTTGTACAAATGTTTGTATGTATAAAAGAATAAAATAAAAATTGTGCAACATTTTTAATTAAAAAAGAGACAAAAATCATCTGTATTATATTTTATCTTATTTTGAATTATATTTGTCTGCTCTGTTTTTTTTTCTTTTTCTACAATAAAAAAAGGCAATTATGATTACATTATTATTTATTTGTTAACATTATACAGCGCAATGTTGATGTTTTTTGTAGCATACAGTAAATTATGTGTCAGTGCTATCTGTGTTTTGGTTTTTTGACTTACATTATAAACCTGGGACATCTGAGAGAGCAATACTGTTATGCACCCTATATCCAGATCCCTCATTTTCTGTCTCAAGACTGACCTGAGTGTCTGTGTGAGAGTTTACGTGTGCAAATGTAGATGGCCTTGTCTACTAATGTAAAATGATTTGTAGTGGAAACATTTATATTTTTATAATAAATATTCGCAAAATATTTTCCAAAAAATGGATGACGATAGACCTGCTCCTGTGTTTTTATTTTTTATCCAGACGAACAAATGTGGTCGGCTTTTCTCTTAACTGTAAACATATTTCCATATGTTTTAAAAGATCACCACAAGTCAAAGTCAAACACTCATAACTCAGACGTCATCTTTTTTTTTTTTTATTTTACATTCCATATATCAATCTTTTGGCACATCCTGCATTCTTCAGGATAAAAGCCAGCAATCATCTGACTGACATATACAGTGTATGGTGCAGGTGGTTTAAATTACTGAGTTCACAGGGCAACGAACATGAACGGAGAAGGAGTCCATGGAGAGGTCATTATAGCCTAGAGGGGTTTTCGCCATCGTGTCCAAACTCTATGAATCACCAAACACAAGTAAAAGTTACAAATATCGAAATGTTTGTATTCATATTGGGCAATAGATCTACATAAGAGTAAAAAACAGACGTTTGACTTGTACCTTCTATGTCTGAAGTGATGTATAGAAATGTCAAAATCCACTCTTAGTAAAAAATAAAAAAAACTTTAAAAAATAATTGTGTAATATGAAATGATCACATGAATAAAATTACACAATAAAAATGATATGCAGTATAAACAAAATTTATTACAAATGAATTGAATTTTGCTTCTAGTGACAGTGTCATCAAGTTCCAACAAACATCTACTGAATATTAATTTTTTAACCAATGTAAATTAATTGATGCATCTCAGCCGGTGGGATGGTTTGACCTGCCATCATAGTTTTGACGGGTGGCTCTGATGGGTGTCATTACAGGATAACATAAACAATCTTGTCAATGTGACACTGACCAATAAAATTGTCATTTGTATATCTTATTTTTTTCTATATTGAAACACAAATGTGGGAACTGAAATTATGAATTTTGAATTAAACATCGATGCATTGTGCACACGTAAAAGGAAGAACTGTATGAAAACTCCTAAACGCTAAAAATATTTATCTTTAGTATTTGCAGGCTTTGACTTTCACAGAATCCCCCCTTAAAAACTTTAAAATGCTGTTTGAACCTGTAGGAGCATTACCTTCAAATATCAAGACATTTGCCCAATAGCAACGCTCTGTGTAGTCGAATGACACACAAAAAATTCTAAACTCTCTCTGTCCATACTGTACTTACTGTATTATATCTGCAAACTCTCAAACATCTGTTAACCAGGCTCCAACTTAACCACCTCAGCCTCTGTTTTTAATCCCTTTCAACCTGCTGCCTCCTCCTTTTGTCTCCCCAACCACATCTAATAAAGCATTTTGTTTCCGATCATCCGTAGTTAAAGTTGATTTGTTGTGTGATTTTAATGTGGAAGATCTGCTTTTTCTTTCCTTCCTTTCCTTTTTTTGTTTTTTCATGCCGGTTGGGAGGAGATGAGATGTGTCAGATGGGGGAAAGAGTGATGGTCGCTCTGCTCAATGCTGAAAAGGCTGACACTATCCAGATGTTTCCAGGCAGATGTGCACAGAGAGAAAACAGGACATGGCTCTCCCATATTCAGGAAAACAATGAACACAGTATGCTTGACAACGCCACCAATTCGGTCTTGTTTGTATCTAGAAAACCTCCAAGGTACGGAAGCCACTGGGGTGATGGGAAAGAGAGAGGGAGAGTGGAGGTGGGGGAGGTCTGGAGAGTAAAAGATGAGGGGAGATGAAGCTATAGAGAGAAGAACCGAAGGCAGGTGTGCTGGCAATGTGATGCCTGTGGCAGTTCTGTCCAAGTAGATAAGAACTGTTCGAACAGTTGCATATAATAATGCAATAACGCAGGAGAAGATTAAGCAGCACCATTCATCATCTTCCTTGGCACCGTGCTGTTGAAATGCACTCCCCTAGCTGCTACTGACAGAGGAAGCATGGTTCCACTTGGAGAGTAATGATAATGAGAAAACAAAGGCATGATGTGTAAAATTCATTTCCCATTTTTGAAAAGGGGTAAAATGCAATCATCCAAAATACAGCTCTGTTGTTTTTTTCTTCCAGACGTTTCGACACCGGCTCTGTTCTATGTTGGCTCGGATGTCACAGAACCGTCACTGACAGTTTCTACTGTGGTTTTCTACTTGAATTTTATTTGTGTAAATAGCATATCCACTTCAAGGGCCAAATCATCTCCCTAAGCCTTTGCGTGTGTACAAACAAGAAAACACACAAGCACAAGTTATTCACTTATTGTGTAAACATGCTTTTGCAATTTTGAAGACAATTTTTCAAAAGCTTTTATTTTTTAAATCACGTGTAAATCATTCCCTCCATCATGATTGTGGGTACATATTGTGGTCAACATTTGTTTTCATTTTCAGACAACTGGAAATATAGTCATCATTAGTTTCAACCAAATCATTCTTTAAAATTCTTGTCTGTTCTTGAAAGTCTCTTTTTTCCCACAGCCCCTATTTTCTAAAGTATGTTTAGTAACTTAAACACAGCTGATGTAAACACACCTGATTCTTTTTTGAGAAGGGTAGGACAGCAGCCCACATGCTATCCTCCCCGTGTACGTCTCCTCCCTTTGAAGCCTGTTTTGTGGCCTCATCCCCAGATCTCCTCCCTCCTTTTCCTCTCAGTTCCTGGTAAAAACTGGCCTCCAGCTGTGTACAGCTGCTTTGCAGGGCCTGGTGCCATGTTGCAAACTCATACCGCTCCGCACAGCTACCCCTGCGGCCTGCTGTGAGAATGTCATCCTTGTAAGCTCACTTCCTAAAAGTTCACTGATTAATGACCAGAATCACATGTGTTAATTATCTTTGGTGCAAACCATGTTTATCTCTCTGCAGCAGTAGATCGTGGAAGAATTAGGGCTTTTCCCCTTCAGTGTTGTGCAGAATGTGCAAGAGGACACAAAGCAAGGAAGTGCTGACACAAAGAGGATCTTGTGTGTACACATGTACACTGCAGGGAGCACTAAGCTGTCACAATACTGTCTCAGCAACGCACATGTACATGTACACACAGACACAGGTAGATGGATGTTGGATGTTGGCTTTGTAATGCCTGTGCTCTCTATGGAACCGAAGCACACACTGACTCTTCAATCATTTTATTACCAAAGAAACATACAGTGTTATCATCACAGTTCACACACACACACACACACACACATATACACACAGGTCCCAGAACTGCAGTGCCCCGACTGGTTCTGTCACTTTAACAAATGGTGTCATCACATAGGAAAGTGAAGCTATCATCACAGCCTCCTCACTAGTGGTGGTACAGTAGAGAGACAACTACATTTGTCTTTGTATTTTGATCAAAAACTAGACTCCAGGTAAAACCACTGTCACCAAAGTGTCTCATGTGGGATGAACTTGCAAAAAAAAAAAAGTGTTTGTGTTTGCTATAAGTTTAACAGAAGTTAAAAGTCCCACGAAGGAATATGCATGTCAGCTCTAGATTAACAGATTGTTTCTACATGCCTTGCTGATTTTGTTTTTAAGCTGGTAAAAAATGCTGGATTGGGTTGTTTTCACAGCTTGATCCTTGTGGGCGAATGACAACAAAGAAATCTCAGATGCGTGAGGTGTTGTGAAGCTAAACAAGGCAGCTAAGACGTCACTTTTACGCCTCTACTGTAGCCTGTTGGGACATCAACAGAGGAGCATCAGTCATATTTAATTAAGTCACCACATTTACAATACCAACCAAAAACTTGTGATTTAGCTACTGTCATAGGTAGGAAAGCATATAATGATCGACCATAAGAAAACTCATGGTGACTTTGTCAATTCATGAACCCGAGCTTAAAAGAGGACATTTAGGTTGCTGAAATGGCAGCTTTTAGAGTTTCTGGCTCTGCTTAGGAACAAATTGATAGGATCATGATGAGATTTTATCCAACAAAGCAAATAAAATCTCTTTTATCTCCAACATATTTAATGTTACTCAACGTTGACTTACCTCCTTGTTTTATGTATCCAGTCCTGTGAACCATAGTCAATTAGTTTACTTACTTCTTTCTAGACTGAAAAAATTAAAAACTGTTATATATTTTGCAGTAAAGTTTGCAATGACTTTTTTAACCCTACCAATTAGATTTACAGTTGAGGCTTCATCTCTACAACCACTGAAGGGATTGCCATCAAACATTTGATTTGCTCCCAAAGGAAAAATCCCAAGGTGTTTGTTCCCTAAACATTATCATTTACTCAGAATTAAAATGTTGACTGTATTTAAGATTGTTACCATATGCAAATATTAAAATTACAACCTCAAGTATTGTAATTAGTTTGTATTAAGTGTAAATTGGCTATTTTTTTGCATTCTTATATGTGAAACTATCTATGGGAAACATCACCTGCTAAACATTAGTAGTTGACATTGTCATTATGAACCTGTTAGCACATTGACAAAGCATTTAGCTTAAAGCATCACTGTGTCTAGGTACAAACCTTGAGAGCTTCCAATAAAGTGTTAACCTGATACACCAGATGGAGTGTTTCACATATCCATAGGATATTTTTCACATGTCCATCTGGAAAACAGCCCACAGACAGAATGTGAAGGGGCAGGTCATTTAAAAAAAAAGTTGGAAGGTGATTGGCCAAATATCATGTCTGTCACATTCATTACTCCTGCCAAAGCCAGTCAGGAGAAGAACAAAAACTTCTTTTCCATCAACAAAAGCCTTCAGTGCTGCTCTTTGCTCTCTTTTTTATTGAGGAAATGTTGTCTGATAGACTTTATCGGAGGCAACCATTGTTTGCTGGCTTGCAGCTGCTTCTCACTTTTGTCAAAACTAAACCAATCCCTTAACTTCCACATCTCTCTCTACAGACAAAGTTATATCTGATCAGACACAAAAGAATCTGATTGGAGTTTTTCAAGATGGATCTGTAAGAATTCAGACTTGAAATTTCAGCACTAGCTGCCTTGCAAGGTTAATAAAGTGTAGGCCTACTCTTACCTTAGATTTATTTCAGTGAATGATGAAGCATTGAAGCACTAGAATCACCAAAACTGTCCCACAAAATCTGTGTAATTCAAAAAGCTGTGTAGATAAAACACATATTAAATCTAGCAATACGCTTAAGAGAAATTTTACACAATATTATTCAAGGTAAAAGGTAAAAAGGTAATTTATTCATCCTTGGATTGCAAAATGAAAGTGAAGGCGCTACCTGCCATTGCATCTGCATGTACCACTGTTGCCAAGTAATTATTTCCACACAGCAAGTAAAATAGGTTTCATGCTCAAATTTGAACAATTGATGGCACTTGGTGGCTTTATTTAATATTGATACAACTTCCAAAGTGACCTCTAAAAATCTGTCATTATTAGTCAGCTTATCTAAAAAAAAAAACCTAGTCTGGAGCACAGCCCAGGAGAGGATCAAAATGACTGTAATGATAACTGAAGAGTGCTATTACCACTCTGTCTGTTAATGTTAATGGTAGAAGCGAGGCTATAGAGCTGCTGGTCCTGCCTGCTGTTGACACCATCGTCCATACCAGGGAGAATTGATTTTCCATGAAGGCTGAGTGATGTGGAGGGACTGCTGGCCCTCTGATGTCAGCACTCTGTCATCTCTCTCTCTCACTTTTTTCTCCTTTCCCTCTCTTCTGCCCCTTTTCGTCCTTGGTTTCTTCACAGTTCAGTATTTCCCTGCTCTTCACCTCTCTGCTTTCTGTCCTTACTTTTTAGCTCCTCCTCTGCTTCTCTCTCAGTCTGTCTCTCTCTCTTTTCAAGGCACTTTCACTTAATGGGCATCACATAGATCACATATGCAGTGTTCATTTAGATCAATTTATGGATATTAACAGTTTATTAGTATGAATCAAACAGAAATAAATAGGCAACTCTTGCCTTCTTTTCTCTTCATCTGGTTCTCTTTCTATAGCGGCAGGCAGGATGATTACATAATGAGATCATGATGCTACACAAGAGCCTGATTTTCACTGCTGTCGCATTCTGTGCATCATTCACATGAATGAATTTCACAGTTAAGCATGATAGTGTCTTTATTTTGGACAGGATTGCTGTTTGTTTACTTTTCATCAAGCTGTTACACATTTTACCAGGAAAATAAATAAGAACCTCTGCAGTACTTCTACTGTTTTTATTCTCTTGCATTCCTCATCAAACACATATACACATAAAAGGCCTATTTTGTGTGAACTGACAAATACACACTGATGATTTAACTTTTGTTGTTTAACTAAAATTCAGCCTTTGGAATTTCAAGCCAGATTTCTTGATAAGAACGTGGTCATAAAAAAAAAATCTTATACTCACATATTGATTGTTTGATGATATGATATTTAAAAAAGAAAAAAAAAACATAATCATAAAGTCTGAAGTTTCATACATATTGTACCACATACATCATGACCCTACATGTCACTGCTACTGTGTATAACTGGTCAAGCCAAAAGACGAAAACAATTTTGTTTTTTGTTTTTTTTTCTTATTTTGGTATAATTTATA
>JAPZDY010000005.1:15552744-15577764 GCA_029783645.1 Ctenochaetus hawaiiensis
AGTTTACCATAAGTAGGCAAATTAATTTAAGATAACATATGAAATACCCAAATTGATGTTAATTTCAGTGAATTTAAAGATTCTTTTGAAGATGAATTGATTACCATGTGGGACCTTGTTCAGTCTTCTGTGCAAAAGACAAGTTGTGATGCTTTACTGCACAAGATGTTTCACAAATATGTATAATGTCACGCACGAACTATGACTTTTTATCACCGAGCCATCATTGTATATCTGTATTAAGAATACAGAAACACAATTCCTGACAGTTTCGTCTTATCTTTCACACATTGTCAAGAACATTTCCTCCCAGTTTATATTATCTACAATTGCAGAGTCATATTATAGTCATGTTTCTTGTAATTCTTTTCTATATTTATGTTGAGCTTAACTGACTCTATACATGTCTTGACTGTTGATTTGATTTATAATAAAACATTTATGTGCAATCACCATCACTCTCTCTCTTTTATTCTCTTTCTCTTTCCCATTGTCTGTCTGTCTTGCATTCTCTTCATTGGCCCATCTTTCCATCCACATATTAAAGCCATATATCACCAGGATCAAACCCAGCGAGTCAGCCAGAGACAGGCTGATTTACTGGTGGGTTTCCTCTGTGTCTGTGAGTTTTATGATTGGGGTCGAGGGCCAGGGACACAGGGATACATTTCTGACAAGGTCTGTCTTTGACTACTGGTGTTTCTAGCACTTTTCAGGACTTCTTCAGCTTGACCTCCTTAAATTACAAGGCCACACGTTAATGTCACTTTTGACTTAAACAGCTGAGTTCCAGGAGACGTCACAACTAGCACTGACCAGCTCCTGCAGCAGTTAAGCAATGCTCATGTTAATTCTGTGGAATATCGTCAAAAAAAAGTCTGTTTAGAGCTGCAAGAGTCCACAAAAAGTCAAGTTTCTTTGATAAATTACTTGTAAAGGATAAAGGCGCTTAAATCAAAGTGCATGTTTAAAACTTCAAAATCAGTCACCCCTCAGTCAAAAGAATACAATGAAAATAGCTCCTTTGCATTAAAAAAAACATTTGGATGGCTGTACCTTCTGTTACCTCAAAGTGAAGCCAATTTTAATGCCTAAATATTTTTTTCACTTTTTTCAATACCCACTGCATAAATGCAAACTTTCTCATCTAGTTTGCAAGTGTTCAACACACCAGCCAACTGAAACCTACCAAAAAGAATTTGGTTGTGATAAAATGTACATTAGACTAACTATTAATCTTAATCAACAGGCATGTCCGCTTCAGTCGAAGATGAGCCAGATGTTGAAAAGGCAATTCACCCTGTTCATACATTGCAGCTGTTTACCCTGAAGTTTTCTCCTCACTTAAACAGATTCTTTATGATGTTACATATATTAACAGTTTTTATTGAAAAAAATGAATGAGAAGATGCCCCAGATGTGTCATACTGTTGAATGTTTTGGTGAATCTTGTCATGCTGAACTATCAGCTACATCAAATACACTGCATTTTACTGCTGCACTGCATCAAATCAAAGAACCCTTGCAGTAATAGGCTGAAAGCAAACTCATTATCATCAATCACGTCATTTTTTTTCAGATCTGGATACAACAAGGATGGATTGCAGGCATCATTTTAATTAATTTTTCAAACTACTTTGTACTGAGTTATCTCAGTTAATACCTAATGATACTTAATACTTAATTCCGTTAATTTGCAACGTTGATGCGTTTTGGGTTTTTTTTTCCTATTTTGACAATGGTTCAGTAAACCCAGAGCCAGAGTGCTGCAGCTGGCGCCTGTAAAACAAGGCTGCAGTGTTAGCTAATCCCTGCAGGCAATTGCGCATCATGAATCTGCATCCAAAGAAAAGTGCATGTTTTTTGAATCACAGCCTCAGATTGTTATTTTAAGTGTTTCGCAACATCATGGAAAGGATTCCTGCGGAGATGGAACTTTTTATTATTTATTTTTATTAAGGAGGAAGAAGCTCTTCGTTTAAGTAGAAACACCTGTTGTATTGCTTTAGACAAATCCACTCCATTTGCAAACGCTAATTTTAGTTTTCATTTTTACTTGAGTAACGACATTTTCAAATATCACGGCAAAAAAAAAGAAAAAAATCAACTTGGCTAGTCTTTTAACAGTTCCAACAATCACAAGCTCTGGTATGATTTACATAAACGCTTAATTCACAGAGTGAGATGTTGAAATATCGGGAGATGAGCGAACGTAAAGTCGGACATCAGAGAAACAGCGAGGGGGAAACGGTGTGTGGAGCCAGAAAATATTTTAACATCTCACTTGGTGAACAACAGATGGAGCTGCTGTGTGGGTAGCTCCTCCCAGGACAGTCATAAGTTAACCCATGCAGAGTCTAGATGGACTCGGCCAGGAACCATGACCTAACTAGTGAACACAACTCCAGATATGTGCTCGCACATTTAAATGCAAAGCACAGGGGCAACTGGGACACAGCACAGTGGAAACAACAAATGACACAAGCAGGCGTACTGCTGACACCATAAGATATATATGCACAAATTCTTCCACATAGTACATAATGCAGGATTTCTATCCCTCTCACATTCTTGGTGTCTCTTTTTTTTTTCTACTTTCCCCTTTATTCCTCTTTCCTCTTGTGTGTTTCCATGTCAGCGGAGGAGACATGACAAGTTCTTTCCGGCCTCTCCCCAAAGTAAGCCAGTTCAGCTCTTACCACAGTCCTGCTGTCAGCCAGCCAACCAGTCAGTCAGTCATACCACACTAGTCCTGCAGGAATGTAAAAGAGGAGTCCAGGCTCTGGTTGGTCCTTTTATCATCAGCCATTTCATTTGCAATGCGATCATACTGCGGAAGAGAATGTGGAAAAATAAATAGAAGTGTAATAGAAGGGTAAATGAATTGTGTTGAAAAGTCATAAATGTTACATGGTTCAGATGTTTAATTTGTTTATAAAGTCACGAAGTATGATTTGATGCTCTTGCATGGATTGTGTTTCCTATACGATTAAAATTATACAGCAGACATGCAATGAAGCCGGCTGATGACGGACTTGTGTGAGGCTGTGTCCTGGGGTTGTGCTGTAATGTTTCCTCCTTTCTTCCTCTCATATATACACATCAGGAAAGTAAAGCTATTTATTTTTGTCTTAATTCTGCCTGACATTTACAATTACCGCTGTGTTTGGTTGCAGCGGGGCCTGCTTTAATAGGGCTGTTGACTGTCAAACTTGGTTAGGTCGCCTTAGATCTCAGTCCTCCTTTCATAGGGACCTTTTTGTTTGTGTGTGTGTGGAGGAGGGTGGTATGTGTGTGTGTATATCTTTGCTAACACATGTGTACAGCTCTAAACTAATGTGAGTGTGTGCAAAGTTAAGAGGGTGAAAGCCTGGCTGGCATGCATGGGATGTGTTTGCTGGACTTTTTCGCTCATGTCCACATGTGCACCTGCATATATATGTAAAAAGACTTTTGCGGGCCCAGTGAGGGCCTTCAGAAACCGGATGGAGCTGATTGCTACAACGAGAAATGATAAAACCGTTCCACTTCCGATGATTGTCAAAAGAGGGAAAACGACATTAACAAGCCAGACCTTGCCGGCAGGCTTTTCATGCTCTGATTCTGACTTCCTCTTCAGTTACAGCCGTCCAAACAGTTCAGGGAAGTGCCTGCTGTAATGCACTAATGACATGAACAGTTAGCAAGGGACAGATAGACAGACAGACAGGCTCGTGGGGACTGTCAGATATGTCGGTATTGATTTGGTAAGATGACACTTTGTCCTAATGGAGGCATTATGCTGTTAATACAGCATTATAGCAGGCTACTGGAGGAACATTTAGGGGTAATAAGAGCCTTTTTGCTTTATTGATTACAAGTCTGACTACATGTATAGTTATATATTCATGAAGACTATGCCTTAAAGTTATGATGATGTGTTTTGTAGTTATTCCAAATACATATGTGGGTGAATGACTGAAGATTGGTTTTGGAACTGACAGATATAAAGAACTTATACCATAAAAAAACAATAAATTAAGATTTAAAAAAATCTCAGATGAAGTCCTGCAAACTGTTTCACTGCCTGAGTTGAATCCAGCACTTACATTTACACTTACATTGCAATTATACATAATCTCACTTCTACTATTTGAGCAGCTGCTAAGGGCTTTTAAACAACAATGCATTAATCTAAACCTGATGCCACCACTAATTTATGTTGTTATTTGACAGTGATAACATTGAATGATCAGATGATTACATTAAAAGTGATTGATTCGTGACGTAAAGGAGCACAGTGTTATGAGAAAAGAGAAAAAAAGACAGTTTACTGATTTAATCTTAATCTGATGTGTTATCTGACTTCTTCAAGTCTGTTGAGGCATCTTCTCATGTTATGACTCCTCTTGGACTAACACATGGATATTAAAAACAAAGATGGGAAACATAAATTGAATATAAAAAGAAGCCAAAGTAGAAATGAGAAAAATGAAATTGACATTAAATTCTACAACACAATGGTAAAATATTGGCCAAAAAATAGAAGAATTTCAGCATAAACAAACCAATTTAAGAATTTTTAGAATTAGCCTGTAAACACACAATATACAGATGAAGAGTTAATGGTAAAGAACAACAAAATCAGTTTAAGTATGAAAGAGAGAAGCAGGAAAGCATCATTTGAGAAAAATATTACAAGCTGACAGAACTTTATATTTTAGTTTGTAGTCCACCTTCTGGAACTAAAATGGACCAGACTTTGCGAAGAGACAAAACAAACATATATAAACATGCAGACACCCACACAGATAAGGCACTTTGCCCACTTTCCTTTCCAACAGAGGTATGGCTATCAGAGCCTTTGTAATGATGTGATGGTCTGCTAGCACCTCAGCTTCTCTGAATGGAAAATGTGACGAGAGTTCTTTGTTAAGGTCCAGTCTGATCAAACAATCACACAATCCACACAAACCCCCTTAACTCCCCCTTCTCTCACCGTCTCCTCTCTGAAAAGCAAGGTGCAGGGATCAGGAGGAACACTATCATTGTAATAAGCTGCTTTCTTTGGATACTCTGGTTCTCATCAAAATGTAAGATCTGGGAGGAGGGTTAATCAGTTCATCTCATATAAGGGAGTCCTTCTCCTCCCTCATTTTCGGTTGCAGAGAATATGCACAGTCTTTTAAATGACATCACAGTGGAAGAATAGTCAGTATATGAGGAATTTGAGGGAAAGTGGACAGTGAGAGAACAGGTCAAGTATTCTCATTAAAGCTGGGTCCTTCACTCTGAGACAGGGTACGGTATTTTGGAAGGGAGATGCATGATTATATAAATTCAGCTGCCATACAGTTGCTATGAAAAATGAATTTAGTTATAGAAACCAAAATAGTTTTTTGTACAAGGCTGTAAACATGTTTATTTCTGTTGTAAAAGAAGGCATTTTGATCAGCCACCAGGCTCTCTGGGTATTGAGACTTGCTTTAAGAGCCTGTCTCAAGTGGCCTTTTGAGGAACTGCAGTGTTTTGCATGTATCAGTTAGCTTTATTTTTCAGCCCTGGAGGTTGCCATGTAGACATAACTTGTGCTTTGCTTGAACAGAGCAAAGACTTGACTTCCTTGACTTTGCAGGAACTAAACTCAAATTGTTTGATTTTCACCGCAGTTACTTGTGAGTTGCTTGAGACTTAAAGGTTAAGACTCGAGAGTTTCCTGTGACTTGCACATGTGTGACTGCTGCAGACTCAGACAGACAGAACCGTTCCGTAGGAGAAACATTTTTCAGTGAACTGTGTGGACATCTGTTTGGATTTATCTGGTATGCTTTCACATGTTGTATCGCTCTTTGAACAACTGCAGCTTCCAACTAACCAAAGAAGCTCCTTTTGAATCTTTTTTCTGTCTTTTTTTTTTTTTTTAAAATCACAGACGTCAAGATACATAACAGATATATGAGGCCTATTAGCAAGATCATTCTACACAACGTCTTCACAAAACCATGGCTTCCTACATTACAGCTTGTCACTCCTCACACAGTCCAATTGTGATTATCTAAATAGAACTTCTCCCAGGAAATCGGACCTGGGCCTTTGTTTACACTTCACATATTTCAAACCGTTTCAGCCGTCTCACCTCTGTAGTGCTTGGAAATTTCATCTGACAGCCTGGATCCCTATCTGGGTGAGATCAGAAACTAGTCATCAGAGCAGAGACCATCTGTTTACACCAAGACAAGCCACAGAGCTCTGACTCAGGGTTACTCTACACCGCCAGACCAGGCAGCTGACTTCCAGTGGAAAAGCAGACGTTGTTGGGTAGCAGCCGCAGCTCTTTCGAAGCATTCTGATCAGAGATTATCCAAACAATGAAAACAAAGTGGAGAGCTGTGGAAGGGATAGTTAGGAATAAGATATATTAAGCTGCCAAAACCACTGCTCAAGAAATCAGCATTTTCAGTGTCTTATTTGATAGATGCAATGCAGTAGAGTTTAATATTCCGCACGGATTTTGTCAGTTTTACACCAAATATCCATCCAACACACTGTTTTTTTAATTATTTCTTCTTTTTCACCATTTTCTTCTTCCTCTTCTTACAGTTTTAGTTATAGTACAGTTGAAATAGTTCATAATAAAATAGTGACAGTTTTATTAAGGCTTTCCTCCATCTCTCATCCTCACTTCTCTGATTTTTTTCTCTTTCTCTATTTCTGCTTTTGCATGTCTGCTCATTTTGTGTCTCACTCTTTCAACAGAAGCACGAAGACAAAAAGATGAGAGAAAAAAATGTTTGGCAAGGGCCTGGATTTTTGGGAGTTCAGTTTAGTTTGGTATTATGTTTTTGGGGTGTGCATGTGTGTATCTATTGTTGTGGGAGGGTGTGAAGAACACCCACAAGGAAAGCTCTTATGGCAACGACATTGTAAGCTGTGTTCAACTCAGCTGGAAATATTGTCAAAGTCAAACATTAATGTCTGGTAGAAAGAGTTATTGTTCTCTTTGTTGTTGGGTCTCACCCAAAGGTGCTCCAGGAAATTCTGGAAATCAAGTTAAGTCACAAAGACAGATTTTCTTGGAGGGTATTGTCCAAAATAACAGCTCTTTTTTCTCACTCTATTTTTTTCCAAAAAGATCTCTCTCTGCGGTTCTGGCACCACATAATAATACAGTTAGGTATTGTTTGTTTTGTTTGTTTTGTTTGTTTGTTTTTAGCAGCTTGCTCAGTTGACTTGTTTCATCAGCGCTTATAAAATTCCACTTTAAAGCAGTCAACAAATGCAAAAATATTTTCATTCTGTTCCTTAATTGGAAAATGCACCTGCTGTATTTATATATTTTTTTTTTTCAGAAATATACTTCAAAACAAAACAGGGCAACTGAGAGTGATGTTTTAATAATATTTGTATGGACTGCAGTCAACAGCAGAAGCCCAGTAGCATCACAGTTTGCTAACTGGTGCATCTTCCAGGTTTTGCGGTGGCTGATCCAAAAAAACAAGAGGCTTTCACACATCCCTTCACAAAAATTTGACCATCTGTTCTCACCCAGTTTCAATTATCTCGTACTGCTGGAGAGGGAGACAATGTGTGAAAATGTGTACCTCTCAGTGTTAACTTACTTAAGTGGATCTGCTTGCTTATTCTACACAATTAACTGTTCATTTCGAACTATGAATGTTTTAATTCAGTCGGGGCTGTGTTGTTTATTGAAAAAAAAACCATAAAATAAACTTCTTCAAGAAAATCCATCCTATCATTTACTGCAGACGCAGCCTGTCTGTATATAATAAATACATTTCCAGTGGGTCTGCCAACAACAACAAACATTAGCAAGCAATTGTCTCATTCCCCGGCTACATTATTCCCATACACTGTGTAATTCCCCCTTTGGCGTAATTGCATGTAAAAGCCATTATCATCTGGGTCCATGCTAATCATATTTTGAGGCTGGGCTCTGGGGTAATTGTTGAACTTTCTGTCAATGTGTGGAGATAGAAATGCAATCCTGGCACTGGCATAGCTGCAGCTGCTTCCCTCTTTTGGTCTGAACCCCTAAACCGCTACAGATTGGTTTTCATTCTGCCCTGTAGTGGACTACAGAGCAAAGTTGAGTTCTTTTAGATGACTCTCAGTTTTATTCCTGTTACCGTACCTTGAGAGTTGGCACTTCACACATGGGATGACAGATTGACTCTGGCGTGGCTTAGCCACAGTGGAAAGACAGACAGAGACGGAGTGAAGTGCCAGCAGAAGTGGGATGGAGAGAACAAAGGGAAAAGAGAGAGCGGGATGGAGAGTTTTATGTTAACAGTGTGTGTGGAGACAGCTGTCACAGAGAGGCTCACTCTTTGGAAACACTTACAGACTCATCAGTCAAAAGAGCTGCACCTGCATTAGTGTTTGTGTGCGAGAGAGAGAAGGACGCATATGTCATTTAAGTGTGTGTGTGTGTGTGGGCATATTTGTGTGTTAGATAAATTACATTTTCGGAAACACTGAGTGGTCTGTATTTACATTTCTTTATGCTCAGTTTACATCTGTTGCGTGAGGATTATTGTACATTAAATTTCCTCCCACTTGGCTTAAACACGCTGTTTCCACGATGCTTTCACTGATCCAAAGCCTGATATGGGCCGATAAATTGAAAGCTCGTACAAACAACCCAATGTTTGGCGTGATGCTGCCAATAGCTGCCAATGTGTGCCAATGTTATTAAGGCTAGACAATTATTTAGGATTTCAGTTATTTTGCCAGAATTTTGCTCTCGACAGATTAAAAAAAGGACAAAAACAACAATAATAGTTATTATGAGTCGTATAATAGAAAACACATTGTTTTTATTTGCTTGTTTGCTTGTTTGTTTCCTTTGGCAGTGTCAGCAGTTAGCAGGGAATGGACAGCAACTCCGGTTTCAAACATTCCCAGCCTCTCAGTGGAACTTTTCATCATTTTAATATGTATATGCAAAATGCGAACAAATATATTCATAACCACTAAGTCTCATGAAACATTCATCACAGCGATATGCAGTAATGATTCCGGCGTCACATTGCTCGGGAAAATATATGGCTCCTAATTACTATGCCATCAAGCATATTTGGCCTCCTGATATATCACACATAATGTGGGCTTGAACCACAGTCACAGGAAGGTTTTGCTGTATCACTTTCTCGACCAGTGCCAGGCTGATATCGTGTAATTGAGACACTTTAAAAAAGAAAGTAGTTTGTTTTGTTTTTACTATGTTTTTACTATATTTGGAGTTAATTTTGCCCTCCCCACTGTTCATCGGCTCAGTACAGTTTTATAGTTACATGACCAGTGTTTGGTTTTATTGTGAGGTAGAGCTGAGATCAATTTAAATGTAAATTCAAGCAGAATCTGTCATGAACATTCCTACATGCCTGTATTAGTTAATAGTCTTTTGTCTGTTTCTTTTCAGTCATTTTTTGGATTAATTTCTACTCATTCATTTTTTAATTGCTGTGTACTTTATCTTTCCTGTACTTAATTATTTTACAGGCAAAGCAGCCGAGAACTTGTCCTCTGTTTATAATATCTGTATTGAACCGAAAGAACTGCTAACCAGCTGCAGTAGCATGTCTGGTTCCCTTCAGAGGGACCATCTGAAGTTTGAAACTGGCCTGAGGGAGTAGCAGTGTGAGTACTTGAAGTGGTCTTACACATAAGTGTTCAATTAAAAGCACAATGTGGTATTTTAACAGCATTCAGATCACAAAAGATAATGCAGAATTGAGTAGGATACCATTTTACAGTTTATATGCATTCCTAGGTCCGACACATTTAAACAAACTTCCACTATTCATAAAAGAAAAGATCAGTGAGGAAGAGGAGGGGGGGAGAGGAAGAAATAAAACAAGTCTTTAAAAACAGGCTTTCATTTGTCTTAAAAAGCAGTTTCTATCATTAAAATATGTTAAAGTTAAGGCAATTCAGTCCTCTTGGATAAGGTGTGTCAAGAGGTTAGAAACACATTGTTGTCATGGTTAAAAGAAACCAAGGTTTGGTTCTAATGTGAGGCCAGATGTTAAGCACGGCCTCAAGTGTCAAAGTCAAAGGCTTTCATCCACCCTGACCTCTGATCTAAAATACAATGGGCCGCATAACGTGACCATAAAACAACTTCATGCCACTTGTAAGCATTACAGGCTACTAACAGAACTCTTTAACGCCTCAATTCAATGTCAGGAAAACAGAAAATTTACTGCTGCTGTGGTAGCAGTCTCAAAACATCCTGTTTGGAATCAAATCAAAGAGAGTTTACACCACGTGAACTCTGCTCCCGACGAGGCACATGATCCAGCTTTCCATTAATACCAGAGTTGAATGGCAAACTGCTGCAGCCTAACATCCTACTTTAAAACAGAAGCAGGCTTTGGATGTTCATGTGTGTGTGTGACGTTGAATATGTCTTTCTAATGAAAGGTTCACTGAAAGTCTTCCTTTTTGTTTCGCCTTGCCAAGTTGGGATTCTGTCATCAGTGTAGAAGTGTAGTATGGTATAAAGTGGCATGCTCAATATAGACCACCACACTCAGCAACACACACACACACACAAAGCAGAGGCTAATCATCACCCGTCAGCAGGAAGCTTCCTTCCTTGTCTGTTGAAAAGAGTGGGAAAATGTGGTTCACAGATGAATCCATGCTCTCAGTAGCAGAGATGTGTCACAGGACCTTGCCAACCACCCTTTTCAAAAAACATCATTGAAAGACACCAGTTGGAGTGGAAATGATGTGGTTCATGATGTCATCCAATACAACCCCTTTACTTAATGCAGCCAAGTTAAATAAATAAAAGTCTGGTGACGCCATAAATAGAGACTTAAAATTAGTGCCTTCTTTCTGTTTTTTGTTTGTTTGGTTCTTACTATGTTTTGATCTTACCTGTAATTTTCAGCTGTTTATGAAGGATCATAATGTTGGAGAACAAAACTTTGACATAAACTCTTCTCCTGCAGCATTATTCAGCTTGCTATATGTTGATCCCTAGGCTTAGTGTATTGCAAATACTTGCCAGTAAGACTATATATGCTACTCTCGGAGTGTCAACAGTAACCACGTTGCCTAAGTTGCAGACAGAAAGGTTCAAAGTGACCAGATGCACTTGTATTTGCAATGAAGCGGCACGCTCTGTGTATGATGCTCAGAAGAAAGAAAGATGTGTGTTGCTCAACTCTCTGTTTAGGCTGGATGAACCGGC
Organism: Ctenochaetus hawaiiensis; assembly: GCA_029783645.1. NCBI lineage: Eukaryota > Metazoa > Chordata > Actinopteri > Acanthuriformes > Acanthuridae > Ctenochaetus > Ctenochaetus hawaiiensis. The sequence goes on from JAPZDY010000005.1 coordinate 15,563,948, forward strand.
CTCTCGGCTCTCATGAAGGAATAGAGCGCTGGATTACAGGCTTGTACAGACCCAGTGTTAATGTTTAATGCGTGCCTCAGGGCTGAGTATGCTTATTACAGATTGGTCAAAGCAACTGTTGCATTTCAAACGGTCTGGTGCGAAAAAAGGCTGTTTATACTGTACTTCTTAATGTAAGCTGTATAACTATTACAGACCGTGGTGGCTGATGCGGCTGGCATGATGTCTGCTGCTCTAATGTGTGAAGAGCTGGCCTCTGGAGTGTCTTTGGGGATTTGCTGAGGCGTTATTGATGTTTAAGACTGCAGTTGTGTGCATGCAGTTGTTGTGTATGTGGGGAAAACAAGTGGTGAACTTGGTGGGAAGTGTATGAAGAGACTGCAATGGGTATGTGAGCACTGTACATTATGTGTGAAATCTTTTTCTGCCTTTACTACATACACAGAAACTGTATTAAAAAACCAAAGGGCAGCAGAAACCTGATAATAGTTTCTGCTCAAAAATCACAAAAAAGAGCATGAACAGTTAAAGACATTAGTAACATTAGTAACATATATATGCACATCTGAGAGTCTGTTAAAGTAGGGAGAGAAAACAATAATTATCAATAGTCAATTAATTGATTTTCTTGTTGCTTCCTTGCCACAATAAGGTTTTGCATATACAGTAATGTGACTGTAACATTGTCATCAGTTTTGGATTTATGATGAGGTGAGACACAAGGCGATCCACTCGCCAGTTACATGAGTTAAAATGAAAACATCTGCTTCAGGCTGCCAACAGTTTCACTGGCATGCAAGAATTTCCGCTATGGATGGGGGGAGGGGGCATGTTTCTCATTCTTTTAAAAACACTGCTATTGCCCCCTTTACTTTTACAGTTTAGGTAGATTTTCATACTAAAATGTCTCTATACGATGTTATTTTGCTGCTCATCCTTCATCAAATGCATGTATTAAGATCTGAGTCCATTAAAAAGTTGATTTGCTCATTTGAGGTGCAGTCAGTCGTGCTTAAGAGCCAAAGTGAGTAGTGTCAGGGAGACTTATGCACATTGTTTGCAGACAGTGACACAGACAGTGAATTAAATAGTAGAAGGAGCCACTTTGCTGTAACTTGTCAGTCTTACCTGACTGGGAAGCTGGGAAGGATACACATCACTTAGACTGAGTGACGCCCAGCAGAGGCTAGAATCTGCTGTCACTCACGGCTGTGCCCTTAAGTATGCATAACTTCTTAATATAATTTGAATAAGTGACTTTCATAATGAATCATCCCCCTTACAGTTGAATATCAGCTATAGAGAACCACACAGCTTCTTGCACCTAGCTGTAAACATTCATATCATGATCACAGAGTTGGGCTTTTCAGTGTGGGCCTCTCTGAGGATTGACCTGCCTTTGGAGTCAGCCTCAGGTGGCCATTAAATTTCTGCTCTCTTACTTTTTAGCCTTGCTAAAAAAAATTGCTGCCTGCCCCTGCCTTTCTGGCGAAGGTTAATGAATGCTGAAAAGAGAACCTGCGCACATTGTTCAGGACTGAGGAACACCCCAATGTCCTCCCTTTTTTGAATTAAAAATGGAACAAAGATCAGCTAATGTACATCAACAATACAGAGTATCACACAGCATTTCCATTTTCCATTATTATGGGTCCATTTTCTGCAGCTTACAAAAAAATCAAAAGAAGGCAAAAAAACCTGTGAAGCCAAAAACATTATCTCTTTTAAACAAATTGAAGAAAATATAATGGTCTGGTTTCTTGCTTGAGAAAATTTTTTAGTATTAGACTTTTTATCTTCAATCCGGCAGGATATTTACAGGGTAGACACTACAGCAACAAGACATTCTGAATATTCTTTGTTTGTTAGGGTCAGGGTTGTTCTGTTGTGTTGAATAAGGTAACTGTCTCAGTGGATATGCTCAGTCAGACTTCTTATTTAAAGGCATAACCAGCAGAAGACACTGCTTTGGCAACCTAACTCTCTCTTTAAGCTTAAGAGGTGATGCTGAAGTGTTTGCTCACTCCTTTGTGGCAACTGCTACTATAGTGAACTTGTAAATGTGAGAGTCATTTTATGAAAAATTTATTGCAATTTGAAGGAAACCTCTCACTATGAGTGTTTATGCGGTCTGCAACATTTTCCCCTCATATGGTCAAAGTAAAACATCAGTGGAATAAAATTGATGGTGTTTGTTTGAGTAAAGCCCTAAACATGAGCAACATGTCATGTACTCAGCTGTCTGTTTAGTGTGAGCTGTCATTAGGTGATCTGACATTGTTTCTAAACATGTCAGAGACGGCTCATGTTTGTTAGAGCACAAATCCCTGTGATTCTTGACCCCGGGCTGAATTAATGACTAGCATATGATTAATGGGGGCAATAAATGAAGGACCACCATGATGGAGGGACTGAAGGCAGGAAAGAAACTATATTAAGCAGCATTTTAGAGTCATTTTTGTTGACAGTAAGATTATACACTAAAGTTCAATATTACACCAGAAGTAGTTGGGAGGATTCTTTTTTTATGATTATCTGCTGTAAACTGTATGTGTCAGGGATTTACAGGATAAATGGACCTTGCTTTTTGCCCATTCGTAGTGAGTCCACTGTTTAAATATGGCAGCAGTGTGTAACAAATAAAAAAAGGAAGAGTTTTAGATTAAAATATATTGTTACTAACATACACAATGTTTATCTGAAGTGTATTTGTACATTTTCTCAAACAAAATAACATCATAATACACGTGTATACAATAATCAGGAAATATGGCACCGTAGATATCAATGTACTATTACAAATATCCATGACAATTTAATTCTCTACATCATAAAAGGGTGTAGATTTTGACTCAATGGTAAAGGTTTTGGATGGATATTGTGGGCCAGTCAATCAAGTATCAAGTATTGACAGATATCACTAACTATGATAATATAACCAACTGACAGAAAGTTCAAAACCTTCAGTCTGTTTTAAATATGCACATCATATTGTTATCAGCTACATTTTGTTATATGGGAACTATAAAATACAAAATCATCCATCCTTGCTCATTACGTCTTAGGCCTTCTTAGCCTTAGTTGTGCATAAACTAAAGGTTATAGTTGAACTCTTTTAAAATAAAAAGTTGTGAAATTTTTGGTTATCTTATCAGCATAAGAAGCAAGGGATTTACTGTTATCAGTATTGGCTGAAAAAACCCTGTCCCCTCCGATTATTATTATAACACTAAAATATTCCACTATCTTGCACACAGTAGCCTATATGTATTATATGGACTACATATACATGCAATTTCAACCCCCACTTCCATGAGCCAGTTAAATAGAGCGTAAATGAGTGAGTGACATTCCAAGTCTATGAGTTTTTGTGCTTTGCATCAGAAAGAATAATGGCAGATGGACGATGTTAATTGGCTCTTTGAAAATCTAAGAGGAGCAAAGTGATGGAGAAGACACATGGTTCTGTTGGCACACAATGTGTTTAATCCCTTCTGCCAGATAAACAAACATGCACACGGTTATAACCGCTCTCTGATAATACACAGGAGGAACGCAGAATGACAAGCTAATCCATAAAGATTAGGTTTTATCTAAATCCACAACTCCCTCTATCTGTTCTCTCATGTATTAATGTCCACAAGGTTTCTCCATGTACGAGTCCGACCTGACACAGAACTCCATTGTTGATATGGTGGCATTTATCCTTAACTCCCTGTACTTTTTCAACATTCCTGTTGTGTTGAAAATGCATTTAAATGTATACTGTGTAGGTGAGTGATTTCTGAGTATAAATACTGAGGGAAAAAGTACAAGACAAGAAAAGGAATGTGCTTTTTTAAATTTGTCTATATTCTTTTATTGGCAAATGGAGTAAGACTAAAGTAAAGTTTTCACATGTTTCAAATGTATAAAATACAATCTACAGTTCAGAACCTGTTCATTTTCGATTAATCGGTTTAAGGTTTGCATTTATAAAAAAATCCTAATTCTTGCCTTAATAGTAATGGGACATGACTTCTGAGGTATCTTATTGAAAATTCAGCGTCAATGTTAAAATAAACATATTAGTTTGTCTTTCTCAACAAACTACTGTGTGAGGTAAATGAATGAGCATTTTCCACTTCCAGTGGTGCTGCTTTGTAGTTGACCCTGACCTCTGACCTGTCTGTAAAAGGGAGCAAAAAAGAAATAATTTCTCTACAGGGACCACTAAAGTCTCATGTTAACATTATAGCCTCCTTCTTTACTTTCAACCTTAGCCCTTAGGATACAAAAAAGAAAAAAGTCATGTCTTAAAAACAGGTACTGAGTGAAGATGCAGTTCAGAAAGAAAACATAGCTTATGGAAGATTTAAAGAGGTACTACTTAAACACAAATGAGCAATGTTATTTTTTACTAAAAAAGGAGTGACTTTAAATCCTCAAACCTTATCATAACCAGATGCCGCAGGTCAGCACTGGCAGTTACATTTGTGTAGCATCTTTCAAGAAGACACTCACTTTTCTTATAAGCAATAACACTAAACTCTCTTGAACCATCAGTCTGAACATCGAAGCTCCAGATAACAGGAGGGACTTTTTTCAGGGGCTGTTGACCCTCATTGCACAGAAACTGTCTACTGACTTCACCGGAAGCTGTTTCCCTTCTCCCCCTGCCTGTCTGAGAAGATGTAGCTACAAAAAAGAGACATAACTCCATTGCAACACACTCCTCAAATTTCAACCAAGTCTCCCACATGTCCTTTGACATTGTGCTTCAGATCCAGAACACCCTATCACTAAATCACCACTAACCCAGAGTACAGGCCTCGCTTGTGGGATAGTGAAGTAATGCAAGCCCCTGCTGACCCTCCTGCAGCTCCACCATCGCCTGCATCAGTAAATCAGTCTGCCGACGCTTTCCCAAGGCTGCTCAGACTCCGAAGGTCAGGGACAGGGAGGATGTGACCTGGGAGGTCAGAGGCCATAGGGGAAGCAGCTTAGAGCTCTGAATCCCACTGAGAGAGAGATAGTCAGAGAGACAGACAGACAGAGAGAGAAAGATGGGGTCGGATATATGGAGGCAAAAACCAGAGAGGGGTGAGGGTTGAGTGTTTGATGGAGGGAGGAGTGAACTTGTGAAAACGACACCCTACCATGGTTTGGTATGTAGGGAGGGAAGCACAGACACACACACAGTACAGACACACATACAGCCCCCAAACTTCAGTGAAAGTTCATCAAAAATTATCAGTTTTGTTTAAGAGAATAACTTTTTTTCTGGGTGAATCAACTGAGCCCAAACAGAAAAATAAAAACTTCTATTAGCAGCTTCTTTAAAAGCAGTCATATCAAATCAGTTGCACACATGCTTATTCTATTTCTCAGATACCCCCCCCACACACACACACACACACACACACACACACACACATGCGCACACACACATAGCTCGTAGCGAAGCCACTTCTGGCAACGAAGTGAGGTGAAAATAGCATTTTCTTCTCATCTGAGACTTCATTCAAGGTTAGCCAAGTGAGAAAGAGCTTGCCACACAATGTGTTATATTTCAGCCTCACAGTTATGTGTCTCTCAGAGAGGTGGAATATTGACTCCTCCACCTCCCTTTGTTTAGTTCTGATGGTGTACAGCAGGCGATCCCTGTTGTTTCAGATACTATGTATTCAGCTTGTCTGAGCAGCATCGGTGCGGTGTGATAATTAAATAAATTCCTCAGGGATGAACACAGCTCTAAGGCTTGCTGTTTGTGAAAACTTCTGACAGAAATGGATCATTTTTGTTGTTTCAGAAATGTATTTTTCATAATCATGGATATCTATGTCTAGAATATATTCTGGACAAATGGCACAATAGAGGGTGTATGTATACAAAAGCCAGTTCTAAGCACATTTTCTAAGCTGATTTTTAATCATTCATTATTCAAAAACCCAGAATGCTGACATCAAATTTCTAGGTGCACCTCAGTCAGAAATAACTACACTTAATATTTAGACTCAGAATGCTGTTGGTTTGTTCTTTTAATTGCTGTGCAGAAGCCTTTTTCAATTTTAAAACCCAAAGCAGAAATGGCAGGAAAGAAGGTGAAAGCCTCATAAAAAGATCATGAACCTCTGCAATTGATTGAAATAAAAAAAAAACATGATACTGAGTTTGAACCTGGGAAAGTTAATTTCCTGCATACAATTGATTAGGCAGTGATCAATTATGTATTAAGGGATTTTATCAGACGTGGTTTGGGAGCTTAATATTATGTCATTTGAACACATATTCTAGTCCAATAGGACTGAGTTACTAACTTTTTTGTATCTCTAATGAAAGCGTTAATTTGGATGTGCAATGGAAATTATTTAGTTTTCTAGGTAGCCTAACATTATGTAACAGATAAATGTTACTGTGATTTAGTAGGATTTTTTTAAAACTAATCTCAGGGTGTCTTGGAGGCCTTTAGGTTTACAATGCTTTTCAGAACACATCACTATCAACAAACATTTTAACTTTTTAATGGTGGGATCCAAATACATGCTGATTGTTTGAAGACACATAACATTCCTCTTGCCTTTGTTCTTTTTTTCATTTTCTTTTCATCCTCTGTGTTACTCCTGCAGTCAGTCAAGCAAATTTTCTAAACAGACAGCTCAAATGAGTGATCCCATCAATTTTCATGTTCCCTCATCAGCAGCTTTCTACAGCCTCGTGTGTTTTTGTGCGTCGGTACAACAGATGGGCCTCTGTGGGGAGCAAGGTGTGCATGGACCCATCTTCTGTTGCCCCCTTAGGACCTATAAAGCATGTAAAACAAACAGGCTAATTAGTCTGCTAGACACGCACACACACACGTGTGCACACACAATGCTCCATTAAGGATCTTTCATATTAATCAGCAAAAAACACATATAAATCCATTGAAATCAATATTCTCAGATTCTGAGAAGATGGTTTTTGATGTTTGTTTTTAATCTAATTTGTTAATTAATACATTTCATATATGTGAGTGAAGAAAAAGAAACCTTTGGTTGCTCCTTTTACATCAGTCAATTTATGCTAAACCAATTCTTTGATTAGAAAAGAAGAATTGCAAATTTAGCTCTATACACATCTGAGCATGACAGTAAAGACGGAACACACAAACACAGACACTTACACAATATAAGGCAACATCTACAGTAAATAACAATGGTGGCTGAGGCACGAGATGTGATCAAAGTTGCCACAGCCATTGTGTCTGTTTCCTTCTTTTGTTGTGACAAATGCTTGTGCCAACAGATATGATCCATCAGATCCAAGGGAGGATGATAGGAGCTGTGCTTATTCAAGCAAAGCTCGGATTATTCAAACATGTCAGGCGGGGACACCAAGGCCAGGCTGCTGACAAATAAGAGGAGATGGGCAACGCTTGTTGTTTGTTGTCTATATGTCACATGAGCTGCATTTTGTGTCTCTGCATCAGTGCTCCATGTCATGTACAGCACGTCCATATATTTCACTATTTGTGTGGATGGATTAAATTTAATCCTGTGCATATCAACAAAAGTAACAGGCAGGTTTCTAGATTTCACATTGGTACAGAAAAATGTAAACGTGGGGATTTACATTGTTTTTAATGTAAACTCCGAGAAATTTAAGCTGGTCTGTTCTGCACCCGAAAGAAATTTATGTGCTTTCTTGAATCTGAATCAAGGTCAGCGATAGAGATGGTGTGTGTTTATGTGTGTGTGTGTGTGTGTGTGTGTCTCAGTTTAGCTCTCCCTTAGGGGCCCTTTTGTTAAGCCACTGTCATGCACCTCCAGTCATCAGATAGAAACTAATCTGTCTAGAGCTGATGGCTACCTCTGCTTCTCTAACCTCCTCCCATGTATATTGCTGTGTGTTTGTGTATGTGCAGAAGCATGTGTGTATGTACCTGCGTGTCTCAGTCTGTGTCATAGTCTGTGGGTGTGCTTGTGTATATGTGTGTGTTTTCTACAGGGTAAAGCTCAGATGAATGTGTGTTTGTCAGTGATGAATCTCCTAAATCTGTAGAACACTGGTGTCCTTGAACTTCAAGGTCTGCCATATGCTGCCCCGGACAGAGGCTGGGGAAATGTGTGTGTGTGTGTGTGTGTGTGTTTGTGTGGTGTTTAGGGTAATACTTTCAGGCTGTTTTTCTTGGACCAGCATGATGTCTGCTAGATGCTGTCTGTTTCACAGAGGTCGTCGGTTCACTCAGGGAAGACCTCAGTGTTGCAGCTTGATTGGTTTTTGTCGCCATATTTAAAATATTTGTTATGGTGGCTAGTTTAAATGGTTGGTGTGAATATTATTTTGTCCAGCAAGAAGTAGTGAGAAAAGTCTCTAATATCTAAACCACTGATATATTTTAACATTTGGTAAGTTTTATATCAATATTTTTTACAATATGTATCAAAGTGATGTAGCTCAGATAAGCTGACTATCTAATGGGAGAAAAAGACGATGGTGTTGGAGTGCCAGACGTGTTCGTGGACACAAGAGCAGGTAATAAAAAAGGATCTTTCCTAACCTTAAACAAGTGGTTTTTGTGCCTACACAAACCCTCAACTGCAGCTTTTGTCACAACATTGAAAATTAAATGTCATTTAAGTTGAATAGAAGAATATTAAACTCACTACTTTCATACTAATATTCCGCCATGGGGATGTTTTAAGCTATCAAAAAAAATAATGATGATAATTTAGAGCACCGCACTTTAGGTTTTTTATCCCTTCTTCTGTCCTATTTTGCTTTCCTTTCACCCCTGTTCTTTAAAGAGTTCTAGATGACCTTGAATTTGATTTATCTCATTAACTGAAAAACAAGCAACACATTGTCAGTTCATTTGAAGAGGATATTAACTCAAATAAAGTACAAAAGACAAGCTCCACTAGAAGCACATGTGCTCTAGAATGCCTCTAATCTTCTTTAATAATATTAAATCACATTTTCAATTTTCCTCCTGACTTGACCAAACTAAAAATTAATGAACCTTCGGCCGTGACGGGACGTTCACAGCTCTCAGCTTGCTCCGTCTGAAGTGTTTACAGTTTCTACTCTCACACTTTGAAAGTGAGGTGTAGAAAAGTACACTCCCTCTCCCTGTAAAGCCTTACTCCAACTAAGTCCTTTAGTTATGGGAAGGGAAGAAAAAAATACCTGCAGAGAGGTATCCATATCCAATGTAATCTACTTCCCCCGGAGATGGATGATAATGTTAGTCATCATCCAAACAAAATGGGTTTTAGAGTGCCGGGGAGACATTATTTAGGTAGGAAGAGGGGGTGATCAAATCTTACAAAAATAAAATAAAGAAACTTTTTGACACAAAGTAGTCGTAGTAGTATAATTTAGGTCTTGTAGTCTAATGTAGTCTAAAATACTGAGTGTTGTCTTATTCAAAAAGCTCTGACTGCCATAGTCCTTTCAAAATGTTCACCATTTTGTTATCTATTAGTTTTATTGATTCATGTTTTCAATCTCTTTACTGCCATTTTAAAAAAATCTCCTCATATTTCATGTGTTTCAGTATTTCGCCCTTCCTTACATTATTTTTTGCAAAGTTAAAACCTCAATGTGCATATTTTGTTCTTATATCTTAACTCATTGTTTGTGAAGTCAGACATTCTTTGAATAGAGAAGAATGCAATTGATCGCTTTTAATTCCTGCCTCCAGCTCATTTTTGTTTAAATGTATAATCAAATTAAAAAAAATGCGTTGGCTTTAGCATCGAAGTGTGTGAGGCAGGGGACTGTGATGAGATCATGTGTTTTACACGGGCAGGACTTTGCGTGTCAAACAATCATAGGTCTCAAATTGCCAAGTTTTCAATAAGCAGAACTGAGTGAGATTATGTTTAAAGTAAGTGCTTGGAAGGACTTAAAGCAAGGAGAGAGAGTGCTGTGCCATGCTTATCTTTACGTCACGTCTCATATGTACTGCTGGGTATGTGAACAGCAATCCCTCTACAATAACAGAATTAGAAGTGCCTTATCAAACGTGAGTGTGGGTGAAAGTAACAAGAAGACAACCAACACAAGTGTTCTCAACTGTGGTTTTGAATTCTTGCTCCACGACATCAGTCTGGAAAAGAATCTTGTGAAGATTTATATGCACTGTACTCTGAACTCTGTACCTAAACACTCCAAGGAGACCTGTTTTCTATTAATTTGAAGCTGTCACTGAATCAGCCACCATCCATCGAATCTACTTCATTAGGAGGCGATGAAAATAGTGAGGCTGAAGGTTGAGAATCAAAGATTTTTCACAGCCCTAGTGGCAAAGTAACTTCAGGTCCAGCAAGAACAAAAGCCGTAAAGTGGAGACAAAGTCTTTATTTGCACAACAACATCAAATCATCAGTTAGTCACAATGTATGATGTAAAATCTGCCACCTTTCTCTAACAAGGATAGTTTCTTATATATGCTGACCTGCAAAACTTTGCATACTTTGAGTCTGTGTGTGTGTGTATGTGTCTGTGGGCGCATGTGTGTGTGTGTGTGTGTTACATGCAGGCTACCTGCCAAGCCATTTAAGTGGGTAGTACGGACCAGCAGGTTTATATCTCCTGAGTTTATTGTTTATGTGGAACATAATTCAATTTCTTGCCTTCTCCTGTTTCAAGTCATGAATAATTGCTTTGTGCACATACATGTGCATATGAGTGAGCATATATTTGTGTGTGTGTAAGTCTAACAAAATGAATTACTAACAGTCCGTATGAGCTAATGGACTGAAGCCAGTAAACATGGTGTTTAAGATGTCTACAAGCTGCAGCCATGTGTTAAATAAAAAAAGAAATGGAATTGTCGTTCTGGCTTGTTTTCGTCTATTTTCCCCAATCTCTGCTGGCCTCTGCTACTCATGAAAGGAAGGTAAAACTCAGCCTTCATTGTGCTGCCAAGCTCATTCCCCGAGCATGTATTGTGCTTGCAGGATAACTGTCTTTTCAAAGGGAAAGTTAGATCCTTGGAGAAGGTATGTGAATATATGTGTGTGTGTGTGTGTGAGGTAGGAGAAGGGTGGAGGAATTGTCATTGTCAACACCTGAGTGCACATGCATGTTAAATGTGTATGTACAGAAAGATTCTACAATAATAACAACTAATAATGTTAGAATTTTATTTGTGGCTTTATGTAAGTCCACTTCCTCACTTGATCACCATTGGTATAATTTCCCCATTCCACATATTTTGTTTTCATTTTTATTACTTTCTATTCAAAACATAAAACCTTAAGTTCTCCGAGGCAAAGGGTGGATGACACTGCCAAGGGATAGAATTTATTGGCTACTTTTAACATATGGGATTTGTAACTTGCTGCCACTGTGATTCAGAAGTAGATGGAGAAGAAATTTTAGTTTTTCTCTTTTCCTCTTTAATCTTTGAGATCAAACTGGTATCAAATTATTTCTCTTTCATCCTGAAATAGCTGAATGTTCTGTCAGAAAAAGTTATGAATACAAAGGGTATTTGAATATAAATGACAGCCATGAATTTACTTTTATTGTATGTGCAAAGACACATTAGAATATATGACCGAGGGAAGCCTCCATCTATTTAATGGCGATAGCAGCTCAGAATCACTGATGGACGAGATGAGGCTGAATGAGGTTTTGCTAATTAAATAGTGGCATTATAGCGGCTTTTACTCTGCCTCTCTCTTTCTCTTTCTCTCTCTCTCACGTCTCACTCTCACTATTTTTCACACACGCACACACACACACACACACACACACCATGGCACAGTGCTGCGTGTGCAGCAGAGCAGGAGGTCTCCGAGGCCTAATCTCGTAGCTAGCAAGGTACAGCCATAAAACTGACAGGCCAACTAATTATCCCCAAAATTACAACATCTTAATGTTCGCGCTCACAGCACTGTTCACCAGGAACTGAGGCTGTAGGTGAGTGTGTATGTGAGCATGCCCATACAGTCTGCATATTTGTTTGTTTTTGGTGTGCGTAAGTGTGTATGTGTGCGCATTTGAGAGTGTTTATTATGCAGACAGTTGGAGGTGGCCCCCTGCATGCAGAGTAGAGAGAACAGATGTGTGTTGTGCTTCTTTGTTCTAGTTCTGCACGGCTTAACCTACACACACTCAGAAAACAACCAAGAGACAAAGGAGTTTAGTTTAGCGCTCAAAGTTTAAAAAAAAAAATCTACACTCCCTGTTTGTTCTCATACAGAGTAATCCTTAAATTTAGATTCTTAAACCTATTTTTTCTCCACTCACTTGGTTTGTGCCCCTCATCCCTCACGCTTTTCTCTGTTGTGATATGATCATGTTGTGAGCTCCACGTAATCCTTTGGCTCTGTTTTTCTGTTGTTCCACAGTGTTTACATTAGTATCTAATCTTGCTGTTCTGTGATCAGCTGACTGAACCGAAACCTTTATTAGTTTGTTCTGTCAGGTTAAATTTATAGGTGAGGCAGAAACCCAATATTGTATGTATTCTTGTATAGAAAGAAACAAATCATAGTATCTCTCCCCTCCTCTCATTGCTGTCGGCAGTGAGCTGGAGGTGAATGTAATCCCTGGGTTTCTATGACAGTAGATAGTCAGTGTGATAAGAACTGTGCAAATACCATCATCGATTCACATCTCTGCTAAGACTCCAATACCCTGTCGGGAGGCTGACATAGGATTACAAAAGGAACAAGAGGGGATTTACCCCACTCGTGCTCTGCTCCTGACAAAATACCACAACGGCACGTCAAGCTGTTGTACCATATTACTGGAAATATGGTTGTAATAATCATAAAGAAGTCTCACTAATGTTACTGGGAATCGACTGATACACTGAGATGCTGATATATCAAGGATGGCCTATCAGAAAAAAATGTAATTCTAGCTTGTTGCTCTTATCAAATTTAAGATCAAACTTAACACTTTTCTCAGAAATGAGAAGCAAATCCAACAAAAAGAAATTATTGTAAAAGCTATTTTCTGAGAGTTTTATCTATATTGATTCCAGTAGTCAGCTTTTTGCTTGTTTGTTTGTTTGTTTTATGCTCCATAACTGTTCGTAAAGATGTTTTCAGATGGAAACATAGCAAATTTAAGAGCTGGACCTTTGTAAAGATATTAGCTGTAAGCCTGTTAGAAACAAATGCATCAACTATGTGTTTCTTTGCTGAAGTTTACATCCATATAAATATGAAACATTTTTAGAAAAAATGGCAAAACAGTGTCCTCATTGGCCCACATACTTTCAGCTCAGCCTCTGACTGAACTCAGAACTCTTAAGAATCTCTGTTATTCCTTTCCAGTCTTGTTTGTTTTTCCCCTCTCTCTGAAGGTTAATAAACTTGTTGATCAAATTTAATTATTTTCAACATGTTTGGATGAATCTGAGCTGAGGCAAAATTTGCATCTAATTTAATCATGGCATTAGTTTTGTATACAATATATTTATGTGTGTGTGTGTGTGTGTGTGTGTCACCTCTAAATCTTCTCTAATATACTGTTAAACCAAAGAACAAAAATATAAATTAAAGGTAAATTTCAGAAGAACACCTGAAGAAAAACACCTTAAGGGGAAAAACACAACTACGTTTACACAATATATGTTTTTAAGTTTACACTTTTTTTTATCTCCACTGACTTTTAAAAAGTCTGGAATTGATCTACTTTTTCTTGTTTTTTGGGTATCAAAACCCAAGCTTGTAAAGTTTCACCAAGCTGACCTCTGACCTCTCTGTTTTGGCTGTGGCCCGCAGCTCAAAGCCCAAAAAAATTGGTCTGCATCTGTAACTACAGGTCACAAACATACCTTTATTAAAAAAAAAAAAAAAAAAAAAAAAAAAAAAAGGTTTATTAATTGC
>JAPZDY010000005.1:15587539-15599734 GCA_029783645.1 Ctenochaetus hawaiiensis
ACCAGAAATACTGGACCCCTTTTAGATAGCGACAACTGATGGTTCCCTGTTGCCCATAAAGGCTTGTAATGGTGTATTGGTGTGTGCTTATGTATCTGTATGATGAGGATGATGATGATGATCTATGATGTGAGTGTTTCAGTTTTCCATGTGGCAGATGACAGACAGTCTACACAGCACTCGCTCTTTGGGTTTCCTGCATTCTCAGCTGTTCAATAGTCAAAAGCAGAAAAGTAAACCGTCTTTCCCAACCCAGGACACACACACACGCACACCCACGCACACACAGATGTGCACGTGCGTATATACATAAACCACACACAAAGCACTATTGCCTTCCTTTTCCTTTGAATGTGGGCTAAATGTTAAGTGAAATCTGCAATAAGAGAATCTAGGATGTAGGTGTTTATAAATGGGGGTTGAGAAGCCCCCGGCGTTTTGTAACGCACGGACAGAGGCACATCACCATTCATTTATTTTAATTGCTCTCCACCTGCTATGATAATCAGGACTTAAGTAGAGAAATTTCCATTTTCAATTAAAACTCCACCATAAACGCATGGAAATGACACCCACCTTATTAAGAAATTGAATAAAAGATATTATTCTCTCACCTCTGTGCATATTCTTCTCTGCTGCATGATTTCATCTGTCAAGAAAACAGTAATGGAATTCCACATGTATTAGTAAAGTAGCATTGGGTTTGTTTTTCCAAATTGTGCATTAAATCTAATATACTTTGATGAAATAAAAATAAAAAAAAATATAAATTCAAAATTCACTGTTAAGTCCCTTTCATGCTAATACTATTTCATTTCATTTGTGTCTCATGTGTCCTCGGTTTGCTGGATCCTGTTATCCTGGTTTGGTCAAAATGTTAACTGAAGTCTTCTGCTTTAACATCTCACGTCTGTGTGTGGATGTGATAGGTTTTCTTTTCATCTGCATTTTATGAATCCAAAATAAATGGAATTAAAGAAAGCTGGAAAGGAAATATTTTCAGCCACAGACAATTGTGGCTCCAGAAATTTCATATTTTAAATATTCATGAAAATGGGATCACTTTCTGCATTCTTTCTGAGAGCTTAAAGTTTAGGTCTGTTTTCTCAACATTTTTGCAAAATTGAGCTGATGTAAGTATAATGTAAGCATAGTTTCTCTCAAGACCACCAGATTACTTCAGTTTTACCTCTATTTTGAGAAACTGTTTTTTGCTCTTTCTTCATTTTCAACAACATAAACATAACAGTACAAAAACCGTAAAAAAAAAAAGTCTCCAACAATAAGTCTGTTATGACTGAGATAATTAAATCTAAATAACAAATTATATCCTGAAAAACACATATAGCAAACTGTGTTTCATGTTTGCCTCTTTGTTTCAGCTCCATGTTTGGCTTCGACCCACAACCACATATCACTCCCTGCTCAGCTTCTCAGTCCCTGTTTGAGGTTTGTGTTTGAGATTTTTGGAGATGCACACCGGCCCCTCTGAGAGCATCTGTAAGCCTCCCTTTCCCTTTTCGCTCCTTTCCTAAATTTTGGTAATTCACATTGAATTACTATAGAAACACAATACAGGGAACCGTGATATTTTTGTTGGAGACAACAGACCAAAGTGTCATTTTCCTGTAATATAAAACAGCTTAATTAAAATCGGTTATCAGGTTATAATAAATTATTTACTAGTCTACAAAGTTTTGATTGAAGTCTTCATGTGTGTGTGTTGGTTTGTGTCTCCCCACAGAGATCATTAGCAATTGAGCACCTCTCGGTCCATACTACACCTCAGTGCAGTGTATACCAGGCCTCTCTCCCTCTGTGTGTATGAGAGGAAACTAATTCACAGGATTCCTAAATGTGTTAGACTTTGAATGTCCCACAACACGGAGGTAACTGTGAGATCACTCAGAGGCCTTCAGGGGGCGACTGAGGTGGTTTTACACCTCCTGATGTGGTATTCCTCTTTACTGTGGTGTGGAAGTTCAATCAACAGTCTGTTGTAAGGTTAGCAGCATGGAGTCTACACATAGACAGGGGCTGTGAAAGACACACGAAGCTGATACCGACACTTAAAATCGTAGTGATTAGGTTTTATCCTGAACAGCATAGAAAATCCACAGAAACTGAACCGAGGTTATTAGATACGAAACCTGCAAAGCCATAAACAGCTGGTTGTCTTCGTTGAAATTGGGCATAGAATAATATAATCTTTTGCTTTTCGCTATTTTAAGATTACAGGATTTACAGAACTTTTACTTTAAAAAATAGGCTAGTGATAACCTATGTTTTCTATTTGTCATTAAACTTTGAAAAACATAAATAAATTGTGTTTTCACTGGGTAAGGGTTTTGTTTCTTGAACAAAATAAAGCAGACTGCCTCGTGTAAAGCATGTGAAAAATGAGTGTAATGGATAAAACGTTGTATTATATTTATTTTTTAATTAATATTGTAATTTTTTATCGTGTTAAATGACTGTGCATAAATGGGCACAATGAAAGGAGACTCAGCATGTCAGGGTTTGTTGGGTCCCAGCAAGTGTGCAGATCCCTCATTTAACTTTTTAAATCAAGAATTCAGGGAAACCACATTTTTTATGCATAACATGTAATTATACCATTAAAAAACTGACATTAATATAAATATATATAATAAAAAAAAAATTGGGTGAGTTGATCTGTGATTATTTTAGAGAATAATTTTTACTGCCTGTGTAACTTTTTTTTTCTAATCCAGTGCACATGAAGAAACTCTGGCTGATCACAGTTTGATCTCAGCAGTTCACAAATGAAGATAATCAGCAGATTGTTTACTCTCGTTTCTTTAGATTTAAGTTTTACAGAACATGTGGAGTCAAAGTACGAGTCACAGAACAGAGGGACGACACAGGGACAAGGAGGGCATCGTAATGACTATATCCATCACCGTGACACACACCGGCTCTCTTCATGGATCAGAGGCTTTAAGAGCCGAGCTATGGTGAGTTCAACAATAATACACAATACAAAACCAACCGGGGAGCTGATTTATTACAGAGCTGACCTGCCCCCACACTGCTTGTAGGAACATAACCTTGAACATGTTTGCAGTATCTATGTGTGTGTGTCTGAGTGTGATCTACTTTGAATAGAAGTGGTAATGAAATGTTATGACGCTTCCTCGCACAATGATGATGCTGATGAATAGGACTCTACAGAGGTGTGACTGTAACAGCTTTCACTTTGTCTCAGCCTAATAGCATTTAAAGTGTAAACTCAAACCAGTGCGTGACAATCTGCCTGAGACTTTAACAAATCCAAACGTAATGGACACGTTTGCTTCTTTCTCCATTGAGAGCAATGCATCGTTTAGTACAGACTGAAATCTTTTTCACATGATTATCTCAGTGACTCACTTGTACCCATGTCTGTCAATTTCAGTAAATAAATAAATTAAGGAAGGGAATTTTTTGCAAGATACAGCAGTTTTGTTTGCCACTTTAAATGTTCCATCATAAAAGATCAGGCAAACCAGTGTCACCATATCAAAGGCCCTCTGCGTCATAAAGAAGTCATAATGTGTCCCTGCTGCTAAACTAAAACAAAATACCATCATTATCTGCGAGGATTCGATGACTTGCATGGGAAATATGTATTAGAGTTTATTTAAAACTATTCAAAGTGTTTTAGAAGGACTTGAGTTTTCTTGGGCGGGTCAGTTAATTTATCTGTATCTGTATGTATTGTTTTTCATACTATCTGGAATGCATTTAGAGGTGTAGTTTTTGTATTACTGCTGTTAGCTTTGAATCTGAGAATTTCCCTCCTGCATTTTGCAAAACACTGCATTACACAGATTATCTGAACTGCTAGCAGAGAAGAGCCTCTAGATACACAAGAGTCTTGACTTTTCCTCCCGCCTGTGGATTTAAGTTCTGTGATTTGTATACTTACTGTCAAGGCAAGAAACAGAGAGTGCTCACAGTGCAGTGGAAGCATGCACACATGGTCAGGGATCTCTCAGCAACATATGCTGAATGGGCAATTGGGTTTTTATTGCACTGTAACCATGAAAGGATAATTAAATACAACATAGACGTGAGCCAACTGAACAGCTTTATTGTTCGCTGTTTATGAAGCAAGAAATCTGTTGGATATTTAAAACATAAAATTCACTCAAAATGTTCCCCAAAGGACATTTTCTCGAAACAGAATTAAACTAAAAACTAGACTCAGTGAAAATTTGGGGATATGGCTTTACGAGCCCTAACACTGTGCCAAAAATAATACTAAAAATCAGAAATAATCCTTAAAAATAAAACTTTTTTTTAAAGTTTCAAAAATATAGATTTTTATATGTTGTTTACTTGGTGAATAAAAGTCATATAAAAACAAAAGATCTACTGTTATGGTTCAAGTGAAACCAATTTATCTATCCCTGTCAGTGCTGATGTTACACAGTAAATAAAAATGTGTATAGTAGATGTAGCATGTTAGTGTTGACAGAAAACAAATATACACAAACTTGGTAAAATAATGGTAAATTATACAGAGTTAATGTCCCACAAGTGTTCAGTCTAACTGTGCGTTTAGCTACACACTGAAATTCCTACCTGCTCATTCATATCTCCTGCTGAACAGTCAATACAGTGTGAAACGATTTCAGATTACACACACTGTGCTGTTTAACCCTTTGTCTGTCTGTCTGGCGAAGCATCTAAAGGGACTTGTTCAATTATTTTTGATTGCTTTTCCTCTTTTTACATCATTTCATCATCATTTTGACCCTCAGCTGATCTCTTTCTTTGACCCTCACTGTTCGTTTCTCTGTCTTTCTCCTTCTGTCTGTCTCTTTCCATCTTTACCTCTCTGTCAAAGTGTGCCACAGCTTTGCCTTACGTGACTGGAGCTCATATGAGGGAGAATAATTTATGGCTACCATGAATAAGAGATGCTGTGGAGTTTCCAATGATTCAGGCCTGATATGGAAACAGTCAGAAATATTTGGACAGCGGAGGATTGAGTGATCAGTGTTCGCCGGCCTGTTGTTGGCAAACACATGTCAGTGAAACCAGCTGTCCGCTAAGACCCATGAGGCTTGAGGAAAGAAGAGGAGAAGATGGAAAAGAACGGCAGAAATGAGTAAAATAAAGAAATGAGAGGAATCAAAGGGAACAGGAGGAAATGGAAACAAAAGTAACGGACAATTTATCCACTAATTACGTTTTTCTATCTTTTTTCTTTCATTATTTTTAAAGTCACACCCATTAATCCAAGTCAAAGTAACCACCTGCTACATTATGACACTGTAAGTTAGTTGTGTACACGTGTCCCTTTGAAAAGTTAGTATTGGAATGGCTCACTCAAGGACACTGAGGTGACTATCACCTGTCGTTTTTTCCAGCAAGTGCATGGCGATGATAAAAGATGCGCAGCAGGTTTTTTGGCATCATGTGTTCCATTTAGGTTTGTCCCTCCTCACCACACACATAAACAAGTCTTAATAATAAAATGCTTTTGTGTTTTCCCTGCACATTGTGTTTTCTTCAGAAGAAAGTTTAACTCTTTGCTTGCTTTTGTGCTTTTATCTTACACAAAAAGAAACATAAATCATTAAGTTTTTATCTTTTTTAATGGAAGTTTGACTGGCGTTTATTAATTAGGCTCTCTTCTTCTGCTGTGTTAATTGGCGCCAAACAGCTAAATTAGCACCACCAGCTGTTTCTCTTGACAAATCAACTAAAAATAATCACATAACAGGAAAGGATGAAAACAGTAATCATTTTGCATTTTCTTTGCCTCTCATTATCAAATAGGTAAACATTTGTGCTTTTTTTTGTATGTTTTGCTGAATTACCTACAGCCAAGACAAATTTTACAGGGAATCTTTTTACTGCTGCAGAGGTAAAATTTAGCATTAATCAGCCAATAATGTTACATCTGTTAGTTGTCATTGCCCTCTTAAATTGTTACAAATTGTGTGGCAAAAATGTTCCAAATGAATATTAATTTAAAATCTCTCTGAATGCAAAATCCATGTATATGCCATCTGTGTACGTTCAGTTAAGAGAAAGACTGAAGTTGAGGGTATAGAAAAAAACAACCTGGTGATAGGGAGCAGGGATTTGCACTTTATGTAGAGGTTGGACTCTAAACGTGAAAAATGGCAGTGTGAGGGAAAAAAAACCTCTACACCAACTCCAACAACCTGTTGAAAAGGGTCCAGTATTAATTCACAGTCATCACAAGCACAACGTATATTAGCAATGATAATGATAAATGTTGTATCTTAATAGGTGTTTCCCTTCACCGTGGGTTGTCTGACAAGACGAATGAGACCTCTACCTGGCTCCTGAGGACCCCTGTGAAGAACTCCAAACTCCGAAGGCAACCCCAGAACCCTTTAAAACCATTATCTGAATAGTGTTGCTACATTAGAAAACCATCTGTCCGAAAGTATAAAAGTCCAAAGTGTATTTATGATCGGAAATTTTAGAAGCATGACCGTGGCAGCTGTGTCATTTTGATGTCATGGGCTGACGTCTGTGTACATTTACTTGCATGGAATCTGTAGGTATGGGTTTCATCCGACGTCAGTGACCTGGACAGACACAGGAAGGCCTCAATGGGGGAGGGACCAAGTGGTGTGTGAGCTGAGACATACGGAGTAAGAGGAAGGGCGGAACAAAGAGTACAGTGTAGCCTGGGAGGACAGATGCACTCTAACTCACTTCATTAAAAAATACATCTGATCTTACAATGTACCTGCTTGTAATACCAGATAGGGCACATGCTACATGTCAAACACGCCATGACCATAAAACTCTGCTCTGATCTGATTGGCTGGTAGGTGTCTGTTAAAATCATTCACTCAGACCTCTTTAAAAATATTTCTAAAGAAAAAGAAAAAGAAAACAATTATAAATTAGACCAAGAATAGTCAACATGTCTGTGGAAATGCTGATTTAATATCTTTTTAAAGGAACTTCATTTCATTTTAGCTTAGTATAGCAAAAGAAAAAAAAGCTTGCCTCAGTCATCATTGCTATGGGAAAAAAATGTCAGTCAGAGGTGCAAATCTGACTGTAATTATTTTGTCAGGTTTCAAAGGTGTAATATTTAACTTCCCTCTGCCGTTACCTGGACAGAAACTTAGAGTTGTGGATTGGATGTTTCTTAGTGGATCACTCTACACTATGACGCTTCTTGAGAGGTTTGTTTGACTTTAAGTCAACTTTGACTTCACTCATTTTAGCTCTGACTTGACTTTTTTATTTCTAATGCAGTGAACAGACAGTTAAACATACAAGTATTTATCCACGCCTGTATTAAATTTTTTTTTTTTAAATCTAGAACTTTAAATAACCACTACCTTCATGAAAAATATTTAAAGTCACAGTGACATTTGTCCAGTATCATTGTGCTATTGACAGTGTTTGACTAACATGGTTTTTAGGGACTGATGCTGAAACTAAAAAAGAGTGGGGCAGCTGATTCCAGATAGATGATGCTGATATCAAAATTTAAATACGACATCTATAATTATATTATTACATGCACATTACAGTCAAACATATGTGGTCATCTTGTTTTGGATGTAATTATTATCATTAAGTAAAATAAAATAATACTTAAAAATAACTAAATAAACAAAATTAAGCTCTGTTGTGAATTTTAGATCTTGACTAGTAATCAAGGGAGAGCAATGTCATTCATCAGCATTATTTAGCTGGCTATGCTTGTCAGTAATGTTTTTTTTTTTTATTTTATTTGCCGTTCATTTGGGATGGAAAAACATCTTAAAATAGGCAATGATGATTAAGAATGTGGGGGGATGGACACCACTGTTTTACAGCAGCCACACTGCGTGCAGATATGTCTGCGGAAACTTTTGAAATTTTCTGTGTATCTGCCCTATAAGCGTGAGCATTGACCTATTATCTCAAAAAGCCAAATAATGGGCTTGATTAATCTGTCAGTCTATCTCTAGCAAGATTCAACAGTTTAGATGGTTTGCCCAACAACGAAACCATAAACATATCGACTGATATGATTCTGTTCGTATATAATGTTAGAAATAAACCGTGGCCTGTGACACTGAAATCGACTGTGACTTCTCGTTGCTTGCAGTCCCTGTGGAAATCTAATGGGGTGTCATGGAGGGTGCTGTCAGCACTTGGCAGGTCCCCTGTGGATGGGCCCTGAAGCCCCCCGCCCTCTCACATTCAGTTGATCTGATTCAGTCTCTGACTCACACACGCTTTCTGGCTTGCAGAACCTTCAGAAACCTCAGTGTCCTCCTGGGCTCATCACTATTCATTCCTCTCATGGCCTCTGTTCCCCAGCTGAGAGAGAGGTCAAATGAGGTTGTATGCTTTTGTCTTCCCATACTCTACACTTAAATCCCTTTTTTTATCAATACAGAGATGAGAAAAATATATGTTGCTCTGTTACAACATAAAGCCGCTGACTTAAAGTTTGGGATTAGTGTGGAAGTAAAAACAAATTAATCAAAGTCAGCTAAAGTAATGATTAAAGTTATTTTTGAGGACAGTGACCATTAAATATATATAATCTTGAGGTTTGCTTGTGTTCTATTATTGCACATCATACATTACTTTACATATGTTCACTGTGCAGAGAAGTTATGTACAAATTTATGCTTGACTATCCTACATCCCATAAATAGATTGAAAAAAAAGGGGGAAAACTGTTCGGATGGATTCAAGATGCATTTTAACTTATTCCAGGTGTTTGTCAAAAAACAAAATAATTATTTTGTGTCTTTTTTTCTCCAGTCAGATTCACTGTGAATCTGAGATTTTTGAGAATATGTTGGTCTCTTAGCTTGTCCAACATAAGCAGCTTGGATATTGTGTAACATGCTGTGATTAAATATTCTACTTACTCAATACGACAACAGGCATGTGCATATTTGGAACAAAGAAATATTGTTGCACTGTCTGGCAAAAGGTTTTTGTTCTCACTTTATTTAATATGACATTTACAGAAGACGTCAGAGATAAAAGGTTTAATATTGACTCATGTAGATTTATGTGACAGCATGATTAAAAACACTAGGATACTCACTCTTGAAGACAGATCTTCATCTCCTTTATCATCGGCATCCTTTCACACCTTTCCTCTTTTTCTTTTCCACACCACACCTTCACCAGATTAAAAGTCTAAAACCCCAAAACAGTCCCTACCAACGCCTGCTGTTTATTGCATTTCCCAGAACTGCTCTGTTCACCGAATGGAGCGGGTCCGGTAATAGCTCTTCTGTCATCTGGTGGAATCCCTCCTTTTTCCAGTGCCATGCCTCCAGACTGAATAGCAATTTAAATGCCGCTCACTTCACATGTATTTGAAATCTCATTAACTGGATATAAAGACCCAAAGAAATGTGTTGTAAATAGAATATCTTGGCCACGTGGATGAGGGGAAATTTATTCATGATTAGTCTTTTTTTTTTTCCCCCCGCTTCCATTTCTCGTGCAGAGTTTGGTGAATGTCTTTAAAGTGTCAGCATACATTTTCAGGGTGAAGACCACTATCTCCTTTAAATGCACTTCATTTAAACAGGCACAAGAGGCTGTTCAGACAGAGAAAAATGGGATGCATTTTGAAAAGAGAGAAACGAAAAGCCTGTCTTCTCAGCTGACATCCATTATTGAGAAAGAGTTCAGGCATAAATTCTCATAAATTGGGCAATTAAAACTTTTTTTTATTATTAAATTAAGAAATAAAATTAATTTAGTAAAAATTTAAGTCGTCTTTTTTAATTAATGTAAAGAAAACTTCCCCTTTACACTGCAATTATTTGTTTTCTGATTTTAGTGTCTTCTAGCTCAAAATATTCTACCCTGGCCATTTCATGTCCCCTTAAATAAGTTTTTATTTTTGGACATACAAGATGAGAAAATCATAACACCTACAGCTTTTATCAGAATTCTAGAGCTTGTTTCTGAGTTTAAGGAGACAGTTTGCATTACTTTTCATTATAAATACATTCTTCTATGCTCAGACCCTTCAATGTTTTGTTTTTGTTTGTTTTCTTTTTTTTGGCATTTTTTGTCCCAAAGTGTCAGATTTAGAATAACTTAAGTGAACATTATTTTAATATTTCTCAAAGCACCACTTGTTGATTCACTGGTTAAAATGCTGGGTTTAAAGAGCAGCCTGCAATACTTTTTTTTAAATTTTATAAATGAATAAGAACAAACAGAATAAAATAGTTTGAGATCTGGTGAATTAGTGCTTCATTTATTTATTAATAAGCTTAAAACTGTAATATTCCTGCTGTTTTTGCAAATCTTACTGATGTCATAAAACTCATTAGGAACTTTACAACTTATTTTTAATTGTTTTCTAGGTTTGAGCAGGTTAAAATCCACTGTTTTGAATTAAAATAAATTGAAGAGAATAACTGCAAAAACCATAATAATCATCTTATACTGTAGAAGAAACGTCTGTTCCTGTGTCTGGGAAAATAATCATGAGGCGCCAAGACTTTTAGTCCAGCTCTGTCTCTCATCTCAAACTGTATATATGTACTTTGCTCCCCAGAGCCCCCTTTTCTTAATGAGGAGTGGCGATAAATAAATAATTGGCCGAAGTTGTGGCGATTATGCTTCTAAGCTGACATGTTTCACACAGAGGCTGTCCTCGCTATTGTAAATCATCCCAGGCTCAGGCACTGTGCATTATTGTTTGTTTGTCTGTGTTTGTGTCGTCATCGCTGAGCCGTGATGCACATTGTTTGCTCTTACAAATTTAGACATTCAACACGCTCACATTCTCTTTGACACTTGCCAAGGGCTGTCAGATAGAGGGCAAAGGGAAGTGTGGGTCTAATGAGGGCCTGGCCAGGAGTCAGGAGCTTTATGAAGTCCCTGAGGTGAGTCCTGACTGGGGCGAAACCACTGTAATCCATAACCCAGTGACACTTATGATTGTTGGCTGCTCAACTCACTGACTGGAGCTGCAGTGCATATTTCATCAGAGGGAACAAAAAACACTGAAGAGATTATAATCGTATTAATCAATTTTTGCTTATTCAGAGCTTCATGGTTTGTCTTTGAGCTGTTGCCAATTCAGCTCATTTCATTTGAGACACAATTCATGCCAATGAGGTTAAGTGTTCTCTCATTATCTTTTACAGGCCAATGGAAAAAGTTTCTCTGCGTTCCCTTAGGTGCAGTTTCGTAATCAGATCGGTGTGATGGAGAACTGGAAGGATATTATATGGGACAGGAAGAGACAAAGGAGGATGAGCACCAGAACAAATAATGTTTGTCTCTATATAAATACACAAACACACACACAAGTACAGAATCATATTTAAAGAAAAAAAGACACTGTACTTCAAGAGACTTAAGGTCAAGTTTTCAATGCTGATCCTCTTTTCATTTTATATGTAAGAATCATAACTTTTTTCAAAAGTCTTTAACTTTGTTTAAAAATATATTTTACCGTCTCATACATAAGACCAGTATTTCAAAAGATACAATTTTGTACTATTTTGCAATGCGAAATTAAAAGAGTCAGTTTTTTTAATGTTCAAAAAAGAGTGTTGTGGCTGTATATTTCACACAATTTTAATCAGTAAACTGTTGCTTTCTATGTCAAAATGAAAAAAAGTTGTGATGGGCTGTCTATCCAGCAAATCTTGTCAGAGGGGGATTGATGGTACGAACAGATAGATAGCAGACAGACAGACGCTAAACTGAAAATACAGATGTTTCTTTGCAGAGTTCAACAGAGGAACATGAGTGTGTGAGTGCAGATATGGTGTCATTTCGTGACATTTATTGTTGTTGACGTCAAATGAAATCCCACATGTTACTTCCCGTTAAGAGAATGTTATATCAGCCAGAGTATTTGGGAGAAAAATAGGTTCTCACATTTTCAATAAAGTAAATAGAGAATTTTTTAATGCATAAGTGTTTAATCATCTTTGCTTAAAGAGAAGGGAAGAATTCCATGTTAGCCAGAAAACTAACCAAAACCTGTTCTTTGTCAGCTAAATCAAATGTACACAAAGACCAACTCAGCTAGCTTGGTTTCACAGTAAAAATCTATAATCATTTGTTATGTAACAAAAAACAATGCAATCATATGTTCATACTGTCTAGACTATCTGAATACACACTCATGCGTGCACAATATATCTTAATGTCAACAAAAGCACTCCAGTCTGGCTTGTAGACTAGACT
>JAPZDY010000005.1:15632964-15644099 GCA_029783645.1 Ctenochaetus hawaiiensis
ATGTTTTAATTGTTATTTAAAAAAATTTTGTCCCCCCCCCCCAAAAGGTTACAGCAGGATGCTGTGCAGATTTACCAGGTGTGAAGTGACAGTAACAACAGTGCCACCATGCAGCTGAACATGAAACCACAGTACCCACTTCCACTTAAACCCATCACACAGAGAATAAATAATTATATATTTACTCAAATAATTAAAAACACAAAGCTCATTTGACATGTTTAGAGGGGTTTGAAATTTTTCGCACCATTTACTTAAACTGAAAATTCTACAAACCAATAAAATATGTATTTTCAAAGTTTAAAATTGGAATTTTCAAACATACCATGATATTTATACATTGAATAATGCAGCTTTCTGGGTCAGTTTGTTATTTCCGCACTTAGTTTTTGTATGCTAATCATTTTTAATCAAAAGTACTTCTAGTCTTTCATACATGAAGTCTTTTGAGATTGATGCACAGCAGTCCTTCTCCATTGGTCTGTAAGAAAAAAAAAAACGTATTATAAACATCAAATATTGAATAGGTTCATGGAATTGTATAAACTGATTATTTCACGATATTTGTAGGTACCATTCCAGTAAAACCCTTCCCATTCATCACAAAGGGTTTGAATCTCAGTGAGTCATTTGGAACATTTATGGGACACACTGATAACTACATTTTAAGCAACATATTTAATCTTGTGAAAATATCACTTTAAAAGGAATATCAAGAAGCTGATGCTTCATTTGACTAAACTGATCAATTCAAGACCAGTTCCATGTTTTCTTTGCTTTTTTAAAAAACTTTTTTTGCTTTTGTCACAGTTAGTAGTTTGAAAGAGTGGTTAAATTATAGGGGGAAAAAATGTCTCACTTGGCTCAGCAGACCAGGTTAGCATGTCTATATATCAGTGTGTAAATTTAAAAACATAATGCATGTTCCATATATGTTCATAAACAGCTGCACATTAGCAGTAAACCAGAGTTTAGATGCCTCTGTTATATTCAGTGCATAATGCAAATGGTATTTCTTCCTTTCACCGTCCCTTCAATCTTTTTGAGATAAACCATCACTTGTCTTTAGCTTTTCAGCATCTCTCTCAACTCTTGGTATGTTTCCTACCTTTAGCCGTCTCGTCTGTCACTAATAAATGTCTCATCAAAATCACATTTCCTTAATGTAGATGGTAACCTTTTGGAAGCAGCAGGAAATGAGATTTCCCAAAATACACCACTGGAGCAGGTCAATGGAAGCAAGTGGCCAGTTGTTAAGTGTCTTAACTGTCATCCGTCACACAAAGACATATCCGGTCCTGCCAAAGTCTGCATGTCACCAGGATATCACCATGTCTCATTGCTAATGTCCTCACTTTTCTCTGTAGCTGCTGTCTCCCTTCTTTACCTCTCCTGTACCTTTACTGAATATTTTTCCAGGAAAAGTTGACTGATAACCTTTCAGTTTATGGATATACTCACCTTCCTGTTCTTTCAGTTTGCACAAATTGCGTCCTGGAAGCTGTCTGGAATGAGCACAGTGGCCACGTCTCCATCACCTCACTACTACTACTTTCTTTCTCCTCATTTCCCTTTAGTTTTATTTTCCCTTCTTTCTTCCCAATTTTTCACACTGTGCAGTAAATCTGTGGCTCTAATGAGACTTTTGCTGTGTCCTCTGAGGACAAAAGGGTCAGAATGCCAACGTCGTGGTCACAGCATGTGTTTGCAAGTGTGTGTTAGGTATATTTTGGCACTGGATTTTGAAAAAAGGTGCTGAAGATGAGCCAGGTTGTCCATGGTTTCCAGAGGATGACATCTAATTACACTGTTGATCCCATGATATTTCACATTTTTGGTGTTAAGTGAATGGCCTTCACACCTACCGGATGGATTACAATGAGATATTCTGCAAACATTAAGTCTCTCTGAGGATGAATTGTAATAACTCTGGTGATCAGTTGACCTTTTGTCTGGCAGAAACACCAGGTCAGAAAAGTAATTTTATTCAATCCCTTAAAACCATATCTGCTGGCATGCCCATCTGCTCAGCTGTGCCTTGTGTATTGTACTAATCAGCAGATGGAGTATGCTAACACACGAAACTAAATTGCTAAATTCACAATGATTGCCTCCTCTCCTAACCTGTCAGAGCTGTTACTTTGCTGGCAGATTTTTCTTTTGCAGTTTTAATAATATTGTTCAACAACTCACCATGATTTCAACAGGATTTTACACACTTACACGCAAATATTTTACCCTTTTCTAAGATACTTCAAATGTCTTAACTGTTATAATTTCCAAACATTGAATACCAGAGCACTCAGCAGTGTGGTCTATCATGTAGCTTTATAACAGCGTTCTAACACTGACACCTCATCACCTGCATATTTTCTGTAGTAAAACTAGATCGTTTGGGTCTGTAGAAGTGAATAATTGAGACTGTGAGTTTACAGTATCTGCAGTAAAAGTGTTATTTGTGAATAAGTGGACATAAAACTCAGATACTCATTCCAGGAACTCTTCCTCCCTCCCTCACCCCTCTGTCATTTTTTCAAGTAATTGGTCTTTAATATCCAGACTTGTGTATGGTGTTATATATTGCATTCAATAAATTATTTGACAAAGCCACATTGGGCTCAGACTGCTGGAGATGAATTTGGTGCAAATTTAATAAAGGAAATCTAGATGCTTAAAAGCTCCTATTAATCACCAGCAGACAGTCAAATAATTTCAGAGCATTAGTGAATCCAATAAATTAGACTCATTTGCCAATATGTCTATTGACAGAGAGCAGAGCGAAAATAGCTTTTAATGATTCCGATTATTTAGACTATTAAGGTATGCAGGGAGTGAATGTTTGCATGTATTCTTGTTTTAATATCTTTGTGAGGACCAATTATAGATGGGGACTTGGAGAGGGAGGAGAGGGGACATTGCCTGGTTCTCTATTTTTCATAGAGCTTTTCATTGGCAAATAACTCAAGATGAAACAAATATCAAGTCATTTTCATCATATTTATACAAACAAACCTGTTATAGGAGACCTATTAGAACAGGACCAGACAATGATGTTTATATCAGCAGATGCTCTTCATATTGTGTTCCATGATCAATGTGCCAGCATTTTTAAAATGCCTCTGCACTTGTCAGCTACAGTATGGTTAAGGTCTGGGAAAGGTTGTTTATATGGTTAAGTAACTAAACCTCTTACTTTGATTGATTAAAAAAAAAACTTGAGGGAAATATCTTAATTGTAGTCAATAAAAAATGTTAATTGTAGAGTACGGGTGAAGGTGAAATGCCAATCTCCTGCATAATGGTCCGTGTCACCACAACCCCGATCTCCACTCCCTACTCTCCACCTCTTCACTTAGCTACATGTACAGTGATGCATACTTCATTGACACTAAAGGTATTTTCTAGAAGTACTTGGTATGTATAACATAACGTGTGACAATGTTTGTACAGTTGTCACAGCACAGGTAGCACTAGAGAATGACTCATTGTTATGTCCAGGGGAATTAATTAATACTGAGCCACAGAATGTACTGAGTAGCAGACACTAGAAAAAAGGATGCAGTGAGTCTGACTTATCTCCTGCTGTGTAGCTTCACTCGCTGTGCGGTTGGAGCTGAGCTGGCTAACAATCCAGCATTGATGGCTCACAGCTCTGCAATGATTTCAGGTCATTTAAGTTAAAGGCTCCCTGTGTAGGTTATTAAATCTACTACCACTATGGAGCCTGCTTTATCTATTTGAATATCCTCTTTTAGTTTTCATGGACATGCTGACAAGCATGCACATGAATGTGAGCTTCCATGAGGCTGACTTTCTGCAAGTGGTTGTAACGTAATAAGATATGGAACGATATCCCCCAGAGGCAAAGAAAAATAACACATTTGTTAGCACTTTGGGATACGCGCAATGTGTTTCAGTGAGTAAGACTAAATGAAAACAAAACTTTTTTTTGTTTATAAGAAAACTCCACAGGTCAGCCTGAGCAGACACTGCAAACACAGAGAGAAACTAAACCAAATTACTTCAGGACATAAAGTTTATTATTCATTGTCCATCATGGTCTCAACAGAGGAGTTTCTCACAATCTGCAACACACCAACTTTTTTGTAATTTATTCTTTGTCCTGTCCTCTCTTTGCATGTGTCCTCTAACAGGCTCATATTGCTGTAGATAAAAGCCACCCTCTTGTCATTTAGCTACTAATCAATAGGACAAATGAGGACATTCAACATGATGTTATTTTGCACTTGTGTCTTACCAAATTAGAGGCCAAATGAACATATTTTAAGTATCTGCAAGACTGGAATACTTAATACAATGTCAAAACTGATTTTAATAATATCATGTAATTAATGTATGTTCTTGTTTTTACATATCACAGAATTTCTTTGAGGTTTTATGTACATCACGATCGGATAAATTAATCATGACACCAGCCTGTGGCTTCAGGCTGCAGGAGTGAAACTTTCACAGTTTTGTGTGTTATCTGCATTCCTCAGATCCCCTTAAAGACAGCAAAAAAAAAAAAAAAGATTTAAAAAACAAGTGGTCTTGCAGCTATTTTCATGCTCAGTGCCTTTCTCTGCCCCATCTGCACCCTGCACTTCACACCACTCAGAGATTAGTTCCCCCTGAGTGGTGCTCGCTCCAGGAAAATGGCCTCATTAACAGCCAACGAAGCCACGCTAAGGGCAATCTGACTCTGTCTGCGATTAGGCCACACAAGCCCTTGGTCTGCCTAGCACATGATGGACACTGGAGGAGAAATTGAAACCGTCCATAGCAGGGCAGCCCTGTGTTATTATAACATAAAGAACAGTTATTAAAGTGTCTGCAGTGTGGGGGAGTCAATCCTAATCAGCTCCACAGTGCTGCCTCTGCTCTCTCTCTGTACTTTGTCTCTACTTCACTTTCACTCTCCTTCCAAACTTTTTCTTCTGTCTTATTTATCCCTAATGTGATGCTGTCCATTGCTTTGACAGTAAATATCAAATCAATCCCAATACTAGATAGCTGGCTGCGTCAGAACTTAGTATGCAACCAAGGTTTGTACTTTCTGTATATAATCAATTTAATTTTATTTGTTTCATTATCTCTGTGATCTATCATAAATAAAGATAGGCTGTGCATTAAAACAAATGTGATTTTTAATGACTCATTAGAAAACCTGGAGACTTGCCTGCTTAATATTGTCTTTCATGTCACCAATTCACTTTGAATCTTTTTACAGCTTCCAGTTTCTTTCAGGCCCTGAGCCAAACCTTTTTGATATGTAGGATGACACATGAAGGGCTTGATTTCAATGTAATGAGATGTAATAATGTGAAATTACAAGATGTGATACTTCTGTGAACATTGAACATTGTTCTAGAGATTGTGAGCATCATTCAAATGCTTCAAATGTCCGTTATAACACGCATGTTTCAGTTTTGGGAGTTGGCGTCGGGGTGTTGAGGGAGGCAGAAACTTATAATGGATCACTTTGATGTTGGGTTGGTTGGATGGTTTTTAAACCCCTCTTTCCCCACACTTTCTCAACACTGGATTTTAGGAGGCTGTGTTAGAGTTAAGAGTACACAGAGCTTTATCAGTTTTGGTCTGCTCTGATGGGTGTAAGCTCTGTTATACAAAGATTTCAAAGAGCTTTTGTAAAAAGCTCAGAGAAAGTAGTGGCTGGATATTTAAACTTGATTATTTTGTCAGTTATACATATGAGACGTGATTAAAAAGTTCAGCAAATGCAACCTATAATTACTGTGCGTAATTTAAAAGTAGTTCCCTAGTGCAGTGATACACTGTTCTCAGCACTCCTTCTATGCTTGGAACTCTTTCTGGTCGTCCCATTCTGTAAGTAAGTCAAGTACCATCTGTAATTCAGGCTGGATCACCTCTGCAGTGTCAAGACTGCAACCCGTCAGCTTCAGCTTTATTTTAGGGAAGAGAAAGAAGTCCGAGGGAGGCGAATTCAGCGATGAGACGCGGTGAGAAGTGAAGACTGTGAATGTTGTGAGCGGGAAACTTGCACTGAGAAACTTATCTGTTAGAGGTTCATTGAAGCCCCCTGCATACAGTCGCCTCTCTAGATTGCTTAATTTGTCAACATGCCAAGGCCTTGCATACAGTGCATAATTACAAAATGATTTATGTGTGGAGCAGCTACCCCATAGAACGTTCCTCGCCTGGGCACTGTATCGGTAAAGAAGCTGCGTGAAAGGCATCAAGCTGTTGAAGATTTGTTTTAAGGTTGTGTCACTACGCATGGTGATGAAAGATTTGTACTTGATCTCTGTGAGTCTTAACTCCCTTGATCAGAGTGCATCACAGTGGTCACACTGAGTGATCATAGATGAGTTATTGACCTCCCACAAAACAAAGGCTTTATTGGAACCGCAGCAATTCATCACATGCCTCGTGGCTGGAGATAAGAGGCTTCTCACAAGCGTTTCAGGAATTAAAGGAAACTCAAGCTTCCCTTTTGCTCCCTCATTTCATCTACGTCTTATATTAGGCTCCAAATTTGACCATTTTACTTGCATACAAGCCCATTTTGTGCCATTATATATTTTGTTGTTATTAGCAAATTGACTGGTAATCTATTTGGCATGGTTACCATTTTATTGATGTTTTTGCTGTAAAGAACACATACAAGTCAAGTCTTCTTCCTGTAGCTTCTCTGTAAGGCAAAGATGAAATATCCTGCTGTAAAACCGCAGCCTTAACAGGGTGCATTGCATGCTGGATCATACTTACAGGTTTGATGCTTGGGTACTTTCCCAACTGCCTTTGTCCCTCACAAGCATATGCCTGCCTTTGTTTGTTAGTCTTGTAAATCCTCTTGCTACACTGGAAAAGCCCTGTTCAAAGGAAATGTTTCACATGAAGTGCAGCATCAGTTTTCTCTGTTGTACAATTGCTTAATGATATATCTGGCAGAGCTTTATGACTAAAAATCATGGATATACATGAAAAATCCTTGCCAAACTATTTGCTTTAGTATTCACAGTTTTTTTTTTACATAATACATAGGGTTTATTACCTCAAATGTTAAAAGAACTGGATCACCACAAGGACTACAGAGGATTTTTTAATGCCTTTGAGTTTTTTGGATCTGTTTTAGAGTTTTTACCACAGAGAGATTATGCCACTAAAGCCACTCGTTCCAAATTCATCAGTATTACTTTTTATTACAACGTGTACTTTGATCATGTTCTCAATTGAAAGTATCATGATAATCACTGAAGCATGAAGAAGCAACCTGGTTCATTAGTTAAAGGACAGTTAAAACTTTAGAATATATAGTTTATCACCATATAAAATAAAAACGCATTTTTAAGACTTAGCTCCCAATGGAATACATTTTATGATAAAAGGATATTGGAGAAATTCTAAATAAAAACTTTTTACTTGGTTAATTTGCCTTGTTACTGATTAAGACCATGATGTGGTCACTGGGAGAGTACTTTTTTAGGTGGTGTAAAAGTTATGTAATGTTTTCCATCTTGGATGACACCAACCAACGGCTTCTTTTTACAGACCATCCGGTCACTTCTGAGATATCCAAACCCCAAACCACGTCCGTTAATTTAATGTTATGTTACCTTTGTTGTCAACAATGTTCTCAGCTTTGGGGAATAACGTGACTTAACTTCCAGAACTTTATGACCGTAACAAGCACAAGCCTGTTTATGCCAGAAGAGCGGCAGAGAGGTTTGTGCTCTGCTTGTTCAGGTCTTTGATAAACTCATCGTACTATCTCCCTTTTGTTGGACTTACAGATCACAAGCACTGTCATCACTGACTCCAGTGAAATACAGCTGAAGGTCTGTTTCATTCCCTCTGCTGTGGGCCCCCCTCTGACCTGCTGTCCACCATCTGTGTGTGAGGAGCTCAGCAGCTCACCTTCGCTGTGCTAACAGGCAGCGACACAGAAGGCAGAAAAGTCACTTCTGTGCCTCTCTGTTTCACTCATTATTTTTCCTCTTGTCTCAAGGACATCCACACTCACATTTAGTTATAACGGGTGGCTTGAACAATGTTTTTACAGGAAAAAACTGGTATGTACTTGATGTGCGAGCTGTAGACTGCTTTGCTGTTGTTACACTTATTTCTGCTTTGTGAGAGGCTGTTAGATCTCACCATACTGAGTAAAAATATCCAAAGCGTATCTTTGTTTTGAATGTAAATTTTGTCATGATCCCTTACTGAAATCATTTAATCTCCCAGCTCGAGTGGACACACACCTACATAGACAAACATACTTTGATAAAACAGTGGCACTGACTGAAGCCCCTCTAATCCAATACACACAAAGACCATGATGATATTACATCTGTTACAGTTGAGGTAAGTGTCAATGTGGTCACTGTGGTATGTAGGTATATTTGTTTGTCAATGCACACAGATTTGTGGGATGCAGCTGGGTTTGAAAAAGTGTGTGTCCGTACACATGCAAGAGGACTTCCCACAAGGTGAACCCTGCTCAATTAGAAAGAACAAACAAAATGTGTGTATTCCTCACTGTTGGAGCAGGGACAGGTCCTGATCAATAGCTGCCTCTCCTGGCAGAGCTATTAGCAAACAGCGCCATGCCTAATAACTGAGGGCTGACCTTTTAGTTTAATGCTTTCTCTGCTCGGCTCCAGGCACCAGCCACAGTGCAATAGCTGTGCAGCAAGGAGAAAAGGTGAGTGTTGTTTTAGTAGTTTGTAAATGTAATGCAGATTGATCACTGTCTTGCAGCTGTTATTGCTGTTCGTCAAGGCTGTGGGGAATAAAAGGGACAGGGCTGAGGTTCTATACTCAAGTGATTCATGGACCTGCCCGTCTTTATTTATATAGAGTCATGGTATGTGTCTATAGAGGGCCTGGCGTTTTTACACTTGAAGTCGTTTTCATCTTTCATGCATAACTGTGTCCCATACATCACTTAAACTTTTCCAAAGACAGGGAGGATGTTTTCTCGATAAATATACCTACTTCTGCCTCAACACTGAGTTGAACTGGAAAGCTTTATGAAGTGAATAAAAAGTAAATTACAAGAAGTTTCATTTATTCTATAGAACTTTACTCGCATGAAACATCAGTGATAATGGCAGCTTTGTCAGTCTGAAAACAATTTTCAAACCCGTCATACCCCAGTTTCTTTTCCTGCACAGCACTTTACCCACTAACTCAAACCTTGTCTCCCGCTGCTTTTTGAGGGAGTACTTTGCATAAAGCAGCAGATGGACATCTCCATTAGAAACCCAAGGCAGGACTACTTCATCAGACTGTCCATCAAACTCCTGTATTTCCTCTGATCTTCACTGTTCCACAGGCATGACAGAGGACAGCGAAGACTCCGGTTTCCCCCCGCGGTGAACACTTCTGCTGTGAGTCAAGCTGATACTCAATAATGATATCACTTCCCTGGGCTCTGTCTTGTTGGGGTGACAGGTTGACGACAGTCCAGGAAAACTCACATTTATCTTGATGATAAATCAGCGCATGTTTGGGCACACGACAGCTGGCGAACGGCCTCAGATGCGTGTGCCGTCCCGTGTATGTGTGTGAGACAAGCATGGCCAATAATGTTCTGTGTGGATTCTCCGGTTGGCAGCAGCTGCTCTTCTACAACACTGAGAGCTTGTCGATAAACATCCATTTCTAGATTAGTCTTCTCTCTCCCACTTGCAGCATCCAATTCCACACTATTTCCCAAGTGAAAAACATGTTAAGCAATGAAAATATTACTTCTAGCAAGAGTAAAGTAACAATACCTGCTGTGAATTAGGTTGCAAATGAAGGCACTGAATCTGCTTTGGGACAGGGGATATTTAATGATATTGGATGCTACTTTGCTAATGTTACATCTGAGAAATTAGATTGCAGATTAAGTCTTGTTTAGAGTAACACAAATACAATTCTATAAGAAGAACTCCATCATTTTGGCTGATAAAAAACTGAAAAGACTGTACCATGATGTCTAATGCAACCTTTCCAAACAGGCTGCAGTGCCTGAAAGAGTATCATTATGGACAGCTTGTTCAATCACAGTTGACTGAATATTTTTAATATCACAAATATATAACCAGCAGTTGTGTTAGGTAGACTTTACTAATTGTTGGCTTGCTTGTGCATTTGCCTGCACTAGCTTCTGCAGACATCCCATTCAGCCTCCATCTGCTTTGAAGCAAAACTCATTTGCATGCAGTCAACTTAAAGGAGGAACACGACAGGCGAGGCTCAGGCCGGATTAGATTTGACAGTGCCCCAGAGACAATGGCAGGTAAACAGACACTTCACAAGAGTTTACACAGTCATTTACAGCTTTTTGCCATAGGTAAAGGAACTTGCTAATTCAGCAGTCTCACTCGAGGGATGCCTTTTGTTATTTTCTGTTTTGTGCCTTAAACTCTAAAAATTAAGCAGGCCAGGAAAAAGGAGAGGTTTAAAAGAAGGACCAGGACAAAATGCAACAGCTGCAAAGAAGTTAGGGCTGTGCACACCCTGGAGATTTTAGACTGTAATCAAATGTAAATGTTGTATATGTGGCATGCAAAGAACTCACTGTTCATAACATGAGGTTATTTAAGACAACTTAGACTATGCAGTCGATAAGAATTAATTATCAAGCATTCTCAGGGGTTGTTGTATTGTAAAGGTATAGGAGTTTAGCACTTGAGCAACTTTCTTATAACCTAATAGAATACAAGTTCCATTTACTTCCATTTACTTTACTGAACCCCATCCACTTGCTAAAGATAAGACAGCCCTACCACTGAGCACTTGTTTGTGTCATGCAGGCAAGTTGGTCTGTCTTAGATCAATATACCTGTTTTTTTCCATAAAGAAATGTCAATTCTATTTTATGGTTTATGTTTGGGCTACGTATGTGGTAATAGAGTATAAACCAATTTCACCAACAACTCATGGATTTTTCTATTAAAATTATTGATATATAATTTTTTTTCAAGGCTACAAAACCACATATATCTTTGGGTTTTGTAAGATCAGCTTTGAGAGCCTTTCAGATATCTTCCATCTAAATGGAAAGTAAGATAAAGAGACACATTGTATTGATAACCTTCCTCAGTATTAATCATACTGAGACATGTTTAAATATCTGTCTTATCTGTCAAAAGTACATCATTTTT
>JAPZDY010000005.1:15653819-15668592 GCA_029783645.1 Ctenochaetus hawaiiensis
AAAAAAAAAAAAGAACGGAAAAGACAGCAGCAACCTGTCTGACCATTCACAAGTGGTCATTAAAATAACGGACCGCTGCCGGAATAAAAGACCTTCTGAGTCGTTCGGTGGAACATTTAGGCATCACCAAACGCTCACTAAAAGAACTTCTTAGTCCCTTAAAAGTGCTGTGCAGAGGATGGCTTTCAGAGGTCAACACAGTTTTCAGTTTGGCCCTGATCCTCTTCCCACAGGTGACCTCCAGTGAGTCTGGGGTGCAGCCAATCACTGAGCCAGCCTTCTTGATCAGTTTGTTAATCCTATTTTTGTCCTCAACAGTGATGCTCCCACCCCAGCAAAGGACAGCATAAAACAAGACGCTGGCAAGTATCCCCTGATAAAAGACATTCAGCAGCCTCCTGCTAATGTCAAAGGACTAGACTCATGAAATAAACCATGCTTTCCAGTGCCAGACAAACTCATGAGCACTCTTGGTAGGTAGAGTTCGAAGTGCAGAAAGCAGCCATGTGTTTATACCCCAACACACAGCAGCAGAGCTGAGCTCCTCTCACCAACCAAAGCAAATCTATTTGGTGTCTTTTAAACCTAGTTTTCTGATCATATGGAAACTCTGATGAAGAACAGAATGTTTTGTATGAAACAGATGTTTTAGTGAAGTAGCAATCTTATTATGTACTTTTTATATGCAGCTCAGCCGCCTGAGAGCTGGTATACAGCTCCAGGCTGAGACAGGTGGACATGGCATACAGGGGCTGTGATATATTGGTGTCAAGCAAACAGATCAGAAAATTAAAAAAAATTAAAAATTAAAAAAAATAAACTACAGAAACTCCCATTCACACATTCTGTATTTAGATTGGGCCATATTTGTCCATGCCATCAAAGTTTTAGGGATAGTGATGGACTTTATCACAGTTTTAACTCTTCCTTTGTTGCATTTGCTCTGTAATTTAGGACATTAGCTTTGAAATGAAATTATTACTTTGCTGTTTAAGCACTGACCTTCTTAATTTGAGTTATATGAAGTGCAGTGAAGTTCAAAGTTAGCACTTTAATCTCAGTTATTATTTAATTTCAAGTCCAGTGTGCTGAACGAAATGACAAAAGATGTGACTGTGCTAATAGTTATGGACTGCATTGTATATGTACTTACTGTGCAGTTTCACCTGGCTACTGCCAAGTGTTCCAGGTGCATTCATTCACAGGGAGCCCACAGTCAGCAGTCCACTTTGGCAATGGGCTATATACACTCACATTATCCACTGCCTCTGCCAGCCACTGAAGAACAAAAACTAGAAAGTTCAGATAAGTACATGGCAACAGAGTCTTTCATACTTTTTTTGTGTGTTTAAACCACTACGTAAATCCTTATGGTATATCCTACTGTTAAATAACCTTGGATTTTCTAGTAACATCAGTAACTTAAGTTAACTGACAGTTGGCTACAACAATTAGCAACAACAGTAAAACAGAACTTTCACACAGAAGATCAGGTTTTATAACCAATGTAAATTGGTGACTTATTATTTTAACCAAAACCACCATCTTTTCTCAAGCATAAAAGTAGTCTTGGTGCACAATATTAACAACATGTCAGAAAGTCTTTTTGGAAGCATGTCACAGATGATAAAAAATACCTTGTGTGTGTACCTTGTGTACCTTACCTGTGTGCCTGTGTGAGATGCTGTATGAAAAGGTGTGTGACAAAAAGAACAGTATATGACAACTTGGGAATGACAACAAGTTGATATTCATGGAAGCAACAGTACACACCAGTACAAGAGTACATCATTCACCCTGTGAATAATGTAGACAAAAAACACGTAAATGTGCCATTGACATTGAGTCTCACGGCGTAATAATATATATTTGTACCTCCTGCAGCAACACAAATGCCTCCTGTTTACAATGTTTATAGTGAAAAGCCCCGGGGCTGCTTCTGCCCTGTGGTCCCTGTAAGTAAAAACATGTGATGCACTGATAAAACTGTGGAAACAACACAAAGTCAATTTAATGCATATTCATTTATTACATATCATAGACCAAGAGACTTTCTGAGAAAAATGGTCATGGAGTTCAATGCTATGGTGACAGCTGTGACAGTGCAGTATGAAGCTAAATATGTCTTGTGTTTTTATATCGATAAACAGGCCTACTGGAGTACCATACAAAGAAAAGTGAAAGTGGAATTTTGAAGTGTGTGGCTCTGGCAAGTTTATTGGTACTGTACAACCTGAGCAAGAGAAAGAGGGAAGAGAAACTGATTGTTAAAATTATACAGTAAAGACTTTTTTATGGGCAACTGCATGCATGTAACAAATGTTCTCTTTTACATCTACATAAAACACACACATATTAACCCATACCACAAGCAAAACTCTACCACTTTAAATAGAGAAGGATGGGGGAAAAAAAGGAAAAAGAGCTATCTGGATTCACGTCTATTCCCAGTTGTGGATCAATTAGTAAGATCAGAGAGACCTTCATCATTCTGAAGAACCCTGGTGGGGTCTCAGCGAGTCACCTCAGATACAGAGGTGGAGGGTCTGACTGGGGGATTCAATAGGCTCCGTCCTGGAGGAGGAATGGTAGAAATCAGGTCATGACTCCTCTGAGATACCTGTCATTTATTTTTTTTTTATTTCTTCATTTTTTGAAGTTGAAAGATGGCCCTCGTTGGAGGTTGAGAAGACAGAGGAACACACTTTCACTCTGGAAAGGTGTACATTGTGTGCGATAAATGGAATGGTTATTAAAAGTCTGATGAATTTGACAGAAAAACCTCAACTCAAGGTCCATTTACTTGATATTTCTGGAACTTTTGATAATTTAACACATTTATAACAAACTGTTTGTGATTCTGAGCAGCTTTAGGGCCTCCAGTTCATGTTGACATCAAGTTTGACACTTTATGCCTGACCTCGAAAAAAAGTCTTCTTTAGATCAAAATAAAATGATCTTGTTTTGACAGTAACTAATCATTATCATGAGAAACTCATAGATGTATAATGTTAATAGCCCTTGAGGTCAGAGTTACAAGGATTCTTTTCAAAGAACACAATCATGGTTCCTCTTGGCCTTCATATGGATCATATCACCCAGGATTTTAAAGCAGCTGGACCTAAATACGGAAATTAGTAAACTTTTTTCATTAAATAAGCTAAAAATTAAAATGGAAGTTTTCCAGAAACCCATTATGTCACTGTGAGAAAAGCAAAAACTAAACTTTACAGATTATAGCTTGTCTTTCTAAAAACCTTGTCTCTGATGGACTTTCTGTCTTCCTGCTGACAGCCAGCACCCATTATGATTGGCTGCTGCTGTACTGACTTCCTGTCAGGCTGACCCTTGTGTGAACCAGCTGCTTTGCATTTGCATAATACGAAGATGACAGCTCATCAGCACACTAGGTTCATGGGCTCTCTCTTTACCTCCCTCACTGTCTCACACAAACGCCTCTGCTCCATGTCAGCCTGCTTCTCTCCGTTTCTCAGACACTCTCTACTAGTAAAGTAGCCTATATATGACAGAGTGATTCTCCTTTAATTTTGATATCAGGTTTTTGTTTGTCTTTCCAGCCCTGTTAAGGCCTCAGTTCTGCTTTCAGAAACTTGGGGCTTAGTTAAAAGTGTGGGTCATAATTTTGAAATTACTTCATCAGGTAAAGTGGCTTTTCAGTTCACTTTTTTATCTCTGCATGCAGTGAAATGTGGCAAAAACATCTGTTAAAGACTCTGAGCCAGCGGCAAGGATTGTGATCGGACAAACTAATCGCACATTGCCAAATGATACAGGAATGCGTCCTGTGTCCTTGGCTGCAGACAACAGCTTAATGTCAAGTGTTTTAGGAAGTTTATCTTACTCATTGAAGGATGAGAAAAGACTGATCAAGTTTTTATTTCATGTCTAGACATTAAAATAGAAGACAAAACCTTGTCTGACCAGATGTGTGTCACCATTCAGTCATCTGTTTGTCTAAAGCCCACCTGAACGAACAGCAACATCAAGTTTAAAAGCTACAGTCATCATGACTCAAGTCATAACCCTGGAGTCTAATATAAACTGGAATGATGAAAAGGCAACAAATCAAAATCACATGGTGTCAACATGAAGAGAAACACAATACAAACTAATACAAACATCAGGAAGCAAGCATGTGGTGGTGTTGTTAGCACTGTCACCTCAAAGCAAGGAGATGTTGGTTTGAACCCAGCCTTTCTGTGTCAAGTTTGCATGTTCTCCTTGTGTCTGCATGTGTTTCCTGTGAGCCCTACGGCTACTTCCCCCACAACCCAGCCCACGCAGGTTATGTTAATTGGTGACTCTAAATTGCCGGAAGGAGTGAATGTGAGTGTTAATGGTTGTTTGTTTCTTTGTATCAGCCCTGCGATGAACTGGTGACCCATCCAAGGTGTACCCCTGCAGATTACCCAATATCAGCTGGGATTGGCTCTAGTCCCCCTTAACCCTGCAAAGCATAATCAGGTGTAGATAATTGGTGGATGGAAAATAGTGCACCAACTCTACACATGAAACTGCAACTAGTAGAGGCATAGGGTCGAGACAACAACAAAAAAAAAATCAACAGCAAGAAAAAAGCATCTAGCAAAGACTTGATTCTAATTTTGCTGCTCTTTTCTGTTCTATCTGAAGTTTTTAAGATGGTTTTTCAGCAGCACTTGACCAAATATCTGGGTAATCATGGAAGCAGTCATTACAGGCTATATAATGACTTGGGCCTCACTAAACAGGTCATTCTGCAGAGGGTTTTGTTCTGAATTCAATGTTACCATTCATATATGTTTTTTTACTTTATTAATGTTGATGCCAACATTTTAGCAGCTTTAAATATTTTTTGTTTTGTTTTGTTCCCTATTCTTAATGTAAACTTTTGTAATTTAATGTTATAAAAATACATGTTTGAAATTGCATACTTTTATTTTTTACAGCCATTTTTTTGTAAACAGAAATTTTTGGTCGATAACTTCACTCTAACAAATAAGGGTTTTAAAATGTGCGGTGCGGCAGTAGCATAAAGGTTAGAGAGGCAGCCTTGTGTGAGCTTGTGATGGCGAGATCGATGTCCTGATGGGCGCAGCAGTGAAATGCTGCTCTGTGGCCAATAGATCAGACGTTGGCCTTACTTGGCAGCTCCCCGAAGTGAATGTTTCTGACATGTGCTTGGAGGTTTGTTTGCTTGTGTGAATCAAGGTCTTACAAATAAAAACCATTGGTCCACAGAAAGGTCAAATGAAGTTCAAATTATGTTCAACAGTGCACCATTAAAAATACCAATGATTCAAAGCTTTCAGAAATTGTTTTTCTTCATGCACTTTTTTCCATCACTCACAATGAAATGGTACTTGCTTAGTTTCAATCATTGTATGGCTGTAACAGAATGTCACAATAATAGTATAAACCAGAAAGACAATCTCCCCAAACTAATTCCCGAATGTCATCTTTTCCTCCAATTCTCTTACCTGACAAACTCTGTCCCCCACTCTTTACCTTCATCTTTTCCTCTTATCCATCTTTTCCTTTCCTCACTTCCATCTTGTCTGACGGGTTTTACCATCTCCCAAGACACCAGGTTGATTGACAGATGGGAATTAGCCATGTGTAAACACTTCATGCATCCATTTGCATCCCATCATCCCTGGCATCACCGATCTCAAACACACTCCAACCCCACTGGTCCTTTGCACATTGCTGTTTTTGCTGTTTCCATCTTATTCACTGTTGGTAGAAGAGAGAGGGAGAGTTTGGGCCTTGGTGGGTTGTTTGAACAGTGTGACTGAGGGTCACCTTTCTAGATGTAAAAGGTAGCAGACATTCTTTGAAAGGCTACTTTAAGTCTTTATTGTAAAAAAGCTCAGATCAAACTGAGAGACGCCATATGTATGATGTAAACAACAACAATAAGAATAATTTGTAAAAACTGGTAAAAACTGAGTTGATTATCCAAAACAGTACAAGAAATTATTCAAACTATCTGAAGTCCCACTAAAAAAAGGTTTCAGTAACTTGTAGCTTCACATTAATACAACACTAATAAAACAGTATGTTAACATTCTAAAGCTGTCTTAAATATTGCATGTTAGCAGTTGTGCTTTTGACAGTTTTTTGTATGGCAGACTGGTGCACTATCCATCTTTTTCTATTTTGTCCCTCTGCAGGAGAGACCATCATGCTGGTTGAGTCGAGGCAGCAGTGTTATTGATCTGCAGTCATTTTACTCAACAAGTTCAAAGTTATTGATTACCCCTCAGAAGGTTGTCCACTCAACAAGGGGAAACACTGAATCCTTGAGGTGAAAATACAGTAAAAGAGCATGAAAACAACATCCACAAGGTTGAACTTAACACACTATTAATATCAAACATTTCTATTCCCAGTAGAGACGCCCTAATGGTCAAGTAACTGCTACAACACCGATAATTACATGTACAGGCATCTCGCTGGTACA
Organism: Ctenochaetus hawaiiensis; assembly: GCA_029783645.1. Lineage (NCBI taxonomy): Eukaryota > Metazoa > Chordata > Actinopteri > Acanthuriformes > Acanthuridae > Ctenochaetus > Ctenochaetus hawaiiensis. The sequence goes on from JAPZDY010000005.1 coordinate 15,660,286, forward strand.
TGAGCATACATGCACACAGCATGAGAGAATTGATTAGGATCTCAGAGACAAACATATCAAAATTGAATGTTTAAATCCAGACATGATTAAGGTGTTATTTCATTATATATTTGCCTTCCTTTTATCATTTTTCTAGGTACTGCATGTGGATTTCCATAAATGTGCATGTTGTATGTCTACATGTGTTTTGAGACACTGTAAATGTGGATGTGCAAGGGCCGATCTAGTGTTTTCCCTAAATCAGGGGCCACATCAAGAAATCATACATTATTTTACAAAAGGTTGGTAAGTGAAATGTGAGTTGTAGCCCCGTCTTGCTACACTCATACAAACACACAAAGAGTAATAATAGGAGTAATTGCTTTAAAATACAATGAAAATAAAAATACATCCAAACAATGCTGCTATGTTTATAACTGTATACATTTCCACCCAGAAAGTGAAAGTTCATTGGTTCATTTTATGTATTTGCATCTCAGGGAAAGTCAACAGCAGCACCACAATAGTGTAATAATTAGCTCAGCATCAGAAAATTATAGACTAAAGGCACATGGAAAACATCATCAGCCATTCCTACTTTGTTTTAGCCTAAAGCATCACTGATGTAAACACCAAGTTTGCCTCCCATTGTTCTGGAGTCAAACACAGTCCACCCATTACTGTGACATCTAAGATATTGTCTTGGCGACAGATTTCTGTAAGGATGTCTCCATCGTTATGGGGTCAGGCTGAGTCCCAGTTTGTCCAGTCCACTTTTGGGCATGTAGCCTTTGGCCAGGAATTCAATGGATCAGCTTTAGTTCCACGTTGGGTTAGCTTAGCTTTCATCCTAGCTCTTCTTCTTGGGTCTTGCTGGGTGGCCAGAGGGTGCCGTAGGCAGTGATCATTTCAAGGTCAACTGCACTTAATCCAAACCACATGCATCCTTTTTGGAAGATTTAGTGTATAGCTGTCTGAAGTTATTAATGCTTTAGCAAAAAAAGGCAAAAAAAAAAATAAAAACAACTAAAAACAAAACTGTAGCAAAGTTAAAAGAAGCTACTAGCTGCTGCACATGCACACCATTTAGACCATTTACACATGGAGGCACAGTATTATGCCAGGTTTCTGGTGTTACTCTCTCATGAAAATTCGAGCATTAGATACATCATTTCTGCATTTTGGTGACAGTTTATGCATTAGTAAGAAAGTATGCATAATAAAAGGTTGACTAAAATCCGAGTATTATACGTCAATATTGTAATTACTCTGTAATATAAATACATACTAAAAAATTAGCTAAACTGTTGTACTTAGTGTAAAAATAAAATTTACTGTCTCACCTTCCAAAGATAAAATATAAGGTTTTGTTTTATTTTAAAAATTCTATTTTATGCATTTTACCTCCTTCTTTTGAATACTGCAAATTTTGTTCACTGGTCGACTGAATTTATTTATTGAAGTTACTTGCTACCTTTGGATCAAAAATATTGATCTGCAGTTCATTTTTGTGGCTGTTTAATAAGTCTAATAAATATAGCAAATTTCAACCATAGGAGATAAATGTCCATTTATGTGACAGCGAATGTGTCAAATTGCAGCGTACCAGCTAGCATGGTATTGGCACAATAATGATCAGAGGCTTTCCATATGGTTTGATTTCAGTAATCAAAGACACAGATAGTCAGGTTCCTTCCTGATTCTGCAGTGCAGGTTCAGTACACGAGTTTCAAGGCAGAAGATGTGTTTGAAATGGATTTTGAGGGTAAAATCAACCTTTGACATTTGCATTTCTGAGATCCGCCAGATTTCAGCTCAGGCCCCTCTTGTGGCCTCTACACCAGATCCATGTGCATGTACAAGGAGTCCACAGTTTACAGCCCTATTATACGCACACTGATAATATGAACAAACCATTGCTCTTACCAGCCCTGACATTAATGGCCAAATGAGCAGTAATTAACTCAGACAACCAGATGCATAAGCAGCTTTGCAGAAACACATAAACATGCACACTTGGAGTAGATGTGTGCATATATATGTGTTAATTTGTGAATTTTTCCTTCCCCTCTTGCTGCACGTTAAACATACACCTATTTTGACAAATGCAGTTTTTTATTTAATTAGTGAGAGTGAAATTAGATGTTAGCCCTTATCATCAATGCTTACCCATGCAAAAGGCAGTAAACTGTTATGGAAATGAGAATAGAATGTGCAGAGATAAATGTAAAGTGATGTTTTAAACACTGCATGAAGTCTCAGGATGCCTGTATCATATTCGCAAATTAGTGCTTTACATTTAGCATGAATGAACATGCACATTTAGTATTTCTCATAAACATGTAAAAATTGAAATATCCACTTCATTAAATTCTGTGGCTGTTCAAGCAGTAGTGGCTTGTATTGTCTTGTGTGGCACAATGACAAGGCCGTTCCAGCCTTTTCATGGTGCAATACAGCTTTATGTGTAAATCAAGCTATGGCACACAAGCAACACTCATTCCTTTTTTTTTTTTTTCTCATACATGAGCATGCTTGTGATGCTTGCGTTCCCTTGTCAGGAGACCGTTTCAGCTGTGAGTTTGAGCACGTCCTAATGACTGACAAGCAAGCAGCAGCTCATGCAAATCAGGCAGTGGTACCAGAGTTGAACCCCTGCATCTGTCTTACTGAATTCACATCTGCACAACTTGCAGTACCAATTACAACAGCCCTTCTGTGTGCATATGCGTGTGTGTTTGTGTGTAATTGCACTGAAGTTTGAGTACATTCATACTAACGCTGTTAATTCTTGCAGTTTATTGACTAAAAACTCAAACTGTTATAAGTACGTGTTTTTAAATCCATTGAGAAGATGTAGTTGTCTGTTTAGAGATCAAAATAGGACATGACATATGTGAGAATAACATGAGGGAACAAAAAAAAAAAAACACTGTATCACAGTAATCTGACAAGAGTGTGTTTATTAAGGTTCAACAGTTGTTGGAGGGTAAGTCGTTCCATGTCATGTCCTAAAAAGAACAGTTGAGCCGTGATGGCATAGTCCAAGGTTTTTTTTTTTCTTTTTTATTCTACTGCACAACACAGCAGGGTAATGTTGCGCAGAAATTGAGAATTTTTCCATCTAAACTTTTACATTCAGTGTTGCTTACATTTTTAGGTTTGAATATTTATTTTATGCTTTGTACTATAGCTTTTGTACAGTTTTAATTCTACCATCAAAGGATCTTTTATATTTTCAATCAAATTTACATGGGGTTGCAGTGCAGGGACATTGCTACTGGTCTGCTTCAGCACAGCTGTACTTATGTGTTACTTCATGAAAAACGCTCACTTCCACACCACTGTAAAGCCCAGGAAGCTGTAGCCTCAGCTGGATGATTGCAGCGAACAAGTAGCCCTCTCATCTATCCTCTGTAATCTGAAGGTGCCATCTTATTCTCAACAGATGGCACACAACACCAAGAGTGACTGAATACCAATTTAGCTCCCCCATCTGTTTTCTCCTGCCTACTTTGGATAACAGACACTCAACAGAGTGTTGGGATGTTTCTTTATCTTCACATTCCTTCTTGGTACATCTATACATGTTAGGGGTGATTTCATGCTCTCTGGTTTGATATACAGTTGTTTTCAATTATGCAAACATTTAAGAAGACATTCATAAATGTTAACAACGTATTGCTTTATTCTTTATAAGAATAAGCCCGCATTGACTTCTTGAGTGAGGCGCAGAGTCATCAGGGCCTGTTTGATATTTTCTATACTATAATGAAAATAAAATACAAATTCAACTGACTTATATTCAGTTTTTAATACAAAGCATATGTTAGTCCTTGGTTGACTTAGCTCAACAGAGCTCCCTCTGCTTTTGAGATAGAGGAGCAAGAATGTTGGGAATATGAGAGTGACAAAGACGGAGGGATGGGAGTGGCCTCTCAACCCTCAGAAGTGTCATTACTCATCTCAAACTATTTCACCTTTCCTCCATCAGTCCCCATAATTTACTGTCCATTCATCTTACTCTCATTAAACAAATCATCGTTTTATTCCCAGCATTCATCACATCTCATTTTCCTGCATAACAATGACTTAACATGGTGTAATGGTGAGGGTTGTATCGAAGTAGGACCTTGGGAGTAATATGTTGTGTACTAACTGACAGGGTAGTCAACAACTGGGTCAGAGGCCAAAGAAATGCTGTTTCAGTGTGTATTTTTTATGGGCAGCATGCACATACAGTAAATAGGAAGATAGTTGTACAGAGATATGCAGCAGCTGGGCAAATAAAATGTACACATTTTATGCAAAACATTCATAGAAAAACACGTCTCTGCTATCTTGCTCAGGCAAACACTTAGTCACACAAACAAGTGAAGTGAACCCATTCAAGCAGTGTGTCCCTACTGAGTGTTAATGAGGGGTCATAAACCCTGAAAAGCCTCCATCTCCCAGAGTCCAGGGTCAGCAGTGCCACAGTCTTAAACTGATGAATTAAACATCAGTCTATCTGTCTGGCAGGTATAAATATTTCTCTTCCATTCTGACTGGAGCAGTGTGACACAAGGCCAAAGTCCCTCCACAGAGTCCCCGACACAGTTTGACATAGGGAGGAGGATGATGACTGTCAGAGTAATGGGATACAGGGTGAAGCAGTGGTAGAGTAGTTTTCATTTTAAGCCCATGAAATGATAGCATATAGAAGGAAGGAGGAGCCTGCGTGTGTGCGTTTGTGTGTATGTATGTGTGTCTAGAGGTTGTTTTTTTTTTTTTTTGCCATGAGCAGAACTCATGACTTCTTCCCTGCATTACAACATTGTACCACTGTTTGTTATGCTGAGTTATGCTGCACCAAAACAAGACATCATGTAACTTCCTGAACTTTTAAACTCATATGCTTGTCTCATATTTGACTTTTTTCCATTAAATTTATCAGAAGCCATGCCAGTATGTAACTTCCCCGAAGCTTTTAAAAGAGGCTTCCTTTGCATCTGTGGTACAATTTGTCAGCGGAGTATGGAATAAGCTATAGGCTTACGATGCTGTTACACCACACAGTTATAGACATCACTGCAGAGAGGGAGAGAACTTATGAGCCAGAAGTTGATTTAATGATGCAAAATGAGGCAAAATCATTTGCATGGGAGCTAAAAGTCGCATGAACGTGATGGAGTGACAATCTACAATCAATTTGAGACAGTGATCTGCTGCCCTAATGTAACATTTTGTATATTTCAACTTGGAGTGATCATTATCAAAGATGTGTTGCTCTGCATTAGTTTATTTTGTTCCGAGAGTCTGATTTTGCTTGTGTAAAAGCTCTGCAAGAGCTGACGCACCATGCGCAAGACACAATGTAACAGACAACATAAATGAAAACTCCAGAATGCCAGCATCAGCGAAGAAAATGAACAACAGCCCACAAGGAAATATACATTTTGCAGCAGGGACAATACAATACAATGTGAGAGAACCATTTGCTGCTGGAGGACTTTGTTTTATTCTAACAGCAAAAACATTTACTGAATATCAGTTTCAGTAGTGTAGACTTACTTGAGTTTTAGCCTGAGGTCATCCATCCTGAAGGTTCATATTTTTTGCTCTCACATGTGGATCAGCGTTTGACACATAACGTAAAACTGATTAAAGTTCATGTTGATTAGGTAAAGGGAATAGACACATACTTCTCCTGCCGATACTTTATGCTTGTAAAGCACGCTTGGTAAGAAGTTGAACTGAACAGAAATTCCTTTAAACACCGTCAGTGTTATCTAGTCTAATAGTTGTGTATATTATCATAAAGCAAACAAAGTTGCTGAATGTTTTCTCTCAAGGCTTGTGTTCTTGTTCCATGCAGAACATAACGTCTCTCATCTTTCTTTCCTCCCATCCTTCCCAGGTTCAAACTTTGGAGTTTGTGCTCCTCTGGCTCCTTCCTGAGGTCTGAGAATGAGAACAAAGGCCTTTTTTTTTAAAATCATGAGGTCGAATGGAGGTCAGGCCAATGAAGGATCAAAGCTTGTGTTCCCAGGCACTGAGGAGGAACCGCTGCCTTTGATCTCCACCTTTCTGTGGACAGGATGGTGAACTGCTGCTCGCTGCTTTGGATCTGTGTTTACTTTACCTCAAGGGTACTTTTTCTGCGAGAAAATTTACACTGTATACAAGATTGTGTTAGGAAAGAGAACAAGTACCAGTAAAGGGATTTGGCTAAGGAGAAAAAAATAACCTAGTTTACACAGCTTTTTCAGGCAGGAATATTTCTCATTTATTGAACCTCACTACTCTGTCATCGTGGAATAGGACATTAGTGTTGTTCCGCCACTGAGACAGCATTTTAGGTAGTAATAGACTCAGATTGACATCTGTGTAAAAAGCCGATTTGGCATGCCAGCTCGGAGTTGTAATGTCTTGATCAAATATTAAGGGTGGGATCCACTGTCAAACTGACCCAGCAACAACATTGCATAAAAAAAAAAAGATCGAAGCTAAAGCTCACCTAAGTAAACCAACGCAAAACCTGATGATTGAGATAAAGGACAAAGACATCAAGGAGTAACACTGTTCCTGTAAAGCTGAATAGATCTCTATTCACTATTCGCTCACAGTCATTAAAAAGCAAAAGCAGTAGGCCTATATTATGTTATGTTTAGTTGTAAGTTAGCTAGCGTAAGGTGACTAACATAAAACTAGGAGCCTATAGTGTGCTGTTACAACATTATACACTGTTAGCTCCAGTTTCTGAATCACAATATTTTACGGTTAATAAAAGTAATTTCTTACCCTGGAGCAGAAAAAGCTGTGCCTGTCGATCTGTTTGGGTTCAACTGGGTATGAAGATGTTCATGCAAATTTAGCCACAGCCGACACTTTTCAAGGTTAGATTCAGGTTTTGGAAAGGGAAAAAATTTCTCCTTTCAGCCCAAAAGTCAACAAAAAAGCTTGAAAATGTGAGAAAATCAGAAAATCTGAAAGTTTTGTAGAGCATCAATGAAGCACTGCCAAAAAAGTGTCAGACCTCTGTCGTAGCCCTCCTATGTAACGCTGTGATTGGTCAGCCTGCATCTCGTGGGCGGGGCTTAGAGAAGGGTCAATTAGCAGCTGACTGCACAGTAAAAAAGAGGACTGCCTGATGCAAATGGCACCAGATGCTGATGCTGTTTAGTGGCATGTCATGCAAATTGTGCAACACCTGAAACTATCTAGTAACACACTGGAGGATATTCTGGTGGTGTTGTTTAATATTGTTTCCAGGCAGGCCGACTTAGAAATTTTTATTTATATATCTGATCGGAAAACTTAAGTAAAAATCAATGAAATACAAATATTGTCTTATTTCATTCATTTAGAATAATGACCTGCTTATTCTACAGGTAACTCTCAGGCTACAGCCAGCTCAATAAAAATCAGAAGGCAATAAGGACTCTATACAGAATCAGACCAATAGACAGAATTTATTTTAAATTTTTGTGTGATATACAGTAAGTCCTGCCCCTCACGACTACACAGTTACCTGAACACTAAGAGATGTATATAGCAGGACTGTAACTGGACTTAATGGGTGTAGGGTGCAGAGCATAGTGTGGAGATACGACCACGGTTTGGAGGTATGAATATAAATAAGCTGCTGTATAAAGACAAGGCAAGAAAAATACAGAAGTGTTACCTGGATCCATAGAATCATGGTGTTATGGCTGCCTTAAAGGGTTATTTAGCATAACTTAAGGACATACCTGTATTTGTATCTGTATGTATTTACATGCAAGTAATATTATCTTACTGTTTGTGACTTCTGGGGTGTTGAATGTCATTCTGAATTCTTCTAAGAATTGAACAAGTACAAACCAAGTTAGGTTTACTTTCCATCCTTCATATGTAAGAAGGCTATAGCTCATCAGCCACTGATCATCTCAGAAATAGAAATGGAACAAAATTATGAGAAATAAGAAGGAAGATTAAGATGTCCTTGTTCATGACTCAGACTGTCTGAACAGCTCTTCCCACAGTTTTCATTTCCATGTCCTTCCACCCCTGTCTCTTCTGAGAGCTAACATTTCTTTCATATAAACTCATAGCTGGTGCAGTTCTCGAATGAAGTGCTGTCATTGAATTGCTGCATTGCTCTTTCTCTTTGAAGTGCGTAACTTAGCAAGCATGATGGCTTCATTTTGCTACAGCTGAACTATTGCCTAAGATGAGCTGACAAAAGTACAGCTATTTTATATCCAGCAGTTAAGTCAGAAGCAGAGGCCTAAACATCTATCAAATACATGAAACATAACAAAAGCAAAAAACTAATGTATTACAGGGAATAAAAATACAAAACAG
>JAPZDY010000005.1:15670843-15686404 GCA_029783645.1 Ctenochaetus hawaiiensis
AACAAAAGCAAAAAACTAAAGTATTACAGGGAATAAAAATACAAAACAGGGTATATCAAAGAAGCTTAGAGGAACAGCACCCCTTTGGACTGCAATGGGTCTATCATCTTATTTGGTAAAAGCCAGTATTGTACTGATTGTACTGCCATAGTCAGTGGAAAAGGACTGGTGTTACTTGTAACATTAGACAGAACTTTTCTCCATTTAACTGTCCCAGTTAAACAACACGCACAACACGCACAAAAGCTGCTCCTAAAAGTCAGGGAAGGATCCTTAAGCAGCAGAATTTCAAGGATGCTTCATAATTTAATCCCATTGAAGGACTTTTTCAATGTCTAGGATCCTTCAAATTCTTCCAAGACAGTGTTCCTTTGTTCTGACAATTTTCAAGGATGTCTATCGTCAGCGCTCCGAGCAACCACGTTTTTTACAAGCAAAGAAAAATATGCTACCTCAACAGCCTGCAAAAATTCTGTTTCTAAACAATTCTAAGACAACAAATTGGTTATCCAGCTAGTAAATCTTCAAATATATTTTACCTACAAGGGCTAATTCAAAAGTCTCTTTTGACTGAAATTGATTGTTAAATACTTTTGTCTGTCATGTTTTCTGTAGTTCTAGTTTTAAAATCGATCCTACCCTGTTTCCTGTCAATTCTCTGCCTCAGTCAAAAATGATGGTTGCCCTCACTTTGCAAAACGTCATTGAGAAGACTGAAGATGCAGGGAGGTTGTTTCATTTCAAACTAGTCTAAAGTTTTGTTTCAAGACTTGACTAGTTTGTATAATTCTTCTTGAAACATTCATTTCTTCATCTTTTCCTGCTGCTATACCTTTCTTCATGAGTGACCTTTTTCTTATCTATTTTATCTTAGACCATCTAGACAACCTTTTTCTTTGTTTGTTTTCACAGATTTCAGCAGCTTAATGGGCATTACAATGTAATAACTATACAAAAGTTTAATATAGTTTAATGAGGTTTTTATGTTGTTTGCCTTGTTTGGGGTGGTTGTAGTTGGGATGAAATAGTAGAGTAGTAGTAATTGGTTTTTACCCCTCCACTTCAGGATCTTTGTTAAGTGATTTTCACTATTTTTTATGTTTGTCGATTGCAAAAATTTTCAGCTAAAAATTAAATTCAAAGTAAAAAAAACTTTCATAATCCCAATCATGTTGTAAACTTATCAACATATCCATCAATTTGGGTTCAACAGAGGACTGAAGTCTGCAGACAGCAGCAGAGGACGCTCTACGTCTTTTTTCTGCACAGCCTGACCTGAAATCTTATAAGCAAGTGATGTGTGCTATGGTGCATTGCTAAAAGCTTTCTCCCTTTCCACCTCTTCTTCTCCTCAGTCTGTAAGGGTTTCACACCAACCTCATTTAACATTTGTTATGCTTGCACCATCAGACTTTGTCACCATCAGGAACTGTGATATTTGAGGAGGGGTTAGGCCCCTCCCCAATGAGAGGGGAGAGAGAGGCCTGTTAAATCACTTCTTATCACGCAAGCCACCATTCTTTTTTATTTATTTATGACTTAGTCACTGAAAAGTGTGCTGTTGTCATCACTACCTCTGGTGTTTAAAAGGCAACTCTAGGTTCCCTCGCAACATATGTAGTGTTAGGTAAACTGAATAGATTAATGAAACGTGACAGCATTACATATATGTATGTGTGTATTTAGGATTACTGTACATCCATGGCTTTTTTTTTATTTAATAAAAGTACTGCTGGTGAATCTGACATTAATTTAGCTCTTTATCTTTAAACTATGAAAAAATAGTTTTACAAATCATTTTCTAACAAGTACAGTGATTTAATTATTTTGTCTCACCTTCTTTTAATCTGGTTAATGTCCATGGTAATATCAGGAGGATGTCTGTACATGTTTACAGTGAGGGGTTAGTTTTTCCACACCAGTGAAAACACTTTTCATCATACTATTACCTCACAAAAAAAATTGTTTTGAAAAAAAGCATCAGAGTGACTGCAATACTGCTTCATTTTGCCCAGTTGCTGTATACAATAGAGTGTGTACTAAAAGAACTTTATTACACTTTAGTCAAAATAAAATAATTTTGATTTAATGTCTATGGTCAAGCAAAGAAAAACTACTGGCAATAGAATAAAGGTGCACGTACAGTCCAAAAATGCTCTAACCTGCACAACATCTACAGTGGTTAAGTAATATTTAAGGCTAATAGCTTTCCATAATAAGCTGCATTTTTCCAGATAAATGTACATTATTTGCAAGAGCTTAGTAATATCCAGCAGTCAGCTTTGCATTTAGTAGATTTACAAGGTTGATCCCTATAATGGAAGAGACTGATCCCTATACCCTAACCCCAAGGCTATTAGAGCAAAGATGGTGTTATAATACAGGGCTGCCTATTAAATTTCACACTAAATGGCACTGAATAAGTGTAATGGAGCAAAATAGGATATAAAATATTCACTCTATAAATAATGTTGACACAAAAAGTTGTTAAAAATATATTATTTTTCCATTTCCAGCTCATGAAATCCTCTGACTGTCTCTTGAAATAATCTTTAACTCAGCATTTTATATGCCTTTCCTCTATAAACAACTGTCTCTTCACTGTCCACCAATTCACTGTCTCCCCTTCTCTGCTCCTCACTCCTCATCCTATATTTACTGTTCTATCATTTTCTTGTTCCGTCATTTTCACTACATCTTCTCTGTGGTACCCTCCCTCTCCTCCCTTGTGATCTATTTCTTGAAAGCTTTTGTTCCATCACTCTTGGATGATGTTCGAAAAGTTTGGATATAAAAAAAGGTAAAAAATAAAATTTTAAAAATACAGTAAAATGCTAATATAAAATGCAATTAACAAAAAAAAAAATCCAACATGCAACACACTTGTAGCCCACTCACCCCAAACCTCTCTAAAAGTGACTCAGGACAAAGACGCCCTGGGCTTTGGAGTGTGCACTTTAAATTCTCAGTTTGCTTTGAAAGAATCCTATAAAGGAGAGGCAGCATTAAGTTGCCAACACAGCCAGTATCTGAACGAACCAAAACTGTAATGATTCCTACAGAGAATTTGAAAGGAAAAAAAAATGTGTCAGTGCAGAAAGATATAGAGATCAATTATATGAGCATATCACATAATTCCCTCACTACATCATTCGTGTTGGTGTCAATGCAGTGACCAGTATAATGCATTTCACCTTTAATTCTTCACTCTAATGGAAGATATCATGCAATTAAAGTCACAGTCACATGATCATTATTTTCACATAAGACTTTTTCAATGTATCAGCCACTTAAATGACTCCAACCAGATGAAACGAAAGTGGAAAGATGATTACACAGAAAAAAGCGAAGGGGTGGATGCTTTTGTAGCAGAGTGAAGTGCAGAGCATGAGGCGCCAGAAATAGCTGTTGGTGACACTGCTGGAGCGGAGCCCATAGCAACAGAAGGCTGTGTAGTAGTCCTTACAGTTCAGCTGGGATATGTTTTTTTGGCTTCAGTCAAATATTTCAAAATATACTTTTTCTGAAAAATGAGTGGATCTTCTGTTAGACTTTTTGGGGTTTTCATTTTTTGGTTGTTGTTTTTATTTTGTTTGGCGTTTTTTTGTTTTTTTTTTTGTTTTTTGTTTTTCTTAGTTATTGTTTACTTGCACAAGTAACAGAATAATAAAACACAAAATGCAAATGATAAACAAATTTATCTGGGTTGGTATTTCACCAAACCAAAATTAAATTAAATTAAATTGTAAAATAAAACAATGAAATCTTATTCAATCAACAAACCAAAAAAAAAGGATGAAGAAAATAAATACAAAAAGAAAGAACCTGAGATAAACCAACTTGACTTTGCACTGCAAGTAACATGTCACATCCATTTTTGTTATTATGACTTATATACAAGCAGCATGCCATGCTATGCTTTGCGTCATTACTCTGCTGTCAGTCATGTTATTCACCTCAAGTTTCAACAGCTGGGTAACATCTGTAATAACTAATCTAAGCAGTGATGAAAATGACTCAACAAATAATTAAAATCAAAATGAGCCTTACCAAATTAGTTTTATAAGATTATTTTTAATCACTTATTGAATCTGTATGTATTTATATTTCAACATTTTTAGTTAAAGGAAAAAGTAATTTCTTAGCAAATAAAGAATAAAGTCTGTGATTAAATTGTCTGTAATAAGCTTTTGTTAGCACAGTTTTCATTTGTACAGTGGTTAATGCTCTGAATGTGTGACTACAAAACTGAAAGGGATGCAAACGATGGATAAAGAGAAAATGTTGTATTTCAGAAAAAACTGTTTATACAGACAAGCTATTTTGCTGATTTTCGCTAATTGTTTAATTTCAAAAGTGAAATAGGAGTGACTGCACTTCCAAAGTAATACCTCTGACTCGCAGTTTGATTGTTTTTTAATTTTTCTTTGAAGCAAAGAATATTCACCTTCAAAGTATATTTCATTTTTAGAAAAGTTGATTTTTTTAATTATAATTTAGGTCACATTTAGTGAGATAGCACAACAGTTTTAAAGTCTGCATTACTTTTAAATTATTTTTTTTTTAATTTAAATTAATAGTGTATTTTGCCAGTAATGGAAAATGCCCATGACATTTCAGGACTGTACAGGGGCAGTTAAAGCCAAGTAGATGGTAATTGAAAAACTATTCTGATAAACATTAACTATATCTGAACTATAACTATAACTATATCTATTACTGTTGAATTTGACATGATGCAATCATCAGGTTTTTTATTCACTCATGAAAAAATACCCATTGTGAATAAAATGTTGTTGTCCACTCACTATTGCATTAAGTTAATGGTTTGACATTAGCTATGTATATTGCCTCAAAATGATAAAAAGCAATTCAGAAAATGTGGCTGTGAAATCATAAATTGAATGAAAGTTACTATCGGTATTCAAAAGCCCACATCGATCAAACCAAATTGCATGGGGTTTTTTTGTGCGTACGTGTGTGTGTGTGTGTGTTTTTCAGTTTCTTACTCTTTCTGCCCTTCTGCACACATCTGTCTCTCTGCCTGCATGTGAGAGACTGAGTTGGAAGTGCAAATTATCCTCTCAGCATGCCCTTGCCCTTGTAGCCCTGTTTTGATTCCTCTGTCCTCCCTCCTCTCTGACTCGTTTTACTTCCTTCTCCTTCCCATCCTCCTCTTTATTTTTAATTTCCCACTTCACAGTGTGCTGGACAGGTTCTGTCTTTATAAGCACCATTTAATCTGCTTTGGAAAATACATTGTACACAATTGGAGGGACTTAATTGATTTATACAATGTAATTACTCCATTCTCGATCATCTCATAAACGACAAACCTGGTCCCAGAGCCACTAATTAGAAGGGAGCAGGATTTGCGGCTAATATAATTCATTATTTCCAAATTAGAGCCAGATAAGTTGTCACAATATAATGATCAGGCAAATGAACGCAGTTGTTTTCTGCTGTTGGGGCTCTTGTTTTGTTCTGAAAAGAATGCTGGTCACAGTGCTTGCCTCTCAAGCTGTGGCAATGCTGGGTCCCCTGGGCTCTGTTCTTTGGGCATGCTTGCTTGGAAAAACAAAGGACATGATTTTTCTTTTTGGCTGTGTGCGATTTTACAGAAAAATACATGATGAATTCTGCACAACCAATTTTTTGAATCAACATTTCTCAAATCTTACAGTTTAGTTTACAGTTTACAGTTTTAACCTACATTTTGGTATTTTTTTCAATCATCCACTGAAGTATTTGTGTCTCTTAATGTTGAAGTTTAAATACGCAAAAGATTAATAAGTGAAGTTTTTACAACTAGATTTGACATGAAACTTTATCTATGCAGGATACAAATAAATTGAATGAATTGCAGGTGAGTCTAAGTCATAGAAGCAGTTAGATGTAGCAGTTAGAAGCAGCAGATGTTCAAGGTTTGAAACCCCAGAGAAGCAGAAATCCCAGGCACAGAGACATGTTATACTTGTGGTGTCCTTGAACGAGGCACACAACGCCCAACTGTTACAGTGAGATGCTCAACAGCAGGTAGCTGTTAAATGTGTAGGTGAGAATGAGTGTAACAGCTTAAGTATAGTCTTCCTGCAAAAGAGTCTGCATGCTCAGTCAACCCTCTATGGATAAAAAGGATAGTTGTTATTCTAAATAAGTGTGCATATTCAAAGATGCATCTCTGTGTTTTTCAGTGCATGCACAAATATGTACATCATATTAGTGACGGTGACAAACACACCTGTGTGCTTGAGCATGTGTGTGTGCAAGACAGAAAAAACTAATTCATTCTATGCCTGATGTTTGGGCTATTAGAGCAAACAGCCATGGGGGTGTGGCTGTCAACACTCATTAGTGCTGTTGTCACTGTCGACACTCCAATAATTACTGCCACTGTAGAGCCACCAGCATCACCGCGCTCAGCACACGGCTACCTGAGATAGCATTAGCCCACTTCTGTGCAGCCACTTGGGCCTGTCAATTAGTGTGAGTCACAACAGATTTACTTGCAACAGAATGTCCTTTTTTAATGTCCCGGTGAGAGACGGGCTATTTCGCAGCAGTATGGGGTCGTCAGCGGTCTTGATGTTCTTTCATTTTCCTGTCAACTTCAATGAATATTCACGTTGGTCCGTGCGCAGCGTGTGATCAAACTGTTTGTAAAGCTGTTGAACAGAGGCATTTAAAATAGGATTATGTTTGTTTTTTCTAGTTTTTCTGTAATTATGCATGCCTTTGACATTGGATTTTTTTAATTGTTGTTTCATCTCTTGCTATATTTTTTATTGTATCCTAATGCTGAACAGTCCAGTTGTCCATGTTAGAACATGCTGGTTATCTATTATAACAATGTCACTGTTTTGGTTTATGCAAGAACAGTCACTTCAGTTTATTTGGGCTTGTTTCTTTAGTGTCTCTTAATAAAATAAAGTTAATTGTTATTGATAAATCATGAAAAAACCTATTTGTAAGCAAAACAACGCTGGATATGTCAAAACCCTGCTTACTTTATATTAATAGTCTAATTGATTTCTTATTCATTGTGTCACATCCATAATATAATTTTGTAAAACTGCAATAAATTTTCTGTATTCATATTTTATTGTCTTGTGTTTGAGTTATAGGGCTGTCATTTGCTAATCATCCCTTTATAAAAATGAAGAATTTAAAAATCAAAAAACAATTAGAGAGCATCAGTCAACTGGAACATTTAATATGTCTGAATTTTCCACTGTTTAAAATCTACTTAAATAGAGAGACAGGGCCTGGTTAGAGGGTGGGCTAAATATATTTCCTCTCTACATGACTCCTCTAAGCCATTTCTTCACCATAACAAGTCTTCTTACCTTCCTTTGGCACTTTGTTTCATTACAAATTATGTATATGTTTTTTGTATTATTATTGTTTATTTTTTACATAAAGGAAGAGAAACCTTTGACCTCAGCAACGCCGTGTGGTCTTTTTACCCAGTTATTGTTTTGCAAGGCATGCACTGAGCACATTTACTTTTTGTAATTTGACATTTCTAATATGCATGTTCTCAATTGTTATGGAATAATTGGTTGGCTGTAATGTGCTGGATGCTGTGTGCACTAACTGCAACATGCCATGAATACCAATGTGGAATTCCCAGCATGAAGAGACATGCAAACATATTGCTGCTTTCAGAACCAAAACATTTGGTATTCAGGAAAAATCACTGAATAAAAAATATTTACAAGAGGACAAATACTTTCGGACTAGTAGCTAATGGGGGATGTAGTTTAACCTCACCTTTAATCAAAAAAATGTGATATACCATAATTCTGACATTGTACTGTCACCAGCATTAGAAACCTTGTAACTGTGTGGTAATAACAGCAGCAATCTTAACTCCCCAGCATGTTGTCATTTACAAAAACTTACAAACACTTGCTTAAAATTCAACTAGATGCCATGACATTGGAAGCAAGAGAGAGAGTTGGAGTAAGAATGAGGGAAAGTGAGTGAGAGAGGGCATTCAAAGTAAAACGGGCCAACAAGGCTGGAAGAGGAGAACCAAGGAGAGGTCGATCCAGGGTCGGTGAAGGCCCGGCGGCCATGGATCCTTCTCTAGGAGGACAGACACTGATAAGGCCCAGGTAGCTCATACAGTGCTGAGGTTTAAGAGGGCACTAAGATAACAGCCTGCTGATAGGACCAACCAACGCAGCTGGACTGCAGATAAGAGGCAAGGACTTGTTGCCCTCAACAAGAACAAGACTTCTAATTTGTGCGGGACTTGCACTGCTATTTTGCGGTGCCAGCATTGCTGTTTCTTGCGTATTCTGTGGTATAAAATCCTATTAACACTTGTAGGTTGATTTGTTGTGTTCCCTCGAATGCATACAAATTTCATACTACTGCAGCATCGCCCCAAAAAAACTGGCACTGTATTGGCCTCTAAAAAACCCATATCAGTCAAAGCCGGATTCCTGCTGTTCTAATTTTATGTGTATTATTTATGACACACAGCCGTCTGTGGTGTACAGTTCTGCCCAGAGGCGTGATGAACCTGAGCCGTACCCTTACCTTTCCCTTTTATTGTGCATCAGCTGAAACGCAGTCGACAGACCTCCAAATGCAGCCCCAAGGACAAAAGACATTAGATAGGAAATGTTTCATTTTGGAGCGACACACGCACGTTCTCTGATCTCTCCCGTTTAGCATTCGTCTCACTTTGCGTGCTCCTTCTGCAACCGTTGTTTGAAGTCAACCCAGGCTGCTGACCGCCTTGTTAGCTTAATAGTTTGGATATGCAAATTTAGGAGTGATTTATCACCGGCCACTAAACAGCCTCCCCCCATACCCCATGGCTTTTGTAGCTTCACTTTTTTTTTTTTTCATGACAAATTGCAGCAAGTGGTGTTCTTTCAACTAGGTCAACACTCAACAAGTAGTGAGTTTGGGGCAGGGATGGGGACTTGAGACCGTTTTGTACTAGAGTCGCACTTTCTCTCTCTCTCTGTGTTGCTTTCACAGGAACCTGAGACTTCACCTGATACTCAATTTAGACTCAAGATTTGCCATTTGTGATGAGCTGAATGTCATTGCCTCTCTATTTTTATCATGGCTGTAAGCTCCAGCAACAACAACAGTGTGGCAAGAACACCTGCAGCTGCGGTGCCATTTATCATAACCAATGGCTATAGTCACTTCATACATAGAAAAAAGAATCGAGAAATGCAACATGGGGCATCAAAAAGGAAGTTTGATCAATCAAATCAAATTTTATCAGAATCCCGAACATGTACTCAAATTGGTGAGTCTCTTGAAAATTAAAGTAAATATCAGCATTTGTGGACAGTTGGCAAAACATGTATAGATTAGCATTAGCTATCCAATGTTAGCTTGCTAAATGACAGAAGGTTTACTTAAATTGATTTGCATTTGCCGACTATTTTGAAAAGATGAGTGAGTTCCTGTTTTTTGCTTACCACACTTGTTGGTAAGGACTCCTGCTTTTTCCTTGACTACATGGTGGAGTAACTTACTCAATCATGTATCGCTGCCTCTATCTGCTGGCTAATGCTAAACTGAGAGAAAGACCACGGTAATTATTAACTTTAGCTGTAGACAGGTTACATGTAAATTGCTGATCATGTAGCATTGAAGGTTAAGTAGTTTGTGATTGTTAGGGAGGGCTAGACAGATGTTTCAATTTACATTTGACAATAAGAAGTCATGTCTTGGTTTATTGTGTCACTATATTTTTCGTGTTAAAGGGCAAAATACATATTAAGCGCTGATTTTTTTTTATTGACACTGCAGCAACCTTGTTAAAGTAATTATATCAGAAAAACAGATGAACAGATGAATGAATTGATAGGGTAAGCTAATCTTTTAAAAAGAAAGAAATACTAGGATACAGTAGTACATGCTTTGAATTCTTTGGATATAGCTTTGCAATGTTATAAGCAGACTTGATGACATGCAGCATACAATAAATAACAGATAATGATTGCAACAGAGGATTGAAGCTTGACTCAGACTTACGGCTAAAGATTGAAAAAAGAAAAAAGATAAAAGAGGAAGTTATAATTTAGCTGTCACTCAGTGTTAGCTATATTATAACAAGTAAATAAATAACAAATAGAAAGAAAATAAAGGCATGTGGATGTAAGTAAAGGCCCTATTATCTGTATCTTTTTGAATAAATGGATTGCTTTTGAAGAGTAGAGGGCCATGTGGTGAGTGATAGTAAACTCACATGGATGTACAGGTTTTCATGCTCACTTGACTTTCTCAGGACGAATACAGATATACTATGTTTATATATGTATGTGTCTCATGTACACATATACATAATGGCTTCAGCTATACAGACAGTACAGTTGAAGCCATTATGTATTTACGACTGATGAATAATGTACAATAAAAACTAGTTTTACAGGACTAGTTACATCTGCTCCATTATTTACTGTGGGCCAAGGTGTTCAGGGAGGCCAGTCACGCAATGGGCAGAGTATTCTGACTCAACACTGTTCAGCCAACTTTTGATAAAACCAAAGTTAACTCTCCAACCTCACCATAAAGTTTCATAACAAAATAATAATGAAGTGCTGAGAAAGTGACAGGATGTTTGACAGGAAAAGTCTGGTACTGGTGTAAAAATACGTCCTCTGTATCTTTGCTTAGAAGAGACACGTATTTTTATGACGTCTGTGCCTTTTTCTTGAATTAAATGAACTAATATAAGACAGCTGACACATTTATTCATCACGTGCATTTGCACACCTGCTCAGTTAAAGTTACTGCATCACTTTAATTTTCCCATCAAAGTTTTTCATCTATCTCTTACATCCTCTTTCATGATTTAATTTTCAGTGGAACTTTTTTTTAAAGTTCTGTTCAGTCACCCAGCCTCCATGCATTAATGCATCTGCGCACACACCAATGCATGTGCACCGCTTCATCTGTCCAACTTAGATAAATGATTTCTATTGGTGTGTGTATGAATTGTATACACCCTCTATGTGTGTTAAATCTGTGTATGTATTTAGGTATGGCTTATTATTTGTGTGCACATATGTGTTTGTGTGTGTGTGTGTGTGTGTGTGTGTGTATGCGTGTGAGGCCAGACTCCTGTTACCCTCATACTCTGCCAGTCCTCTCCCTCTGTTCTCTCCATGGCTCCACCCCCGCTGTTTCTGCACTGGAAAGAACTGAGGGGCGGGTAGGAACTGATATCAATAATGCTTCAAACCCCTGTGGATATGTCCCCTACGCTCCATTATTGATGACAATGTGCTCCCCCTTTCACCGATGTATTACGGCATGGTGTCTGGATACAAATTCAGGTAGCAAGAACTTTATAAGAGTTCACATAAATATTCAGGAACAAGATGTGTGTGCGCGCATAGATGTGTGTGAATGGGAAGGATATATTCATTTGACGCCCTTAAGGAATAATTTCTAATGCACAAAGCAGCGGGTTTGGCAGATGTTGTGTGCAACCGTCTCATTTCATGCCCTCTAGTTTTGTTTTTCATTTGGAGGTTTGTTTTGCATGAGACATCTGCAAATCAATTCAGAGAAAGAAACTTTGGGTACAACATCTAATTCTATGCCAGAAAGTCAATGAGAGATGTGTTTT
The DNA here is from genome assembly GCA_029783645.1 of Ctenochaetus hawaiiensis. Classification (NCBI taxonomy): domain Eukaryota; kingdom Metazoa; phylum Chordata; class Actinopteri; order Acanthuriformes; family Acanthuridae; genus Ctenochaetus; species Ctenochaetus hawaiiensis. Next base: position 15,682,458 of record JAPZDY010000005.1, read on the forward strand.
GTTAAAATTTATGATGTCCTCCCTTGATATATGATATTTGAGATTTGATTACTGATGTTCTTTGTCAGTAGGGAGCCATGCAGGGGTGTGGCGGTTTACGAGAATGCAGGCCCAATAATTCAGTGCTTTTTTATTTTGGAACAACTCAGCTGGGAGCCATGTAAAAAAAACCTCTGAGTGCAATCTGTCTCGATTACCGGCCAGACACCTCCTTGTATGCTATCTTGAAGCAATTAGACTGCAGTTAATCATTCTCAGTCTGAGTCATTTGCTTTCCTCTCTGAATGTTGCTGCTGTCATTTTTCTATTTGTCTCAACCCTTCTTTTTTTCTCGTAGATTTTCCCTGTTCTTTTTCTCACATCTGTCATGCCGAGCTCTATTTATCCATTACTTTTGCCAGCTCTCTTACACAATGTCTCGTTCTCTCCTGAGTCACCTTCACTCCCGCTCCTCCTCGTCCTCCTCCTCCTACTCTGCTGTGTTTTATGGCTAAAAGCTGTTATTCCGCTCTGCTGCAGCCCGACTCCTCTCTGCAATATTTCATTCATCAGAACAATTAAAGCGGAACATTGGTTTCCAGGGTGATAATTAGGGTTTGATGAGTGAACCTGAACACCACCAGGACAAGACAGCTTGATTACTCTCATTTGCCAGTCTCTGTGCTATTACAGGGTTATTATCCATTGTCTTGTCAAGCAAATAGAGGAAGAAAACAGCCATGAAATGGAGAGAGGTGAGACCTAGAGAGGCAGATAGAAATAGAAGTATGGAGGTAGAAAGAGTCATGGGAGAGTTTGTTGGAGATGAGTGGCTTGTAATAGGAGCAGGTTTTTCGGATAGTGATACACCACATTAACTCCGTCTCCTGCTGCTTTTCAATAAAACACCCATGGCCTTTCTAAACCCGTTGTTCTTTCGACATTTTCATTTACTTAGAATTTCATTCTTAGTTTTTTAGCATTTATAATTATACTTGTTTAAGCTCACACAAGAATATTAATCAAAAAAGACAAGTCAACTGATTCAGAAGCATGCAGGCACCAGGGATTTGTGCAACAAAAACTTAAGTTAAAGGTGTCAAACAGTGTTTACTGTTTCAGAGAAACTTGCACTATAAGGAACAAGACAACTTGTAGTTTTCAAATAAAATAAAAATTTATTAGTAGTACGGTGAAAAGTCCTAAATGAATATTAAAAGAATATTGAAACCTTTTTATTGTGTCAACTGTGGTAAATATGACACACTAAGGTAATGGTGATTCATGTATTTCAAGCTACCTATTTTTATTCTTTCTTTATACATATTACATTTGTAAATCAGCATGCATACAGCAGGATCATTGTGCTGCACAAATCTACACTGACTTGACTTGTAAAGACGGCGTTTTACAATTCAGCTGCTGACTGAGTTGGACCAAAAGACTCCTTGTGGCAGCCAATAGCTCAAAATCAAGCATGCATGAATTAACAGACTTAAGCATTGTTTAATATGCTTCAACATGACTGAGTTGTTCTGCGATGCTTCAAAACACTCACATAGAAAATGGACAGTTTTTGATATGTGGGAGCGTGGTAGCACACATGTGTGCAGCTCAGTGTGATTATATGTGTTTATCCACGTGTCAGAATTATTTAATTATTTATCCCAAGTAAATGCGCTGCATATATCCTCTCAGAAGTATCTACCAATCAATGAATCTGACATTAGCTCAAGTTGTGACCCCGGGAGGATCAACCAATGAAAGAGCCGTTTAATGTTGACCTTCTGCATACCAAGCAGCTCTGTGTGTTTGTCAATATGTGTGTATTTTCTGGTGTGTGCTCCATGCAGATATATGCAAACTAAGGTACACACGCATCAATATACAAGAGTGAAGGCGTTAGTGTGCACTTGTGTGTGTATGTGTGCGCATTTACCTATGATGGTAAAAGTGGAACTCTGTGGTGGGAGTGACCCAAATGCTTGAAGTTTGCATTAGCTTGACAGGTGAGCAGCTGTCAGCCTTTTTTTTATCAGGATGTAAATGTTGTTGACCTTCTGGAGAAGCTGTTTCTCACGGCGTGCAGCACTGGAATAATAGCCGCGTGATATTGGAAGCTAGAACTGACCTCCCAATGTGTGCACACGAAACAGCTTTCCCACCAAGTGGAAGTAAATTGCTTCCAGTTGTTCAAGTCCTCCTTCTTATCCCTCTCTCTCCCTTTTTTTAGGGCAGCTGAGTGACATTTCATGGGGCCGTGGCACTTACATCTCAATAGTAATCACTTCAAACTTGTGACGCTCCATTTGCTTAACGATTAAGCACAGAGAGGAGGCTGAAAGAATTTTGCTGCTAATTCGATGCTTTAATGAGCCTGGTAATTAGAGCTAAATGTTAATGAACAGTAGGTACTGCAATTCAGAGCCCGTGAGCCCGGAGTTTCCAGCTAAATCCAATAGGACAGGAGGTCTCTGTACAGTTTGGTGTCATGAAGAAGAAGAGGAAGTAGAGCAAGTCTTTTTTGTCAAACACATTTATACGATGTAGTACAACACGGTGAAATTGGTTCTCTTGATTTGAACTCGAGCTCTAAGCCACTGCATTGGTCAAAGGTCCTGACTGGAAAGTGTATCTATATGTAGGTGCATTTTTTATGATTGTGAGAGGTGCAAACTCCACAGAAGACCCTGCACCAGCCAAGAAATGCACCGGGACATAGAAGATGTGAGGCAGTGATGCAAATCACTGATCCACTGTTCTGCCACTGAAACAAAGAGGGACACAAAACTTGAGAAAAAACATGTGACTGTTCTTACAGACAGCAAGAAATAGTAAGCACACCACCCAAAAGCATATCATAGAATATATTTATGCAAGGAAACTACTTAATATAATGAAGTAACATGGGTTTAAACTGAGCTTTAAATTTAATTTTACTAAAAATTGGCCCCTGGAGGAAGAGGGAAGGAAGAGAAGAGTGAAAAAAGGTACAGAGAGAAAAAGGAAAAACCTGGAAATAGATGGGGGGAAGGGAGGAAAAAAGCTGAGTGTGTGTGCGTGTGTGTGTGTGTGTGCGTGTGTGAAAGAAAGAAATAGAAGGACAGAGGAAGTGGTGTTCCCCCTGCAGCAGTCTGTCGGCTCGGCGTTCACGGTGGCTGAGCAGAGTGGAAGGCACAGCCAGCCCGCAGGGAGCACTTGGCACGCCATCAGCTCTGCACCGGGCACGCTCGCCGCCCAGCCAGCACAGCCCAAACACACAAGCACTGACGATCAAAACAACGCCAAACAAACACACGCCGAACACACTGACAACATGTGGGGGGAGGAGGGGAGGGGGCCGTAGACACAGCAGAGCAGCGGTGTACAGTGTCTGCTGCTGGTTTCTCCTCCTACTCTGCCATACTCACAGGCAGAGGTGGAAGGACCACTGAAGAGCACTCCTGAAATTTTGTTTAAAAGTTTCAAAATTACAGACTTGACCAGCTGCACCAAATGTTACATTTACAATCAGTTCCTAGAAACATGTATGTGTATGTGAAGCGAACAGGGCTCTATGTTGGTTGGAAACAAGGTCTTTACTTACATAAGAACTATGCAGATATCTGTTTAGTAATACATGCCAAATAATTATTTAGATAAAACTTAAAGGCAAACTGCCGAAAACCTTTGTGCTTTTGTGCCTTTTATAAATTTTAATCACATATGTGGAAAATGTAAAATCATATCAATTATAAACCCAGCAAATGAGAGTAAATAATTGTAACTAAAGTATTTAGTGTATTTTTTACTTGCGTTTAGTGATAATGTTGAAATTAATCTCAGGGGGAATTAGCATTTATTTCATTATTCTAAATGAGCCCCAGAAAGTAATGGAATATGAAATAAATATCAAATAACAACTTTTTGGTAGTGAAAATGTCCGGGTCGTGAATCTGATGGTGTGTTTTTCTGGAAGGTGTGATGTA
>JAPZDY010000005.1:15691059-15701940 GCA_029783645.1 Ctenochaetus hawaiiensis
TCACCCTCTTAACTTTCACACACACACACACACAGGCACACACACAAGAACTAAACAATAAAAGACATATAAACACAGTGCCTTTATGCCTTTATGGTACTGTGCTTCTCAAGCATTGGTTAGCCTGTACAAAAATAAAATGAAATGGGTTACTTTAACTTCTCCAATAAATTGATAAGGTACGGAGGTAAATTGAAAAAGTTTCTTGTTTATTTGATAGTGATCCAACTCAAGAGAATTTTAGCTGTTTCACTGCCATCATCTTTCATTTCAGCTTTTTCTCTGCACGCTGCCTCAGGGGCTTTAGGAGAAAAAAAATACTTGTCATATATTTAACGATTTATTTGATGCAGATATTTATTAACTTTGCATTTATGGTCAGATTTAGATGCACTGAACACAGCATTTGGATATATAGCTTTTAAAATGTCAGTAGTTTCATGAGCTTTCAAAATCCACATCTGTCAAATAGTATTCTCTAAAGCCTGTCAGAAAATACCAGTGTAAGGAAAGTTATGATTAAATGAATGAACGATTAAATTAATCCATCACTGCCCTGTGGAGGCACTGTAAATGGGATACCTCTTTGACATGAACTTAAGTCTGTGTTTCTCACCTAGTAGGACCTGGTCTGTCTGTGTGGCAGAGATCCTGGTTACACTGCTTGTTGTTTGTGGTGGTGATTAAAGAGATGGAGGGGGAGGTGGGGAAGGCAGTGGGGGAGGCAGTGGTTGAAGGAGGGTTAGGGGTATTGGCTGACATATGAGACCCGGCACGCAATGCCTCAGCTTGGCACATGTGCACCCAATCTGCTGTGTTACAATCAGTAAAATAATCACAGGGAACACTGGATGACACATAAAGATGGTGTTGTGTGTGTGTGTTAACAGGCACAACTCTCTTTTGGCTTTCCACCTTAAAAAGTTCCCAATCATGTCCACTCCTGACCATACATGAGGTAGAAATATGATAGTTTCCATCTTTGAGCCTGCTGTCAGTGATCATGAGCCTTTAGTGAGCCATCAGTCAAAATTAACAGCCTCATCGAGCATTCAGTACGGGCATCAATTAAAACCAGTGGAGCTCAATATTGTTTTATGGTATATTTACATTTTAAAGCTTGATTTAATTATCCTGGGAGCAGAGAGCTTCCAGAGTGGCCCTCCTTCACTCAACGCCCACACACCACTTCCTACCATTAAAATATGAATGGGACATAAAGGACAGAGTCAGTGCTGAGCTGACTACAGCATCCACCTGGTGCAGGATGAGGACTGCATGTAAAATCTTAACAAAAACAAAAAAAAAAAAAATAGAAGAGAAAAAAGTAAGATAATGTCTGGGTTTTTTAATTTTTTATAAAAGAACACAAGGCAGATATCAGAGGCTGTGCTGATAACAGTCTGCACAGATGAGGCTTATCACAGAGAAAGCAAGCTTGCAACCTCTGTCTGCTTTTTAACACCATGCAGCTGCACCTGGAATGTACTGCACCTGCACCACCAGTACACAAATGGATAAAGGTTTTCTTCCAATCTTAAAAACACAATTTCACACAAATGCAATCATATGCAATGGATTGATTTGGTTCGATTAGATTAGATTAGATTAGATTAGATTAGATTAGATTAGATTAGATTAGATCAGATTAGATTAGATTAGATTAGGCAGGATCACCCCTGTAGTTTGGGTTCAAGGCACCAACCGAGAACTGAAGCACCTGTGGTTCAAATCTGACTAGAAACCTTAGTGTCATCTCTTTCCATCATTCCCTATTATGGCTCTACTGTCTGTAATAATAGCTCAAGATACCTAAATAAGTGAGGATGTTTATAAAATCATATGTAGTAGTCAAATTCTCTGTAGGTTAATCTGTTTAAACCTGACACTGTGTTCCTTTAATCACCCTTTAGCCCAGTCAATTCACAAATGATAACAAAAAGTAAGTGTGTTGAGATCTGGGAGGAAATATGCCCTATTGTTCACCTGCATTATCATAATATAGAAATCTGTCAGTCTAACCAGCTATTTTGTGTACTGTATAACACCATGATTACAGCTGGACACCAGGCTGATCCACAGCCTGTTGTTTCTGTGGGAGGTGCTGACAGCATTGCTTAATAAGCTTCCACAGTGCATTGCCACTGGGCAGTAGCTGTCCATGGTGCTGAAACAGCACTGCTGCATGTTTCCACAGAGCAGTGATTTTGTTCTGTTGGCTCGCAGGATTACTTGTCTGGGTCATTGGGTTTTCCTTCTTCTTGCTTATTGGGAACTGGTGAGTCTTCTAAAGGCTCACCTAGTGTTTACTGTTGTATCAGAGCTTCACTGTACAAAGCAATACTCTTAATTTATAATGTGCTTAAGGGAAATGGCATGTTAACATTATAACCTAATAATTGTATTAAAGTATTGATTTAAAATGCTTATATTTTACTGTAATTTTAATATTTGTCTTTAAAATCCCCTGAATTTCTAATGGTGAGATCTACTTGTTCACTCAGGAAGCTGTTTTCTCCTTTGCTCAGAAGTCGATGAAGTATCTGTTGAATCTCTATCATTTAAGATAATCTATTATCAGTTGCATCAGGAAGAAAACTCCTACTCGACGTATTTGCCTCCAGCCTAGTCCACATTGTGATGGAGAGATAAAAATGTTGATCTCTGTTTTCTTTGGTTAAGCACATATTTGAATGAACGGAGGTCTTGCGGGCTCCATGGGTGTTTATGTTCATGCAGGTGCAGTCGGATGATCTAAGGATGTAAAGAAGCACAGGGAGATTCTGGATGATGCAGCACGGTAATCAATCAATTTCTCAGACAATGAAGGATGCTGAGGCTTTTACAGGTTGGTGTAAGTTTAGGAAAATACTAAAGGTTTTGATAATGGCTTTTTTTAATATCCCTGGTTTAATTTAGCAGCACAGTGAGCTACATATTAAATATTAAAATTACCATAACATGCAAGAGATTAAAATTTGAAATAAATAAAAGAAACAAAAATAGTTTGCCGAAGCAATTAAAGCAGATTTGATTTACTCAACTCTGTTTCTGTCACAGTCTTGCAGTAATAAATTAAATAGCATTAAAAAGTCCCATCACTTCAGTGTTGTTTCTGTTATAATCACATTAAACTTTGACTTATTATTTAGAAGTTAAGTGTGCACAGTAATGAGAGGGCATTTCATTATAATTGTTTATTTACATTATTCAGGGTGCCAGTGGTGCAGTGGTTAGCATTGTGGGTTCACAACAAGAAGGTTCACAGTTCCCACCCAGCCATTCTGTGTGGAGTTTGTATGTTCTCCTTATGTTACATGTGCACTTTTGCTTGCTTTCATATATGCATGTATGTGCATGTACTCTAGTTTTTTTAGAATTAGGCTGGAATGGGCCATTTGAGTTTTTTCCCAGTGTTACAGACGGCAATTAAGTCTTGGAAGTAGAAACACTGCTCTGGCAGTTAATGCACAACAATGAAAAAAAAGCAAGAGTCTTACTTTACCCAGTCTGGGATTTGATTTTTTGTTTAGGGCCATTAAATTGTCCACAGTGGACGAGGGAGGAGTTGGCACACAGTGAAAGAACTTACTGCAGCAGAGAAAACAAAGAGTGCAGGAAGAGAATGACAAAAGGGGAGGATGATATAAAAGAAGATGCACTCAATGTGAAGATGGATGGAGTGCATTAAAGGTGTGAGGATCGGGGGGGAGGAATAAATGGCACAAAACTGAGCTGAGGTAGATGGAAAAAGTGATGGGAAGAGAGTATTAAGAGATGGGAAGCTCAGTGACCATTATGAGGGGTATGGTAGGGTGAGTTGTGGGAAAACATACAGGGATCTACAGGTAGATGTATACAGAGGTGGATGTAAGAAAAAAAAGAGAGAGAGGATGCTAAGTGTTGATAGACGAGGGAGGAAGGGTGAGGTGGAGGGGAAACCATGTATTAAGTCAATGGGATAATGATGTGTCAAAGCGTGACCAAGCTGTGAAAATGGGAAAGTGTCTTTCATCATCACTAAAGTGTCCTCTCCCTGACCTCTTCAGGTGAAAATTAAAATGGTGGGGACTCGATAGAAAAACTGTTTCAATTTACTTCTAAGTGGAGTAACATTGATTCTGGGTTGAAAGCAGGGCCTGGAGGCGTACAGACGCAGGAGGCCGGACTCTGTCGCTGCGGCTCTGATAGAAACACAGATCATCATGACATCAGTCTGTGTCTGCATGCTGTTTAATTGATTTTTTTTTTCATTTAATCTCAAAATCCTTATTATTATACCACTTCTTAAGGCAAGTTCATCACAATATTTTTGAAGTCCAACCTTTTGTGCCCTCTGTCTTCAGTGAACGACATATAAAGTGAAGAAAACAGTTGAAAGCAAAATCACTCATGGAAAAGAAGAAGGGATTTAATTCATTCAATTTTATGACAATATTTTTCTATTAATAAAATAGAGCACGCTGTATTTGTTGTCTGTTCATTTACATATTCTGTTTATAGTACAAATAAATAATGAGTTTTTCCTTTTTTTATTTTTCAGGAACACATTTAGCAAAAGAAAAAAACACAACTTCAAGGAACTTCACACACAGACAAACACAAACAAGAAGTCAAAGCACTCCTCAAGTTGTTGGTAAGTGCTCTTTGAGATGTGAAGTTCAGAAACACGATACAAAATTCAAATAAGGATCACAAAGATTAGCATTTTAAGAGAGGGAATCTATCATTTTACAAAAAAAATGAGAAATAACAGGACTCACAAAGTCAGCTAAGAGTTTTTGTTTTCCTCATTATAACCTGGCAAGGCTCAATGAGGTGGATGTTTGCTGTCAGTCATTACTTTGTATTGCCGGTGCAGACGTCACTCACTGTTCTGTCATTGATCTCCGTCTTACAGTTTCAAAGTAGAAAAACATTGGAGATAATGAACCTCATAAACTGAACACTCTGCAGAAATAAATCATGTAGGTCATTCAAAATCAGACTTCATTATATACACACAATATTAAGTTTAAAGTCTTATTTATGAGATCTGGCTAAAATCTTGTTGACCTCAATCACTTATAGGTGGATGTTTTGCAGACTAAAATATAAAATGTCTGCTTGCTTTCGAAGAAAATGTGAAGAGGCTGTGAGTCTTGTGGGAAACTGAGAAACTCGGTTTGGTCCCAGAGCCCCATAGTGTGTTATGTGTGCTGTAAGCCAGCGTGAAGGTTTAGCCTGTAGCCTGACCTGTGCTATGAGAGCAAGGTAAAAGAGGAGACAGCCCCAGGCATTTACACACACACACACACTCACATTAATAGTCCTGTTCCCATCACTTCTGAGGACATTGCATTGACTTACTCTCTTTTGTAGAAAACCTACCCTAACCCTCAGCATAATCACTACCTGTCTAACCCCCTACCTTTACCCAGGTCTCCCCCTTAAATCCCTACAAGGTGAGTGCGTCCTCAAAACATTAGTTAAGCTGACCACCATCTACCCTACATTAGACACCATTTTTGCAGACAAAATACACCTGATTCTGACAATGTGTGCCATTTTTTGCTATGTTGGTAATAAAAATCAGTGATGTCTAGACATTCTTCTTCTGTAAAATAACATAATCATACTCAGCCAAGGGGTTTGATTAATTGTCATCAAGAAGGCCACAGATTTTGACTGATTTCACACAGGAGTCCTAATTTTGTGACTGAATAGAGGGCTGAATTTTCAGCAGTGAAGGTCACTGTTAACGAGGGAAAACTTGCACATCCCTTACATTTAACCCATGTACATTATGGTTATTGAGTGCAGCAACCCAGTAAATGATAGCTTCTTTTAACATGAAACAGGATCAGTGATATCAGGTTTATTTGTCAGGTATATTCTGTGTCAGACTCAGTGATATAGAATTCAAATTCAAAGGTAAAACATATTTGTTAAAATTTTATCACTATGGAGGACAACCCCTTTGAGATAAAGTGCAGCAAATTGGCTTCACTTGGTTGATTTTTCCCTCAATTTATATGAAACAAATACTTCTGATATTCCATAGACCTCAGTATGATGTTTAAATGTACTTACACAATAACAGCTATGCAATACATACAAATGCTTCCCGAGAAAAGGCACTGTGACACATATTGACTTATGCTGGGCTGGAGACAGTATTGATTTCCCAGTCAAAGACCCAGAGACAGAGGCACACAGCAGGGAAGAGAGAGCAGGCATATTAACTCACCAGCTGCATTACAGGCCACATTACTGCTTCTACATACTTTCCAAGGCAGGCCGAATCAAATTTCTGCTGCAAAATAAAGATTTCAAACATCTACAGAATTGGTCTATCAGGAGCTTTATTTGATTTCAAAATAGAGCACATTTATAAGGGTGGTAAATTTTTGTTTTTGTCTGCACTGTAGTTTCACAAGGAGGAGCAGTTCCTCCCTCTCTTTACAATGTGTGTGTGTGTGTGTGTGTTTGGCTTAGTGTCTGTCAGGAAAAGGGCACAGCTCAGCTCTGCACTTGTGTGCATTGATGTCATGTTTGACATACGTTGTGTGGTGTAGTGTTCACCTTGGTCAAGCGCAGCGAGGTTAATGGCGGCCACATCAGCAGGTGATTAAAAAAGCGTTTAGCAGTTATAATTGATGATGCAATTACTGTCTGGATAAAGCCAAAGTCTGTTTCCCCTCTAGCATTATGCCCAAAGAGACATACATCTCGCTGCAAGCTGGTTTCTTCTGCTTTTTCCCCCTCTCTGCCAGCTTCCCTTTGGGGCAAAATCATGTTATCACCAGAGGGGTTTTAGTCAGTGCATGTGATGTAGCTTTTAGGTCATCAATGACAAAGAGCTGAAGAAGAGGTTGAATGATACTGATGGTTAAAATATACTCACTGTTATTTTGTTCATACACCTGCACCTTTTTTTCTTAACACTTACCCCTTAATGCCATGGCTGTATGAGGAGTGGTCTGTCCTCAGGCTGCAGTTATTATTTAAGGTGTCTGACAACAATATCAATAGCATCTGTAAAGAGACAGACTTTTTGGTCAAGAGGGAAAAAACATCCCATAAAACTACTTGTTCAACTTAATAACAATGCAACACAACACTGATAAACAACTCAATGTAGGAGGGTTTCACTGTTATAACAAGAGGGCTGAGCACATACATGGGCTTGTGTCACTGAATACAAATCCTTAAAACTAGAGATTTTTTTTAAAATAATCATTTATAGACAATTAGAACATATATTTCTCATACATGGATGTACCCTTTTGAATTTATATTAAACTCATATGTTTTGATATCAGTCATTCACTCACTCACTCAATGACTTGACAGCTCTCAAACAGCCTGGAAAAGTCTGGAAGTCTGACATATGGGGTCAAAAACAGTTCACAGCCTAGAAAGTTTTGAGAGGCAGTGAGTCAGATACTTTCCAGTGCCGGACAGTTTACTGATCACTCAACAAAAAAATATGAAACACACATCAAAGGTTGTTTATTGACAGGCTCACACCTGACCTGAATCCAAGCTGATGTCCGTGTTTAACCCTAACTCCTTTCAACATGAGGATCATTACCTGCAGCTCCGGTTCATCCTCCAGGTGAACTAGTCTGATAATGGGTCAAGACGGAACTCAGTCAAGTCATTGAGTGTGTTGATTTGGGATTGGATAGCCCACCCTTGACCTAATTACAGCCCTGTGAGACCCCCTGAGTGGCTGCTGGTGCTAACGTGCAATATAAACACAACCTGTCCGTATGAGGAGTGTGTGTGAGTGGCACCGAGTAAGTTTAGCACAGCAGGTGGGGATTTTTACTGTTATTACCTGAGGGCTGTTATGCAGACAGATGCCTCCTCAGCAGGAGGCATTCATGTGAGCAACACACACTTAAAGATGCCAGTATGCACACTCACACCTTCCTGGTTTCATTTGTATCTACTCTCTAACACACGACCGATACGAGTTTGGTGATACCAGCCTCATTCAGTCACTGCAAATAGATTCTAATGGATGGCCATTTTAAAAAGTCAATTAAAAATTATTGATTTACAGGCCTGTTCTACTGGGGTAGATGTTACTCCTGTCAGTCAGAACCAGCTCTGGAGATAAAGGGAGAAGAGTGAAGCTGGGAAATTGTTCCTTGAAGCCTCTTTTGTTGAATTTACTCACAGTACCTATACCAGTGTAAAAATTAAATGTAATTAAGTATTTTGTTATAAAGCTATTCAATAATACATTATTTGTTGTCATTTTAAAAAATGTCCGGTGTTCACTGGTTTCTAGAAGCTGAAGATCTTTGGGGTTTCTACTCTGGGGTTTGGTCAGACTAAATAAGCCATTTAAAGATTTTAATTCTAGAGTCTGGAATATTTTCTAAAATTGCATGGATGAAGTTATTCACTTAATTAAGAACTTTTAGCAGCAGTCATTACCTATAGAGCGTTGTCAACCTAAAAAATGTCAAACTTACTTTGTCTGAAGAATCTATTAGGCCCTTTGGTAAATCTAGGTCTGGCTTTTAGGGTGAAGTCTGAAGCTATTTGAGATTACAGTGCAACACTAGTCCATGTAAATTTGCGGTCAGAATCATAATGCCTGTACTGGAAGCTACTGCTCACAGAAAAGTTAAAGTGCAACTCTACTTGATGTAACATAAAAGACACAGGGAATTCACTAACAAAACACAGGACATTCAGTAATGAAAAACACAGGACTTACAAAATAAACAGAGAGATAAAAGATGAAGAAGACAGATATAAAATTAATAAATAATAAAATTTCACATTCTTTTGAATTAAGTGCTGTTGATATTAGCATGATGCAGGTAAATTTAAGATATATATATAATGTAATGGTATGTAGATGTTGCAAAGTAACGATGGATTTGGTGTATTTCTTCATGCTTTGGGGTTTCTCGAGATTTCTTTTTATGCAGCTATTAATAATACTGGTTACGATAACATTTTTTTCATAAATTTAATTATAGAGATACAGATTTCCAGCGAGACTAGTTGATACATTTCTTTGCTGGGAACACCAGGATAACATTTCTAAGTACTTTCCAGCGCCAAGCTGTGAATGTGACATGCTTTACTTTGGCTTATGACACATCTTATCCCTCCATGTATCTCTCTCTGGTTCATTAGCTCTCTGTATAAACGACTTTCAGGGCAGGAAATCGGAAAAATCTGAAAACATAGGGATGGCTGGTGATAATTATTGTAATACATTCCCCTCTTGTTACACACACTATTTGTCAGGCTGTTCAAGTGGTCATAGCTGTCTCAGTTTTATCGCCGGCTTACTTGACAGTTTTTCTATGGTTCCACATTTTTCAGACACACTGTCGGAGGTGGCAGACAAAAAGACAGGGGCTTGTGGCTTACCAATTTACTAATTGGTACGCCTGTCAACTTGTGCTGCAGTGTCATTGACCTTGTCTTTGCTCTGGTATTTTTCTATGCAGAAAGTGCCACTATTATGCCATGGCATTCAGTTCACAGTATATTTTGAAATCTCCATAGTTCAAAACAATGCAATTTAACGTGTACGTATGATAACAAGGCGAGTTGGTCCACTGAGCCTTTTTAATACCAAAGTATAAAAAGAAATAACTAGTTGAATCAAACCATTAACAAATTAAAGTATCAGGATGCCATCCTAACCATTTAACAACCAGAATACGGTGTTTACATTTCCTCTGTGCCTCTAGTTTTTAATTCTTAGTTAAGTAACAAATAGTGTCATACAGCTAACCCTATCCTAACCATAGTTATTTAGAAAGTAAATTAATACAAAAACTGCAAACTTTTAAACATATCCTAAAAAAACCTCTTTATTTGGCCTTTTCAATGGGTCCAAACTTCCTTTGACTGAATTTCATTTTTCATGTAATGTTTTTTGTGTGTTAAGCAGTTTACAGCTAACTCACCCTCACAAACACAGCAGTAAATATGCTGTAGGAGCCCTAACACTGTTAAGTTAAATTTAAGACCCCCTCCAGTTAGAATTTCTATCATCACACTATACATATAGAGTTCATATATTGACACATTTGCTAAAATTATAAATATTTTTGATACATATATGTTCTGTATACTTGTTTCGGCTGAGCACTCACTGCACCCAAGTTGCACAGTAAAATGTGATATAGCATAGTTTAATGGAGTTTAATATAGTTATGGCATATAGTATAATATACAGTGTGTTTTAGAATAAAGCAGCAGAGAGTAGAATGGTTTAATCCAGTAGAGTACTGTGTATTAAATAGTTCAAATACACAGTGAAAAAATGCTGTCTGTCATCAACATAATATGGTGTTTTTGTTTTCCTAATTTGAAAAACAAGGTATTATGATTTTTTTTTTTTTTTTGCCATTGTCACTGAGCAGTCTGTTTGTTAAGCTGTGAAATCACACATGGGGTGACAATCTGTCTGTCATTGGAATGTCCTCATCTGTTAACAAGTGCCTGGGGATCTGTTTGCTTGAGAGTGAAGCTGGGTGGCTTTATGTGGCATTTGTGTGAATCTGTGGACAAAAATTGTACTGCTCAAGAGAAGTTTTAAATATACTAAAGTGAATGTAGTTGGCAGCTTGAGTGCTGAATTGCATGTGTGTCAGGCTTATTGTGATTAACAAGCATTAAGTGACTACTGAAAACTAGGTTTGGTCCTGATTTAGTCCCTGTATAGGTACAGACAAAATTAAGAGAGGAGGTAGAAAGGAGTACTGTTTGTTTGGTGTGTGGTGTGTATGAAATGTTTTAAATAAGTGGGAACATGTTTTCAATAGATAACAAGTTGTAGTAAGTTCTGGCTCATATTTACTTTTGGAATTTTTTTATTTCAAAATAAATTTTTTTTTTTTTTAAATAACACTT
>JAPZDY010000005.1:15705104-15717160 GCA_029783645.1 Ctenochaetus hawaiiensis
AAACTGCTACATTTCACTCCAACATGAAGGAGATGTCTAGGATACAGCCACCTGTCAAAGATCACTTTCAATCTAGAGCCTAGATTGCCCAAAAAGTCCAGCCTGACCCTACCAGGTCCGTCCTTATGGGTACCATGACATGTGCACAGTTTTGTAATTTATAAAACTTTAACTTTGTTATAACCTTATTATGGCCTGACCCGGCTCCAGGTGAAGGCCGGGTCAGGCCGGGCTCGGGCAGAGAATCTAACCTCTACCAGGGTCAGCCCTAATTGCTGCTCAGTGCTGCTACAATCTTGCATGTTTCATCTTTAACCCTAAAATGCTTGAGTGTTTTTTCATCTTACTACCCACTTGAATCAGTTTTGAAATATGGCTTGCAAACATTGCTGGACACAGCAACATAATCAAATTCAAAATAGAAAATCTTTTTTATTTGTAAAATTTTTGCTATCACTATTGATGTCAGAATTCTTTTTTTATTTATGTATATATTTCAGTGTAATCTATTATATTTCATGTATGCGCTGTACTATCTTATACATACAGTAACTTGTCATAGACTGATGCTTACCACAATCAGTTGCTGCTTGTTCAAAATACTAACCCTTTTTTTTTTAAAGCCCCTTAATGCAACTGTTTAAGCTTAAATTTACAGCAGAGGCGTTGCAGTCAGTAACTGTGGGAGCACCAATATGCACAAAATACCAATTTTACACAATGTTGCTATATGGTCATGCCTCGTTTGATAAGACATTTCCTTTGTCCAAATCCTCTTTTTCCTTACCTTTTTTATGCTATATTTGTCACAGTTCATAGCTTATATACTAACAAATAAATATGACTGACCACATGATGCCTACAGTATGTTGTTGTACCTATTACATATTCATCCTTGAATATAAAATCTGTCGAAATGAGAAAAGCCAATCCATTGATATTGAGGAGAATATCAATGGATTGGAGTGGTAGAAATTTCTGCTGCTCTCTGAGAGAATTTTTGTTTATCTCTGTGCTCTCAGCTGCTTCAGGCTTTCTGTTTGCTGTTCCCCAAAAGGTCTTTGCTCACACTCTGAAGAAAACTTGCCTAGTTTGTTCCATAGCAAATCTGGAGAATGCTACCCCTAACTGCATTATACAAGGCATAGCAAAATTTAGGGAGAGCATGAAAGCATCATGGACGCATGCAAGTATTGTTACAAATAAAATGAAAAACTCTAGAAACCATGAACTGAAGTGAGGAAATGCCTCACTTAAGTTGCAAATATTTTAACTTCAGCTATTATACTGAGATTCATGACTCCCTCTCCATAGTTTTAGACATAAAGTCAGACAGAAAATAGGCCTTCTGTGTATCCAAACATTAGACCTCAGAGCAAAGAGAAATCACCAGTGATTCCAAGTCACTTTACACTCCAGACAATATCCCTCACTTTACTGCCTACAGATTCAGCTGAGGAGCCACGCAAGTATGTAATTACACATGTCACCCTGAAAAATGAATCCCTCCTTAACAGGGCCGACGACTTTTATTAATCTCCAGTGGTGATCAAGAAATTACAGCAAAACTGACAGATATGACACCACTTTCAGGAGCCTGTAATTGACAGAAATAATAAAGCCCATATTTCCAGAGAAGAGAGAGTTATACAGCACCTACTCAGTCTGAATACAGAAATGCTAAATCATATGGCAGTAACAATACTCTCTGTCAAAGGCCAAACACTGCACTGATATTTGGATTATTGACAGACATATTGCATATTTTGTAGATTGATGATTGGTAAAGCATCAGCACTATTTCACTCACCTGTAGGGTACTTTGCAATACTGAAGTGGAGGGCAGGAAGCAGCCAAATGAAATATGCATATGTGATGCATTTGCAGTCCAGATGAATCCACAACTAAAGATGACAACACTGTCTGCTGGTATATTAAGGTAATTTTGAGTGCAACATATCGGCACGTGGATTAAGTTCAGCAGTATTGTTTTATTTCTAGTATTGTACATTTTTGTACCACATGCAGGTCATAAGTAAATCCTTATGCAGGACACTAAGACTCACTTTCAATCGAACCGGATTTCTCTGAAAGACCTCATTCAAATTTCCCTTGGAAAAGCACAGACTTGCTTTCCCTTGATGATAATTAGTAATTCATTTGCATGTAGCAAGCTTAAAACATGTGCTTAAATTAAAATGGATCCTCTGCTGAAATTAACAGCAGCTTGTAAACTTTTACAACACTCCAAAAACAAAAAGAAATCTCAATACCATTACTAATGTTATGTTTAAGCAGGATCAGTTGATGTGCCTGAAAACAACAAAGGAAATAACAAAGTATACGTGTAATTTCTTTGACAACTTTGAAAAGGTGCATGAAATATCCACTATGGGGTTGTGTAGAAATGTTTTCACATACTATGATTGCAGTTTTAAAACCTGAGCCATCTGTGCCAAGGTCTAATGTGAAGCAGCTTGTCGTAAACTCTTTGTTGGCCCCACAGTCCAGGAACCATGAGGCTAATAACATCACTGCTATTAAAATTTACTGTGTTTCTACTCGCCAGAGTCGGATCCCTCATTGATCAAAGTAAATCAACTCTCACCAAACCGTAAAACATCATCTCAGAGTGATACCACTAATGATTTGCCGAAGCAGATGACACCCACTGTCTGAGGGGCTGCCGCTCTATCAAAGCCATGCCGTCTGTCTCCTCTCCCCCCATGGCCTCATCACACTTCATCTAATAATGGGAATTTACTGCAAGTCTTTTTCTTCTTGCTCTCTTGGCGAGATAAACAGGCGATTGATGAATCAGGCATAATGCACAGGCTTACGGGCACAGACAGCACGCAGCCCACAGTAAATATGTGCAGACAGGATCGGATTTCGGCATTAGCAGTGAGGAGATGCATTTATTTGCCTCTCACCCAGACTCATAACAGCACTGAGCTTCAATTACCACGTCTGAGAGGTGCAGATAATACATGCAAACGGTACCACTCCCAGCCATTACCAGCACATACAGTATACAGTTTGTTTTTCACACTGTCTGTCTGAACTGCACTTCACTGAGCCGTGTTTGTATTATCTACAAAGATTAGAGTGATTAGCCTGTAAATGATATGTGAGTGTGGGTGGTTGGTACATGTGTTTGAGCATGTGCGCACACATTTGCCAAACTACCCGATCAATAAATAGAGAAACACAGAAAGCCTGTGGTCTCCTGCCTTCTGCTAAAAAAAATTCTCTGATTACTATCTTATGATTTAAAATGTTTCCTTCCAGGAAAGAGTTTGTGTGTTCATGTGCCGCATTGCCAAGAAGTTTAGTTTTTTTGTTAAGGTTTTATTTATTTGGCTCATTTATTTAAACAAGCTGGTCTAAGCTATTTAAAAAATATTTTAAACAGACTTAAAGTTCAAATGTCACGTATCAAAGTTTTTAATGCAGACAAGCATCTTGACTTGAAGACTGAATGAAAACATAGCCTTGAACTTTACTGTGACTTGGTGGCTTGAGATTTGTCTAAGTTACTTGAAACTCAACTTGCATGCAAAAAATTTAAGATTAATTTGAGATTAGTCTCAGTGACTTAAGACTTGGAGCTTGTTATGACAGATATGAGAATAAACTTAGTCTCACCTCAAATGATTAAAGACCTGTTTGGAGACTTTACATGGCTTGAAACCTTTTTTAAGACTAGTTCTGTCTGACTTTGACAAGCCTGTGGTGATTTTAGGTCTGACTAAAGACCTGACCTTAAAAACTTGAGACTTGACCTAAATTTCTCTCATAATTTGAGACCAGAAATGGGACATGACTTGAATAACTTGATTTACTTTGAGATTCGACGAATCAGATCCAGTGATTTCAGATATGACATTAAACTTGCTTTGACAAATCTTTCTTAACTTAACTTGTGACTTAAGTTAATAGGCTTGTGACTTGAGTTACACTCGTCTCAAATGAGTAAGGATTTGTAGAAAGTTGTAGAAAGTTGTGGAAAGTTGTAGAAAACATAATAATACTGCAACTTTGAGTCAGTTCAGCTCCTTGGATGACCAGTGTGCAGCAGTGAAAGAGCCAGCAGCTTAGCCACAGTGCAGTGCTAGCAGTCTGGGTATGCTGTCAGCCCCCTCCTCTCTCCTCCACCCAATGGATGTCAGCCCAGAATTGTGTTTTGATGTTTCCTCAGACCTACAATTGAGCTCTATTCTCAGCAGCCAAAACAGACATTTGTCAATTCATATGCATCAAGGCACTTTTTTTTTCCTCTCTCCCTCTTATCCGCCACCACTTTCTCTCTCAGCTGTGCCTTTCCCAGTTTTAACTCTACCACTGCACTCAGTAACATCAATCCAACATGAGGATATGAGTGGCCACGAGCCCCCCTGCTGCAAGTGGTGTCACAAGTGATTACCATTATTTATAAAACTCACTCAGGCTCGGTTGCGTAGTCGGCCTCTCCCGGCCCTTGGCCCTGCACACTACAGTCAATATTTGCACGCAATCCTGAACTGTTGAGAGTTTCCATGGTGGTGAGAGCCTCCATTACATGAAATATTCAGGGCGCACGGAGACTCCCATGAGGCCCAGCGCAGGGTTTTTACTCCGATTTGATTATACGACATGATTTTTTCATGAGCTATGACAGTCCTGTTGAATTAGAGTCAGCTCTGAATCTTTGTGATAGTCACGGAAGCCAGTGAGGAGGAGGAGGAGCAGTCTGTCCTCTTCCCTTACTGTGCCTTTAACACTTTCTGTCTGAATAAAGGGAGAACAAATTTTAACAGAATATAGAGCAATCTCCTATTTATTTATTTATTTATTATTTTTTAAAGATATACATGTCAATGTCTGGTATTACATAATGGGTAATATCATCTTGTTATAGATAAAAAACACTTTTTTCTTTACACATAAAGTTTTTGATATTTTCTTGCTTTTAGTGTAAGTAAGAAAATTAATGTCTCTGTTCTTGATGTGTTTTGGGTTCTGTTTGTCTCATTTGTAATCTGCTTTAAAATTTTACCATATGAAAGGTATTTATTTAAGATAACAGTAATAATGACAAAGAGGGGCTGCACACCTGAAAATCCGCCTGGATCTGACCCAAACAGAACATAAATGGACATATGTATTTGCAAACAATTCTGCAAGCCATGGCAGCTTGGTTTCAGGAAAGACAAATATGGCGATGGTCTATAACAGCGATTATTGTTACGTATTTAATCCTACATTTTGTGCAGTAATGTTAAAATAAAGAAGACCCAGTCAGTTCACACTGTAACAGACAAGGCTACTCTTGTAGATTGCTTCCTGTTTGAAAGCCATGCCGTAAGAATAAATGCTTTTAAACAGGAAACAAACAGCACTCTTGCTCAATTTGTTTGGGACTGAAACCACCTCTTTTTGAACTATGGTCCAGGGGAGCTATCACACTGGTAATTTTGGTCCCAGTTAAACACAGACGTTGGTGTGAAATCCCCCTAAGTTATGCAAGATATCAAGGACTAAGTGTTTGTTGAAATGGTTAGCTTAAAAGCCCCACATACATAAATACAGTGAGCAAGAGAATGAAAGGGGGTAATGCATAATGAAGTATTTGACAATAACAGTGTTGCCACAGACAGTTATGGTATTACAAGCGTAAAATGATCATTAGGGGCTTCTAATGGCAAAATCAGTCATGCTACCACACACAGACGCAGCCTGTGTTGAGAGAAGCAGTAATATTGTGTTGTTGCTTTGTGATAATTTTATGCCTCATAAAAATATATTTTCTGTGATCAATGAGAAGCAGAACCTGACATGTTTCAAACAATATGCATTAGATAAGTTTCACTCAAAAAAGAATGCTTAATGTTATTATTCGAAAATAATTAGAATGAAAGATTTTTTGAAGGTTTCATGCTTTTTTTTACTAAATTCTTAATTACATTTATTATTTTATTTTCATTTTTGCCACTTTAATACCATGTAAGCCACATATATGTGCACTATTATGCACTATTTAAGTGATTTGATGAACACATACTGGTTTAGATTAGACAGGCAACACAAATGACTTAATAATTACATTTTACAAAAAAATATTTAATAAATAAATGCTAAAAGATAAGTCTTGTTAAAAGACAACCGTATGATTTTACTGATGAAGATTATAGATCTTCAGCTTTATGTTGAACAAATGGTGCCAAATTGAGTAGTAGACTAATCTATAAGTTGTTTAAGAGAAAATGGGTTAGTGACTAATTTCAGACTTGATTAAATGCTTCAGTCATCAATTCCAAACATTATCTGGCTTTAGCTTTTCCCAGCTTTCTTTGGCTACTGAACTGTTAGTTGGACTAAACAGGCTATATGAAAAAGCCACATCAGGCTCTGAGACATTACTAGATGCCTTTGTGTCTACTTTCCGACATTTTGCAGACTCTACATTTAATAACCCCATTCATTTGTTGCATGCAAATTTATCATTGCTGTCCAAACCAAAGTATCTTATTTCAAAGTTTTGCCTCTCTTGATGTGTAAAAAATGAGTTACCCTTTTAACATCTACCTTTAACGAATGCCCAAAAAATGTTTAGCAACCACAAAAGAAATTCAGACAACAATGTATGTATAAGGGTCAGTCAATAATCAAGCAAACAACTAACTATTCTTAAACAATATATAGCATCTCCAAAACGAAACAATAGTTTAAACATTTCATATCTTCATGAGCAGTGCTTACCCACTTTAACATTGCAAAAGCAAATCACTGGTTCTCTTCTGTATGTGGATGAGTTATCAAAGAACTGTATTATCACTTATAAGCCCCACTGGATTATTTAAGAAATGTTACTATCTCAAAGGACAGTTTGTCCCAACTAATCCTTTTTATAAAACAGAGAGCTCAAGTCAAGCAATCTGATTTGTGTAAGCCATGATTTAATAAACATATATAACAGCAGTGATGTCTTATTCTATGCAGTCTGTATAATTCTGGCTTCAAGTAGCTCCAGCTTGCTTCTCTTTTATAAAACACAGCAAGACATTGACAACTATAGGTACATTTCAAGCCACAGTTTTTACCCAGCCAGACTGAACACAGTTACTGTGGCTTATATGACCATTTGGACATAAAAACTTGATTGAAAGCACAAGCTTTAAGGTTTGCTTGACCATGGTCATAACTCCTTTGCTGGACTTTAGACACAGTTAGACATTGTTAGAGATATGCTTTCACTAGACAGAACTGAAATACTGTATATATAACTGATGATATGTGATTAACTGTGAAAATGATGTTAGTTTGATTAATAATTAGTCTAAAGAAATTGCTATTAAGTAAAGAAAACCTATAAAATTAAAAATAATAAATAAATTTCCTAATGATTTAGATCCATATTTAGTATGTGAGAATTAATATTGTCTTGACTATCACATGAACTGTCATTAGTTCCGGTTCTTGTACTCTTGTTGAGAGTGAAGGCATGTTATATTGCTTGTGGATCCTCGTCAGTAAATGGCCTCCACTTAGCCGCCATGCCCCAGCTGCTGTCTCACAAATGTAAGTGCTCTCTCAGAGAAGCTCCAGATGTAGCCAGCCATTCCTTCAACTGACACTTCTTATTTTCACTTCAGGTTAAGCCATCAAAAGTGGCAAACTTTAGCTGACATTTCCCCTAAACTCGGCCATGTAGTTGTATTTTCATATTTATATTAAATATGAACCACAGTCATAAAGGTGATGTCAGAATTTATTTTTTTAAAAAAGATTATAAAAATTTTGAATTTATTACCCTAAAAAAATGTTTCTCATTGTCTTAAAAAATTATCCGTGTTTTTTTTTTGTTTGTTTTTTTAATTTATTTTATTTGCTGTGTGTTGCTCGGTGATGAAAAGTTGCTGCTATGTTCTCAGACACTGTGTGAGTCTGCTCTTCACTGGGACAGTGAAGGTCATTCTCAACACCTGCCTTTGGTCTACTGCTCCAGATGATTGTCAGCTGAGTCCAACATTGTCGATTTGGCTTTTTGATTTGCACAAACACACATTCAAACACACACACACACAAATACATGCATTCATGCACACACACATACGCACAGAAAGAGTGAGAGATTTTTGGCTTGAGGCTTTGACAGCCTGAATCCAGGCTTCCCAAACACAGACCTGTTTATGTGTGAGACCCAGCTTGAAATGATATGATTGGTTATGAGCTTTCCAGTGTGGGCAGAGTGACAGTAATGGCAGTGTGTGTATTTAAAACACACACACACACACACACACACACATACACACATCCATTTAATTCAGTGGATGACAGTCTGGGTCGAGTACAGATGGAAGGACTTTCATCATTCATTGCAAGGCTAATTGCTTTCTTTCGCTTCATGTTACAGTGGGAACAGCTTATAATACTTTGTAATCATGGTATACATTAACACAGTATGGAGCTCCATTCTCTTTTCAGTACATAACAGGAACCTTTGTACTTCTTGTCATTGTAGGGTATTTTGTAATCTGACTGTATTATTAGTGTAGTCTTTTTAATCAGGATTATTAAAAATTAATTAACAATTAAAAACAGCATTGCTTTTCACTCTGTTGTGAACTGAAAGGCTTATTAGTGAAGCCATTTCTGCCAAAAGTGGTTTAGACTTAATAAAAAATAACTTTTCTGTGGGACTAACAACGTCTTTGTCAAAGGACATAATTATATATATATATATTATAATTGCCATCTTTTTTGCTATTTGTAAGAAGTGGCTTTTCCATGTTGTTGCAGAGGGCTTTTACTATAAAATACAAGTATATGAAAGTATGATTTGCTTCAAGCTTTTTAAGTTATTAAGTATCTTTTGTGTAGTTTCCTGAACCAGGTCATCAGCATTCATATCAGTACTAGCTAACAATGATCTTATTTAAATGTGAAAAAATTAAACGTTGCTTTTTGTAACTGAAGATCTATTTTTATTGTATTTTCGAGTAGATGCCAGTCTCAGACCATAATAGTATCCTGATATTTGTTTAAGCTTTCATCATGGGATGGACTGTAAAAACATATCAGCAAAAATGTCATTATCATGCTATTTTAATCTATGCCTTGTGATATGATTTTTATTGTTTAATTAAAAAGAAAATATAGTTTTTTCATATAAGTAGTTATTTTTAGTTATGATATTTAAAAGGTATAATTTTCTACATTTTAAAGATTTTTTAAATGAAGCACATGTCCTGCAATTGGCTTACTTCAGCTTGAGCTGTTAAAATAAGCTTAATAAGCTTAATACATTATACAATTATACAAAATACTCAGTACAATAACAGTAAAATATACAATTTTATTGCATACTATTTATGAATGAATGGACAAAAATGCAGTGTCACCCACTGACAGCAGCACCAATTAATCTGGCAGACTCAGTTCAGCAGTAGGAGCCTCTTGGGGTCTCAGCACTGGTTTTGAAAGTGTTGCTTTGGATAAAATTCTCATTGATGCTTGTTGATTTCAACTAAACTTCTGCACCACTCAGCTTCACTCTATCTGTGCAGAGTATTCAGTCCTTTCAGAGCTCCAAATAGGCCAGCAAAACCTGCAGATGAACATTTTAATAATACCATGTTCAGTGTGAAGAGACATTCATGTCTAAAAATGTCTCAGGTATCTTAACCCTGATTATCAAATATGCGTATAAGTTTGTAATTACAGGCTTGTTAGAATAATGATTGTAAATGGATTATTTCTTTTATTCCCATAAAAATTAGGAGAAAAAATGTCTCTTTTGTCTGCCAAGCATAAGTGTGATTATTTAGAAAAAAAATAGCACTGAACCATTCCATCATAATTTTGTTCCAAACACTGGTTTGTTATGCTTAGAGTTAAAAAAAAAAGTCTGCACCAGCTTATTTAGCTTATTTTTGGTTCATATTTTAGGTAAATCTCATTAAAGACTTGCACATGGGACATACAGTACACTATGTGCATATAAAAACTTTGACTGTCTCAAAGTTCTTCTAAACAAAATGCATGCCATCACAAATGTATGATTCCTCTTGGCTGCTCTCATCAAACCCATCCATGCAGACCTCCAATTAATCAATTTTGTCAGGCGAAAAGGTCAAGTTTGCATTTTTGCTATTCGTAAGCAGGAGCCATACTTGCTGTTTTATCTGAAACTGTAGTGCTGAGGGAAGCCTGCTGCTCTGGAACAAATCAAACCCATCACTTGAGAGTGCTGCTTTTTCTGACGACTGCAACTATCAGACTGAGCAACTGTGTCTGATTATTTGACAACACTGTCAGTTCAAGGTAAGGAGCTGCACAAAGGGCAGAGTGACTTAACCAATGACATAGTCCCCTCTCAGGACTCTGCACATCCTGGAGTGGATAAATGTGACTTTAACTCCAAATAGATTGTTAAACAGCAGTCAACCTAACTGGTAACTACGTGCACTAAGCTGTGATAAAATATGGACATTTATATAGTGTTGTGGAAGCCACATTTCACAACGTCCCTCATAAAGCATAAACAGTGGCCCAGAATGTAGGATGGCAGTGCAGAAAAGACTGCTTTGTGTTATCACTAGTTTAATTGAAGTGGTAACAGCTTCATCACTACAGCCGTAGGGTGTGAAGAAATGAAGAGTACAGACTGTGGTTATCTATTATGACGCTAATTATAGGAATATCCCTTGGGCTGAGCAACTGTCCCTGGCACTATGCTATCTGTAATCTGTTCCCAAACTTGAGAGTGCTTTACAAGGTTAGAAATGGGATGAAATAGAGTGGAAAGTGGATGTAGCTGATGTTGTATTATCCAACAGTATTATCTTCAAACAAAACCAACAAAATTAGCATTGAAATTAAAGAAAAAGTTTGATTGGGACTATTATTTGTGCATGCACTTGTGTGTGTGTTGGTGTGTGAGCAGCTGTGTGAGGGGGATTATGGTGTGACAGCTGCTGACAGAGAGCTCGACTTGAGGCAAGTGAAGAGGTCCTAAATAAGGCAGTAGCTCTCTGAGTAGCTACACACTTCCCTGTACTTTTTCCCCTCCTACGAAAGGCTGCAATTACCATGTCAGCTGCTATAATGCTAACATGAAGAAAATAGCTCAAGTTAATTATTCACCCTCTCGTTGAGTCAGTAAGAAGCGGAGAAATGGACAAAGGCATGATAATGACTCAAACCGATGACTGATTATATGTGTAGCGTCGGTCCTCAGATGTTAACATTGTGTTTTCTGAAAATACCTTTGTGCCACCTAGAAAGACAGAGACATGCTGATTGGAGGAGTTTAAACTTGAAACCTGAGACGCACCTTGACGTCCTACTGCACTACTCCATGAACAGATGAGCTGCATGGAGCCTATAATGGCAAGACAAGGCAGGTTTATTCATTTAGAATCATTTAAACTAAAGTCAATATGCTTTACAAGGGCATAGAAGTGCATTAAAATGATACATAAGTGAAAAAAAATCTTTGAAAAGACAATAAAAAACAATAAAGATTAAAAAAAATTTTAATATTAACAGAAATTGCATTAAAAGTCAATTAAAACAAAGCAAGTAAAGCTACAGATTAAGATGAAGTTATGTGTCTTCCTCATCAGACAGTCACAGTTAACAATAATGTTTTGTGCAATGATTTAAATAAGCTAATAGCTTTAGCAGACGAGGGGATTAAGGGATTTAGGTAGCTTGCTCCATAGGTGGAGAATGTAGGTAAGCATATAGACAAGCAAAATGATGTTAAAAATTGTTTCTAATTATGCTAAAATGATTTTAGCAGAATTTTAGCATGTTATCACTGATGCCCTGTTGCCAGTTTTTATCTTACTGTCACTTGAAAAGAGCCTTCAACATATATCTTGTTGTTGGTAGGATGATTAGGGCTCGTAAGATGACTCAGTTTGGGAAATATGCCACTAAGGAGTGTATCAAGCACTTCAACAAGTGATAAAAAGGACCTGTCTCTGTTGTGACCTCTCTATGCAGCTGCTTCATAAACACTTCATGTGCTGCATCTTCAGCGGTGGAAGTGTGCTGGCGAGCTGTAT
>JAPZDY010000005.1:15717260-15734554 GCA_029783645.1 Ctenochaetus hawaiiensis
ATTTGCTTCCTTTTGGAGCCAGCCTCAAGCGGTCAGTCGAGGAATTGCAAGTTTTTGTACTTCCTGGTTGGCTTCAACATGGAAGTGGGAAGTTTGCCCCTTGATTTTAATGTGGTAATAATAATAATAATCATTTTCTTTAAATTAAGTAAAATATTATTTTTAAAAAGTTTCATTTGTCCTGTACAGCCTTAATAGTAATAAACCAGGAGCTTTGTTCTTACAGAGGATATGTTTTTAAAAAATAAGTGTTAGAGGTGTAAATGATCTGTTTACAATAAAATGTGAACATGCAGTATGAGATTCTTACTTTGTTGAGTTCAGTTTTGTGGATGTTACCTCTGAACCTGCTCTTTGATCATCTCTCCTGTATTTATGTGTTTGCGACAACACTCTGTTTATTTCTCTACTCACTGAAAGATAAGACTCTTCTCACCATATATAAATTTGCTTTTTCACGTATCCTGTTATGAAGTAAAAGGATTATTTCAAGTTTAGAAACTCTGAGGACAAAACTTTCAAAAGATTTAATAAGACCAGGAGTAAAGTCCTCTTATCAAAATCACTCAAACTTAGAGATGATTCCAAATTTCTGCCACTTCTCGCAATTAGCAGTCCCCTGAGGAGGGATGTATTTATAAGCTAGAAAGATTTTATGTGGTCTAATGTGGATGTTCCTCATCAGGAAAGTTACTTACAAGAACTTTGTTTTCCTCACACAGGATGCATTAGCTTAATGAGACCGCTTCTTTGCATCCCCTAGAATAACCCTATCCTTATTTAACCCACATCATTTTTGCTGCCTCCATTTTATAAACAGTATGATGAATTTTATCCGTGTCAAATGTGCCAGCATTTTAAAAAGTTCCAAAAGTCTTACTGATAAAAAAAAGGTCCTATGCACTGTCCTTTGCATGGAAATTGAACTTTAGCTTAAAATGACTGCTAAATACACAAAAATCTACTACATTAATGGTATATGTGTATGTCTAAATACAGGTTAAGGTATGTTGTTGACATTTCACTTACTACGTAGTTTACTATAACTCCTCCACTGTGTATGCAATGATTATATGGTGTGGTTTTATAGTTGTTATGGTTCCTCCTGTCCGGTGATGGAGGACGAGGCAGGCAGCAGCATAGTCACATTGTTATTACATTATTTAACAGGATGGAGCACTTAACTATTAGTGGGGCCTTTTACCTCACACAAATACACACATGCATGTTGGCACCATAGCACAAATAGCCATGTTCACATAGACCACCTTGCACCTGTCCATGTCCAAATCTCTTTTATGCCATTGATTAAACTGGGTTGGACAGGTCCCTCTAATCTCTTGGCTAATTGGAGTTTTCATGGAAATAGACAGACATCTAATAAGGGACAAGAAATTCTCATACAATGCTGATTTACGGGTATTAATACCTTTAGTGTGGATGATTTCATGTAAAATGAATAAAACAACACAGTACATAATCGCCAATATTTTTGTCACACTCCACAACAGCTACAAGTTACTATATTTACTTAGAATTATATCACCTGCAGTGTGTAATTTCCAAATCAGGAGGTCACAGAGTGCTTAGAAAAGGTGATCCAATGATGGAGCATGCAAATAGATTATTCCACCCAAGCTTTCTTTGCTTCTTTTCATTTGAGTTAAATCGATTCAGGCCAGAATCAACAATAACATTCAACCATTCAACGTTAAACCCCTGGGCACAAACTCATTTACATGGCTGCCAGCAGAAGCTAGTAATTACTGAATAAACAATTCCCTTTTGCATGGCCAAAGAACTACTCTGAATATGTTTTCAATATTAGCTCAGACTTTCTAAAACTAAAGTTGATGTTATAAAAAATATTAAATATATCTAATAGTTTAAAAACCAATGTCACAGTGCAAACTTTGTCTTATAAAAATGGCTGAATGCTGCACAGTATTTCTATAATATTGCCACCTAGCAGGTATTTTAGGGTTGTTATGGTTGTGTAATTTAGCTAACCATCGTCACTCATCTTTTTATAATAGCACATGTTTTTACATAGCACATTTCTTGATGACACTGAGAGCTAGCATAATGACCACATGGGGTCTAAGGATGAGGACTAAATCAGCCATCAGACTTTAGGCAAATTTTGATTTGTGATTCTTAGTCTTAAAAATAAAATTTGCTGGACTTCACATGTTTTGAGAGGTATGTTTTCTCTTTCTGGTCATTTCAGTTTGAACACAGTTATGCTTTATTTAATTTGATAAAATATTTACAAATGCATTTGTCCTGCACACACATACACTTACACGCATTCATTTTATTCTTTGTTTAAATTATTATTCAACTCAAATTACAGAAATGTAAAAGCATTCAGTTGACTTTATAGTCTGTTGTAAATTACACAAAACATACACTTGGTGTCAATTATTCCAGTCAATAACTTCCCACCCAGACTAAGTAAAAATTTGAGAATCTGCATTTTTACCACATATAGTTAATAATTTATTACCAAGTCTGTGACAGATACAAACTTTATACACATTATAACATTTAGCAACTATAGAGTAGCTAAAATTTGTAGATAAATTTGTCTCTTAGATAAACCTGCCAGTGTCTTTTAAGTGTAAAACAGCAAGTTACTACTTTGCCGTTTAAGACCTTATAGATTCGCTATTCTTAATTTGTCCATGGATTATGAATTAGTTATCAGTCTTTTCTCTGATAAAAATTAAAGGCAATGCTTCTTATGTAGAGGATTATTATCCTCAAGGACTGGAAAATGCATTTACAAGTTCAGCCACAACAGAATGAAATATTGGTTTTAGTGCTATTTTTACAAAACTGTCATTTCTAACTGCAGAGAAGTGTCTTTTTAAGCAGAATATATTCCTTTAATGGTAGAAAAAATAAAGAGAGCCACTGATGTATCCAGTTTCACGGAGGTCATGAGAACCAGGCTCAGAAAAGACGCGTCTGACAGAGCGGTGCACTCTCACCCCACTTAGCCTTTGTGATGGATCGGTCATTTTACACACCATTAATTCATCCATTTGTCAATTACTAATGGAAATTTTGGGGTTGAGGGTGGTTCGGGTTCGGGGGCAGGTTTCAGCAACTCTCAAGTCATTTAATGCCATCCTGCATCACTGCTGACTGTAATAACGGAACCTGTCTAAAATATGAACAGAAACACTCATCCCGACAAAAAAAAAAAAGGTGGAACGGGCGATAATGATGTTTATTGTTCTTCATGATTATTATCAACACTGTCATTTCCATTTGGAATGCATTCTGTGTTTGGACTGTGAACATGATTGGCTGAGTACCAGTCATTGTTGTGTTGAACAAGCAGACACTGACAAGACAAGTGGCTTGCTGATGGCACTCTGCTGACTGAGCAAATTATGCTCCGTTTTTTACTAGAGAACATTTCGTTTTAAAAACAACAGAGATGGATTTTTCCCAGACACCTTTCAACACTCCTTAAATGAAACAACAAACAATATATATACACAGGAATTATGGGTGATTATGCAAATAAGCGTGCAATAATGCAATCAAGGGGTTTTATGTAGTTCTGTCTCTTTTATCTCAAGTCTTCAGAGTAGATGACACTTTAGAAGTCTCTTCATTTCCTGCATTAAACTGATGACCATTACACTGTTTATTTGTTTTATAGCCACAAAAAAACATTAAGGAATTACAGTTTCTATCACTTTGAAATTTATAAACAACAGTCCTTGATTTTACTTACTGATTATATAGCTTACAAATGTTATATATGGTCATTCTACTCTGCAAAAAATAATACAGTAAGAGAGAAATAAACCAGTAATAAATCGAGCAATAATACGCAAAGCCAGGAGACAGAGGCAACAAAAAGCCTTTCGAGTAGCTGAGGGGACATTATGGAGGTTGGAAAAAAAAAGGTTTATGAGAAACTATCTGCTGTCAGTCCCTGGAAATTACCCCGGCCTCTGAAGGCGTCCTGTTTCCTTCCCTCATCTCTGAACGATGGGCAGATGTCTCTTTAACAGCTGGGGTTACCGACACACCAGCTCTCGGGCCTGATGAGCTGCTCTCTCTATTTGCTCTGCTCATTCTCCTGAGCACCGTGGCCATCCAGATTAGAGCCTATGGCCCATTAGGCAGCCACGGAGGTGGACAACCTTAGAGGTGTCGCACAAGTGTGTATGAGCGTGTGCGTGTCTATGTGCAGAAAAATAGACACAAACACGTTGATGTGGGAAAAATTGGTCTGTAGGAGTTTGTGCTCTTGTACTTCTATTTTTTATGAGGACCAAACGTCTTAACAAGGACAGAAAGCTGAGGTAAAAAATACTTCACAGTGGTTATTTTGGCATGTAAGACATTTTCGGAGGTTTAATAACAATTAGGCAGCTTGTTAAACATTTTACTGTGAACAAACCAATTTGAAAATAATACAGGACAGAAATATTATAGTTAAGTGGGCATTAGGTAAGTTACTTGTCATTTGGTGGGACCTACACTGTGAAATTATACAAATCTCCTGTTAATAAATTTGGAGTTTCTGCAGGAATGTTTTCTTATTGTCACTTTTCATACTAACTAACCGGTTCTTGTTATTTATCCTAAAGCTGTTCTAATATTATGGATACTCAATTCTCCCACAAACTGAAGTATAAAATTAGGATATTCCAATGGTGAGTAAATGTTAAAAACTCTTTCTTGTCATATTTATATTGACATTGACCATCTGTAACTCCAAATGTAAATGTGCAGTTTAAGTGTGTAGAGTGAATGAAAAATCAAGTCATGTCACATTCTGTGTACAAATCTACTTTACAAAATACACAGTACATCCCACTGTGAATTGGCATACTGGAAAAAAATAACTTGCAGGCCTTTATGTTTGGTGTATATGAGATGCTGGCGTGATTTACAGACTCGGCATAAGCTGTAGATGAAATTAGTTTGGAAAGCTTCCAGCCTCATGCTGCACTACGAGGCTTTGAAAGCATTCAATGTTTTTTACAATTTGTAGACACATGCACATTGTTGCACCTTAATAAAGCTCATAAGTCAGCAATCTCTCTCCCTCTTACACACACACACAGCAGTGTGGCACAGTGGGAGGGCAAGGTGCGACCAAAAGCATAGCATAGTTTTCTACATCATTCAAGCTGCACTGTTAAAATTTCCCCAAAAAGACCTTTAGTTCTCTTAAAATAATGTTTTAGATGCAGGAGCTTGACACTGCTTAACACCAAGTATTTTGTACTTAAACTGATCAGTTGCATAGAATGTGTCATAATAGAGCACTTTGCTGCATAAATTGACCTTTGTTTTTTGGTTGATTTGTTTGTGTTTTCAAAGAGCTGAATCAAAAGCTCCTGTGATCAATATTCATACAATAACAGTGTATTAAATAACTGTGAAAACAATCTGACTCTGTGAAAGGGGTCAGTCGTAGTGATGAACCCACAGAGAATTATCACCTGAATCTGCAGCCCCCCCTCGGCTTTACAGAGCTTCATATTGAGTTTCAGCTAGTGTCATTTTTGGGCGCAGCAGGACGCTGTGTTCAGTGGAAAAGCTCTAAAGACCCACTGCAGACATGGCCTCTTTTCTCAGCACCAAACAGCAGCCAGACACAGAAACAACACAGAGGTGGACATGCAGGAACATTTAGCGACTGAAAGAAATCCATTAGTGGTGGGAAGAGATCAAAACAGAGCCGCATTAAGAATTCATATTGAATTTATATAGAACAATTGTTTAAAACAACCAAATTAATAGTAATTGTATATGCAACTGTTTGAAAGGTTTGCTGAATCAGGTTGTTCTCCATTTCCCCATTTTAAATTAGCTACTGCAGGTAGAAGGTAGTTTCTGTCTATGAGGCACTTCTGTGCTTCATTTTCACTCTATTGGCAATGGAGATATTCTCTGTCTTGTTTGCCCTTGTGACAGTAAAAATTATACCCTTTGCCTAACCCTGTGTGTCAAAGAAGTCTCTTACCGCACACGTGCACAGAATTGCATTTATCCTTCCATAAACATGTGCAGGTTAGTGCTCTCCGCCCTGTTCCACCCTCAGGAAACCGTGCTTACAGGCCAGACAGATCCATTCAAACGCTTCATGTAAATCAAACACTGAGCCTGATTTTGAACAGCAAATTGGAAGACAAGGCGGACAGTAAATTGCTGCAGGCAATTTTGAAGCACTGTAATCACAGTTTGTTTTTCAAACAACTGTTTTTTCCAACTGTCAACTGTTCCAACTGTTTTGTGTTACGCAATATGAAAATATTCAATGTCATCCTCACCTTGGGCAACAGAATGAAGTGTTGTAGATAACTGACTGTTCCTGTAGGACCAATGCAATAATGTTCCTAAAGAATAGGAATATGAGTTTACTGCTGCAGTGCAAACCCTTTGAGTCTCAAAAGTTTATTGAAGATGGATGAGCTGCAATGTTCCCTTCACCATGGGAAATAAAATACTTAAACTTAACTAAATCATGGCTGAGTGAATGTCTATAAATTGTGTGCAGTGTAGTCCAAATATATAATCAGCAAAACTGACTCTATATTGTATTGGGTCTTCTCATTAATTGTAACACTTAAGCAGTGAGTAATTAACACGGAGATCCAGGGCTCAATCTTTATTTTGTCAACCCATAACAACACTGTTTAATTGCTCCTTAGACAGCTCAGCTTTACAGCCAGTTTAATTACTGTACCTTCCCTTGGCTTGAACTGGTGCAACAAAAGTTGGATTACATTGGCCTTTTTCAAGCTGAACACTAACACTATTATTCAGAGTCGCTATTTATTCAGCGAAATGAGTCACTATTTTTAAATTTGATGATTTTTCTCTGTTTTTTTGTGTGTGATTGTATTCTTACTGAAAATGTTGGTCTTGCTAGTGTTATTTTCAATACTGAAAAGGCTGTGACTCTTACTTAAAACCCTCAGTTATTAGATTGTTACAGGTGTGTGAGCAGTTCTTTTAACTATGATGCTGGTTTCCTCGCAGATTATACAGGAAAACCCATTAGTTGCTGCTAAGATACAATTTCCTTCACCTCAATCAAATTATGTCAGTCTCTATTCCATCTATAGTGATATTAATAACAAGTTTGACATTTATGTTAAAATTAATACCTGGTCAAATATAAATTTAGAGAAACTGAACAATCTTTATGGATTTAGAGTCTTAAATATTCAATTAACATGCCTTGAGTGGCCTGAATGTGTTGTCAGCCCCTCAGCTTTGATGACAATCATGTACTTTTTAAAATTTATATCTACTATATGACTGGCAGCAAAACCAGATAACATGTCCATTTTTTGTAAGGTAAAAAAAGGAAATAATGACAGAAAGAAGAAGTGTAAGAGTCATAGGTGCCCTTACAGAAAAAAGAAGTGTAAGAGTCATAGGTGCCCTTACAGAAAAAACTCATCTTAGTCACTGCCTTCAGGTCTACTGAGGCCACTTTAATCATAGAAATGGATATTTCTGTATCTTGTGTTGGAGTAAGTACAAAAGAGGCATCAAAACATGACTCATTTACTGGCAATTAAGTTTTTTCAAACGACGCCAAGAATTGCTCAGTGTGAAGTCATGAAATCTATATTTTTCCACCTATCTTGGAATCATAACAAGCCTGTGAGTCCACTGCCAGGCTGGCAGCTCTGTGAGACTAAACTGAACTGAAGAACAGTGATGCTTTAAGCCAACATCAGCATGCTAAAACACACACAGTGTCAGTGCTTACATGCTGATGATGACAGCTGAGCCTAATGGGACTGTTATTAGCTTTTAGGCCTTTTTTAATAAACTAGATTTTCAGACAATTTTCTTTTTTTTATTTTTTTTTTATTTTTTTTTCTCGATGATGGTTCTTGATGAAAAATCAAGGGATCACCAAAGTTTATCTTTAGGTGAACATGAATTTCTTTACCACATGTGACAACAGTTATAGAGATGTTTTAATCAAATGAACAAACCTCAGCCTCACAGCAGGAAATGTCTAGGAATTGCCAAAGACACATAGTACAGTAACAGCTGTGTCAAAATGTTGCCTCAGTCAAAATAGAGATGTCAAGATATTTTACGTGATCATTAAATATTCTGACCAGGTTTAGATTTAGATGGAAAGGAAGGGGTTCATCAAAGACAGCAGGATTTAATTGGATTGTGATCCATTCAATAAATGTTGAGCTTTGTTTTTTTTTTTAATGTCAGCTTTGTAATGGTGCCAGATGAGAAGTCAGGGCTTCTAGCTTTAAACAATATGAATGTCAGTACCTCTGACCTACAGACCAGCATTGCTATCCTTAAACCACACTGCTAGGATGGCAAAAAAAAAAAAAAAAAAACACTAGCAAACAATGTGCTGTAAAGACCACAGAACCGACAGAGTTAATGGCATTTGAGGTGACAATTCCCTGCAGGCCTTAGTTTTAAACAGTTTGAATTCAATCAACGTGTGGGGCAGCTCTGTATGGGCTGGTACTTCATTGTGAACAGAACATTAGCGAAGCCATTCGCACCATAAAGTCTCATTGTCTGTCAGTTGTGCTGATGTGGTCTCGTTCCAGCTCTTTGCTTGGGAAGAGTACAGATGGACGGAGCTTGTTCTCTCTGGACACGGGGAATCATAGCTCACAGTTAGGCCCTCATACACTACAGTCACACCTCATTGACCAACATTACAGCAAAGGAAACCAAATCATTGCAGGGGGTAGGCAGTAGAGGACCTCTTCTCAACACTTTGCCCTCTTTGATCATTATTCTCAGTCATCACCAACGAAAGGGGTAAGAGATGATTTAACTCGTCTGCAATATGCTTTATTTTGCATTTTTAGCTGTTGTATTATTAGTAATAGTATGGGACCTACAGTAGTAGTAGATCATGTATAGTGGAAATAATCATATTGGCCTAGGTGGCACTGAAAGAGGTAGATGTACACACTTATTACCAAAGACAAAATAAAGTGCAAGAAGAGAATTTAGGCCGATGCCAAGCATTTTCCCATTTTTTTTATAAATAGCTCCTGAAATATAAAGGATAAACTGGTGGCAGGTGTGAAGGTACCTAGTATATTTAATTCCGCGTCCCCATCAAATGACAAATCTACAGTTCACACAATGTTCCCACAAATCTAAAATTTCTGTAACCTCCACTTTCAATAGGAGGCACCGCAACATTTATCCATCTATTTATAGGTGCAATGCATCTGTGCAGTGACGTTAATAGCTTGATCTATTTCTGTAGAGTGTGCAGCCTCCCTCCAGCTACAATAGACGCAAACAGGCCGCTGTGGTCAATATATTCTACTCTACAAGCCTCCGTCCTCCAGTGTGTTTGCATGTTGCACCACATAAAGTCAGCAGTCAGCTGGCAGCTTTTCTGAACTGTTTTTTGATTGGCTGGGAGCTAAGTGGTGGTGACGGATTGTGATGTTGATGTATTTACCTCCTCTGCACTGACAGGAAGCTGCTCCTATGCCCTGATTGACTGCGTCTCATCACAGAGCCAGCGTAGCTTTGTTTAACCCGGTCAGGGTGGGGAGGGTTTGCTTGCTCACTCGATGAGACGTCCATGAAGATGAGAAGAAGACCTTCCGTAATCTTGGCTGACATTGGCGGCTTGGCAAGTGGAGGAGCTCACTGTCGCACTGCAAAAGGATGGATATGAAGCTGTTCCTCACAGACAAAGTTTGATGTACAGACATACTGGATGTGAGAGTGGTATTCCACATCAGAACTGTTGGTTGAATAGTTGATATTTGTAAGATAAAAGTATTTTATTCTTCATAAAACTTCTATGTTTTTTTTTTCAGATGTCAGAACTGATCATATTTTCTGTAGCAAAAAAAACTTACTTTGAGTCAGTCTAATGATAACAAAGTGAGAGTGATGGAATCAGTGTTACTGAGTTTGTTCATAATGATGAATTAAAGTGAGGGCTTTCAGTTGTAAATCAAAAATCTAACCCAAACACAAAATCAATCAGCCAATGGAAGTAATGGATTTTATTTTATTTATTTTTCACTTTTAAATGGAGCATCCCAAGAATTTATCTCCAGATTAAATCATCACCACAGTCTGTGTCTGCTGTTCAGCTTTACTAATTAAAACTAAACCGAGTGGTGTCTTTTCCCTCTGACTGCTAAAGAGGCTCAAAGTATTACAGTACATCCAGATAATGTCCTCAAAGGTATGAAGCAGAACAGACATGTTGATGATTCTATTGTGTGTAGGGCTCGAATTTAAAATTTAAAAATTGGCATGGATACATCAGTTTGCTTTAAAAATATATAAAATATATATATGTCACTGATTTCAAAGGATTCTCATCCCTTTTCTCATCCCAGTACCTTTTGGATTTTTTTTTAAATTCTCATTTAATTCACCAAACACTGTGAAAGAAACTGACGTCTCTCACAGCTCTGGGAACATTTTACACAACATACCAACAGGTACCAGCAGAATATTCTCTCAGATGTCCTCACAATCATATCACGCAGGGACACCGGTCTATTTATCCATTGTGAGGTCCTTGTGGAGAAATTTGGGAAGCCCCGCACTTGAACCAATAAGATAACACACATACACACACGCACACACGGCATTGCCTTGTCAGCTAACCCCCTCTAGTGCCGAGCATCCTGCACAGATGCGCACAGTCCCCTGCTGGAGCCGCCGCTTTCACTTTCTCCTCCGCCGTATCCACATCATTCCTCCGTTCGCCTTCCTCATCTCGCTGCCGCGGCGGACCGAGCTGAAGACAGGAAGCTGTAAGTCCGAAGCACATTACCGCGCCAACAACCGGATTTCTAAAGTCTGTCACGATTGTATGCGCTACGGAGACGCACTAGATTCAGAGGGACATTTTAGTGTTTCTCTGAAATAATGCAGTATCGGCAAGTCAAGTCCACAGGACATCTTCAAAGTTGTTAGGAGACAAGTGTTTCCCAACCTGTCTGAAAATTTTGATTTCACTTTAGATATTTTGGCGACTTTATCCATAATCTCTCCGTTCCGCGCCATCGCCGCCGCTGCATCCAGGTGAGGGATGGATCTCCTCTCGTTCCGTCACCCGGCAGTCCCCTCCAACTGGGACCGAATGTAAGGACCAGGTACCAGTGGATCGGTGTTCTTGTTGGATCCAGCCGCACTTTTCTTCTGACCACGTTGCCTCCTGGCTAGAAGTACTCATATAAAACTAGATGTTGCCGCAGACATGAGTTTTGGAAACAGATTTTTCCTCGTTTCACTCTTTCTTGGAATTGTTCTCGCCGGCTTCAGCCATTGTAACCAAGGTGAGTTTCATGATACAAGACACCTGGAATTGTTTAGTTTGTATGCTGAGCATTCAGATTTACTGAGGCAATGTTTTATCACAAATTCTATCATTTCAAACATTTTCACTACAAACACTGTTAAGGATGCATACAGCACTATTATTAGCCGATTGAGTAAGAATCCCCACAACGAGAACTGATATTAAATCCATAAACTGATCACACGCCGGCACCAAGAGCGAATCTTCATTATAAAAATGCCTACTTTAATGCTTTAAGTCCGTAAAGTAAAGTTTGACATGTCAGATAAATTCCTTTGGCTTTGGCTTTGACATTTCTCTTTATTTCATTAGTGAAACAAAAAGGCCAAGCATATGAAGAGGGCCGACTTAGATAAGAAAATATAATTGCTGCTTACTCCTGTTTAAAAATATGTGTTAATTTTATTACTTGTGTTGGTCTTTTTCAATTCTGATTGAGTATTTGGTTTGCACAGAAATGCACCTTGACAGAATCCAGATTGATATTAAAAGTTTATTTTTTTCCCCAGCAGAGTTCAGTAGATTACCTTACCTCAGTATTTTTTATCCAAACACTGAATCAGATAATATAATGAAACACAGTATTTATGGAAATCAACTGCTGTAATGACAACCCTAAGGCTGCTGTAATTACACATCCTACACCGCACACACGTACTCACACATGTAGATGCAGCCACAGATTGAATCATTAAGTGGGTGACAGTGTGAGAATGTGTGTGCGTCTGTTGGAGAGTGTGTGAATACAGACCTGCGTGCCTGTTTGTGCTGTGGGGGCTGCAGTACCTTTTAGATATGTGCAGTAAGAAGGTTCTGAGCTGTGCAGTTTATGCCACAAGCACACATGCTTTTTTTCCCCTAGATCCCTTTTTTTTGCATTAGCTTGCAGCTGGTTATTTTCTATGATCAGTGAGAGAGTGTGTGTTTATTGGGTGGTCATGCACTTTTGTGTGTGCATGTGTGTGTGTGTTTCTCTGTGGCTCCACGTGCACACCTTCCCTCAGCTGCAGTATCAGTGAGGTTTAAAATAGTCTTATTGATTGTGCGGGACACAGCGGGATCTGCCCCCCAGGTTATATTTTATTGTTCTCTCAGTTCAATAAGAGTGATGCTACCCCCTGTTCTCCCAGACAGCTGCTACATAACTGCCTCACTCTGTGTTTTTCTCTGCCACAGATTGAATGATTGAACTGATCTCTGCTTTATATTGTACTCTAGTCTTTCGTATCGACTGGTCTCGGACCTCTGTGGCACAATTGCCGCCGTTGACAACCGCAGAGCTCAGAATGGAAAAACTGATAAAAACTCAGATGACAACGAAAAGTGTCTTGTTTGTGTTTCTTCACCTTTTCACATGATGCTAGTTTCTTAGTTTTTTTTTTAATTTGCCAGTTTAATTTCCTGCTCGATGTGGTTCTAGTGGCTTGACAGGCTTAATTGCTGGGCACAAATCAATGTTGGGTTTGCAAAGGTAGTTCGGAGACTCTAAATTGAACAGGTGCAAGAATGCAAGCGTCCTCTTTAACCTTTGCAATAGATCCAACCTCTCCAATGACCATGAAAAGTAAAACACTGTTTTTTTTTTTTTTGGTCAGCTACAGTATACACTATGTTTTGTGGGTAGGCTGGGGACAAAACCCAACACCATTACAAAGATGTGTTTCATTGTACTTTGACGCTTCTGACAACAGAGAAAAAGAACTCCAAAGATTGGGGATTTCACAAACAAAATTGGGCAAGATGTCAGCTGTTAGGAGAACAATGAAAACCAATCACCTTTTGCTTCTCACCTGTGTGCCTCCTCTCACAGCAACATATCAGACAATCCTTCACATCAACCCAACTGGGATTGCAGACAGTTATTAACAAAGCTCTGCTCACTCACTGCCAGGTTTAGACAAGCCTGTTTTTCCCCCACTGATAGATCTCTACTTATAGTTTTTTACTTTTATTCATTTTTTTCTCCATTTCCTTTCCTCTGTGAAGTCGGCAGCAGATATATTTATTTTAATGAACATTCACAAATCTCATTTACTTACCTAATTTTGTCAGCCCTTGAAGAATTTTCCTGAGCAGATTGCTCATACCCAGTAAATTGGGATATGATGTCTTTGTTCCGTACTCTTGACATTGCTCAGATTGTTTTTTTTGCTGACAGAGATTCAAGCACGAAAAATCAAGAAAGCAATCCATCCCTGGAAAAAAGATGAGTCAAAAAGCATCACATGTGAATCTTATTTTTGTTGGGCAAATGCATCTCAAGGGGACACTGTCTGATCTTTGATAGTTTGAAGTCAAGACTCGAAATAATCTCGCAACAAAATCATCATCAGAATCACGCGACTCTTCGCATTGATTTCTGCGGTGGTCTGATTAAAGCGTTCGCTCTCGCGGGCACCACCCGCCGAGCACCGAGATCACCATTTCTGCTGTAAATGGAGATATTCCCCAGCACTGTGCTATCAAGGAAAATCAATCAATCAGCCATCCCAGAGCAGCCACACAAATGTTAACTCTAAACCTTTGACTCGCGAGGCACAGTGTGTGTTTGTATGTTGTAAACTTGTCAGGAACATGGCTCCTGTGTAATATTCACAATCAGTTTTAATGTTGCTGTTTTGGGTTTTTTTTTTTTTTTTTTTTGCTAAAATTTACCTTGGTCTATTTGAAAGTTACCTCATTTTCTACCTTATTACTGCTTGAGCACATGCTGCTACATGTAATAAAACGGCTTTCCTCGAAGGCTCCCTACCTAGAGAGACTGAGCTGCCTCCAGGCTGGAGACTGTTAATTTAGGAAGGGCTCAGCATCCTCAAAGGCATTCCTGTGTTAAGATAATGATCGTCGAGTTTTATTGTATGTGAGCTTTATGGCCACCTGGTGAACAAGATCCATGCCATGCACCTGAGGAAAATAACTTCCGTCAAAGTCATGAATTGTCAAGCAAATATGCCCCAATGAATAGTTTATAATTTTAAAATGTCATTTATGTGATTTAGCTGTGGTATTAAGTAGGCCATGCTGGGGCATATCTTCACTTTTTATCTGCCTGTGTTACTTCCTTACATATGCAGTATGTTATTGTTGATCACTAAGCAAACATCTATTAACGGCTCCAACCTGTATTCTACTATCAAGGCTTTCGAGTCAGTTCACCGACACCTGAAACCTGTTAAAGTTAACGACCCCCCCCCCACACACACACCCACACTCTGGTTCCACCCTCACAGGTGTTTTCATTTGATCTAATTAGACCTCTTGTTAGCGCCGTGTGAATGTGCATAGACTGAGCTCGCAGTGTTTTCTTCTTGGCTTTGTTTTTTTTAGCATTATATCATACTGAGTTAGCTGACAGAATTTGGTGATCTCATTTTATCTCCAGCTCTCA
This sequence comes from Ctenochaetus hawaiiensis, assembly GCA_029783645.1. Taxonomy (NCBI): domain Eukaryota; kingdom Metazoa; phylum Chordata; class Actinopteri; order Acanthuriformes; family Acanthuridae; genus Ctenochaetus; species Ctenochaetus hawaiiensis. Next base: position 15,731,990 of record JAPZDY010000005.1, read on the forward strand.
AACTTCAGCAGACGTCAAGTTAGTTCAGATAAGTTAAAACACGTGCGTAGGTGTGCAAGACCTTTCATACTTGATTGCAATTTCAATTAAAGTAACAGTTTAGAAAAATTCAAAATAAAATTGGACTTTCAAGGGGAAAGAAAGACAAAAAAGGTAGGTGTTTGTTTACTGCATTTGCTGCACTGCTATGCTAACCCAGGCTCACGATGAATGCTAAATCTAAGGCTAGCAAGCCATTAGTCTACTGCCTTGGCGTGAATGTGGAAAATGACATCCAAACTTTACTTAATTAACCTTACCGGTTAAATACAGCCTTTCTTTTCTGTGGTTTGTGTAGTAAACTGACCACTAAGTCTCACTCCTTGCTTCCTGCGGCCTGCTAACTCAAACCTTGCAGTCTCTCTGAATGAGCCTGAGGGGCTGTCACAGTTGGTTCGGTCGGCAAGCTCGCTCTTAATGTAAATTTTTAACAGCATTGTCTGAGGTCTTTGGTATCCAAATGTTTTGCTCTTGGTGTCTTCCTTGAGGCTGTCCAAAACCTCATTAAACCCAAAAATCTCTCCCCCTCATACGTCAGTGCCTGCACCACCCCTTGTGTGCTTCTTTTTGCCTGAATAAGCAAAGCCTACTTCCAAGAGACATTCACCCAAATTAAACTGCTTAAACTTATTGAAGCAACTGTAGTTGTGATTGAATAGCATTCTGCACAGAAGGATATTACTGTACAAACTAAATGCATGTATGTGTTTTATGGGGATATTGTGAAATAATTGTGTGTAATGTTTTAATGAATGAGATATGTGCACAATAGTGCTTTTGTACATACGGACAATGTGTTCATACTCAACACTGTACATGACCCAGTGCTAAATTGCTAGCATACATATTATTGGCAATAATTTTCCTTTACTAATCTCTAATTTAAAAAACACTTACATCCTTCATCTGATCCAATCAGTCACATATGAAGATTTGCTTTACTGCCATTTACTATGTCATTGACTGCTTGATCTTGGTGTAGTGTGGAGATGTGTGGAAAAATCCCGTCATGCCTGTCAGTTTGCCTCAGCTATGGATAGATTCCCATTTCACAGCATATCCTCCCCTCATCTGTTAAGAGCCCAGCACCTTGTTTACACCACTAAATGACAATGTGCAGTTCTCACTGAAATACTGAGCAAAATCAATTTTCACAAGTCTCTGTCCATCAAATGTTGTTGTTTGTCATCCAACAAGACTCACTGCTTACCAGAATGGGAATGCATGAAGCTTGCAAATTGAAAGGTTTTGTTTTGATCAGAACTAAGCTTTGCTTTGCTTTTTAAACAACAATAGTCTTGAAAATGACAAAATAAAGCATTTATGCAGCATGCAAAAAATGTTTCATTAGTCTTTCACCACAGCAGAGACCACTGTGTTGCTATGAGCAACTTGGTAAGTAAGATTTAGCACACTCAAATACCTTCACATTGAACCACAATGAACCAAATCGGCCATAATAATGACATTTTTAAGAGCCACACTTGGTTCTCAACTCATGCCCCCTTTCTTTTTCTTTATGTAGGTTAGCTGTGCTTATAGAGGCAACAGTGTACACAACTTTGCACAGCCAGTATCACTCGTCTGAATAGCCAGCCTGCTCCTTATTTTAATTTACATAGAGTAATACTGGATGAAACTGCCTTTGGGCCTGTTGTTAGGTTTGTAGTTATTCTGAGTTGTTTGTGTGGCCAGCAAGGGTTGTAGGCCAGACAGGAGATGTCATCATTCTACTTGAGCTCCACATATTTATGAGCTGGCCAGCTCATGTTCTATTTATATCTAAGCAGTGGAAGTCCCGAAGGACCCTCAGCTCCATGCAGGGTCTGTCGGTGCCTGGCAGAAAGATAACTCTATGGAGGGATAGAGAAGGAACATGAGAGCGAGAGAGTGAGAAGGGAAAAGAGAAAGGGAGAAGGAGAGGATGGATTGATATGTACACACAGGCAGTTTTAGTGTTCAGCGACAGGTATGCTGCTCAGTCAGCCCAGTCTCTTCAATCTGCATACAAATAACACAAATTTCATAGCGTGCAGTGCCAAAGTCCAATTTTGCATTCAGGTGATTCGCTGGTCCTTCACATTCTGTGGACCTCAGGTGCGTTCAAATGCCTGGCACCCAAAATAGCATGTGACAAAAGTATAAAGAGTGAGAAAGTTTGAGTAGGATGTAAGTTGGGGTTGATGAATGAGTTTATTACTTTTCTTGTCTTTCACCTGGTACAACTGTGTTTGTTTCCTGTGTAAAATCAAAAGTCAGTGTTGGCCTGTTTTAACGTGTTAATCCATTGTTGTTGCCATGAGGACAAAGGTCACCTGATGATGGATCTCCACAGAAATTATTGGGATTGAGTTGCATATCTCCTGTACACAGTATTGGACTTTGGCAAATAAGTTGCATGCAACTGAGAAGTGTGAAGTCTTTTTGTTTGTACACAGATTGATGAGACCAGGTTGGCTCAGTAGACATTTACCCAATGTTTTATCTTTGCACAAATCAAGCGAATCTCTGCACTGTCACACTTAT
>JAPZDY010000005.1:15734815-15761226 GCA_029783645.1 Ctenochaetus hawaiiensis
AATCAAGCGAATCTCTGCACTGTCACACTTATGGTGCTTTTATTGCAAGAGCTGATTCGAATACAGACCTCATAAAACCTCTCCAGAGAAGGCATTTTTCCCAGCTCTCGTACAGTTATAAACAGTGTTTTGATCCAACAGTGGCAATGTTCTCTGCTTGTTGCTTTTCCACTATAGCTTCAAAAATAAAACATACATCAGCTGCTCCTTATTTATGGGAAAGATAAGTGTGAAACATTTCACTGTGACAGGGCCAACTCTCAGGGATTAGGTGGTCCTCCATGAACTGTGCTGCCGAACTGCCCCACATGAGTCTGTTGGTGTCCATTAACACTACAGGCAGTGCCAGCTCTTCTAGCCTGGCACTGACATATTACAGAGCAGTCATTAATGATAAAAAAAAGTCCCACAGAAAGACTAGAAACAATCTGAAACCAGCCAACTTGAAGGAAATATGAAGCTTGAACTGAGTGTAAAACCAGCAGAGAGGATGGGATCGGAAGAGGAGTATGAAAGGATCAGCGTGAAGCCTTCCCTTGCTGTGCTGTACACGATGGTCAATCAATAGACTAATCTGCTTCATTTGCATATAAATCAATGCTAGTTGTGTCAAATTTATCTCAGATTTCCATATGACAACGGATTCATTAAATACTTGTATATCCTGTCATAAACAGGACAGTTACTAGTGAAGTCTTTATTATTATATATCTTTTGGTCATTGTGATTTTTTTTGTACTTAATGATTTTATTTAGTCTACAATGAAGAGGAGAAGGACTGGGCAGGTAGCCTGATGCCACTGTGGTCAGACAAGAGAAGGGATGGAGAAGAGCACCACCTACTGAACTCGAACTAGCTGAACAAAAGGACTGAGAAAAGCATCAGATGTTTTATGCTCATCTTACTGATAAAGTTAGTGAAGGGCAGAGGGTCTACAGCAGATTTGGGGGGTAAACAGATAATTGAATCATTTAGGTCCCCTTCTGTGACATTCAGTGCATTTTTGTTACACCATGATTGTGTAGTTGTAGTTTTTTAGGTTTAATCTAAAAGCTTTTAACTTTTGGTGCAAGTATGTCAGTCTGTGTGTCCCCCCTTTCTGTGTTTGTGGCTCAGGGATTCTTATTTTACCGATCACCGGCTGTCAATCAATCAGTCAATCCATCTATCTATCTATCTATCTATCTATCTATCTGTCTATCTGTCTATCTGTCTATCTGTCTATCTGTCTATCTGTCTATCTGTCTATCTGTCTATCTGTCTATCCATCCATCCATCCATCCATCCATCCATCCATCCATCCATCCATCCATCCACGTGTGCATGTGTGTGTGGACAGAGAGAGAGAGAGAAATGTTTACTAATACAAATACACTCTGACCATTTATTAAGCTAGTTAAAATTATGAATCTAATTAAAGCTAAAGGCTAATCAATAATTTATATGAACAAGTGATTACATGAGTACTTGTAATATAAAATGGATCTTTTGTCCTGATGAACTCAGTGCATTTTAGCACCTTTTAGCAAATGTTTTTGGTTTTTGTGCAGCTTTATTCTTTTGATTCACTTTAACTTATTTGCGTAATCAACCTGTCTCTAGTGACAGCATGATTTTGTTTACAGAAAGAAAAGTTCTTAAAAACCTGCCGTACTCTCAGCACCAAATGGCAGACAGGCAGTGTTAGTGGCTAGCTGGTAACAAAGTCAGTGAGATTTTCCCCTCAGGAGTTGCTGAACACTGGATTGAAATTCAGTTTGCTGCCAGAAACATGATGAATTTGCTGAAGGTGTAAATAAGCAACACGTCTGCAACATTAACTTAAGTGGTGATTAAATCTCAGTGTTGTGTTTTCACTTTGTTCCATGCCCTTGGAGGCCAAAAAGTAAATCAACATTGCTCTGAGGCATCCCTTGATGGATTTCAACAATATACATTTGTGTCTGTGCGTGTGTGGGACTTGCAAAGCCTTCTGCTATTAAGTCTTTGAGATTATAGATTATAGAGTTTTGTTCAGTTTAGGCACCAAAACTACCAACCAAGCTCCATCACAGATGTACAGGCTCATAGCTGTGGAAGGGACAGACTCACAAATGCCCCCTCTTCCTTTGTGCTTGCCTTGATCTTCTCAGAGTACATTCACTGACACAAACAGAACTTTGCCTTGACACTTTAAACTACTATCTTCTTTGATGTAATTTCAGTTGTAAGTCTGGCTTTCCCACAGCAATTATGTTAATGGGGACACTTTGGAAATATTGTCACTGATAAAGATTTGTGTTGGCTTAATGAGCCCCCCAAGGACCACTTACAGAATTCTGGATGGACATTCGTGACTGACTGACACTTAAAAATCAGTTGTAATCCAGGAGGAAGAATTACACTACAGTTTGTCAAAAATCAGTGTTGGTACAAAGCATTTGTGATCTGCAGCTCAACGTGTAAGATTTGGGTCAGTGGCTGCTCAAGGACAAGTTTAAAGATGCATTTTTTGCCGTTTGATGATGAGATTCAGCCATGATGACTCGTAGCATGTGAGAGAAAGGGAGGCTTTAAACAAGCTTCTCAGGTTTGCTGCTGTCATTTCTCTGCCAGCTTTCACTCACCCTGAATACCAACTGTTTCCGACACATAATTAGGACATAACTGTATTGTAACACATACTGTTCATTTGGCACATTTGACAAGGTGACTAGATGTGCCACATGTAATATTAATGGATTTTGAAAATGCACCAGGATCTGTGGCTGCTGCCTATTCCCCAATGTTGTCACAAATGTAGGAAACTTTTTTTTTTTTAATTTAGGATGGCTCCATACTGAAGGTAAATGCAAAAAGCCATATCTTCTTTTCACTGTAAATCATTTGTCGCTGAGACACTTTCCCCCTGAATTATTAAATCTACTGTCCTTGGAAGGACGACAAAATATTGTCATGGATGGCAATATTTTTGCTTTGTTTTCTCAGCTGACAATGGTATTATTATGCCGTACCAAGATTAATATCATTGTATATTAAACTATGAGAAAAGCAATACCACAGCTCCAATTTACATACATAAAAAACATAGTAGCATATTTATTAATATTCAGCAAAACAAAGCGCAAATTCTCATGACACAGGGAGGATTGTGGACAGATCTATTCCTGATAATATCATTCTTGGTCATACCCAAAAGAAGAGCATATTTTTGTGCCTGAGATTAAAGTAAAGGTTGGGAGGAAATGGACTGTTGACAGCAATCTGACTGCAATCCATCAGTCCCAAATTGTGTCTCAAGTGGCAAAAATGTTGCTCCCACTGTACACGCCCCTAAACTCATAAATATTCATTCGACAAAGTCATTTCTGTTAATATAAAAATGTCTAAATGAACAGGTTTATGACTGATATTTCAATTTCCAGTCTGAAAATAGGCCTGTTTGTGTGCTGACAGATTGCTAATGGTTGTATTTTCCCTCTCCTCTTTTTTCTTTTCCAGTTGTGCTGCTGGATACGACGTCTGTGCTCGGAGAGCTCGGGTGGAAGACGTATCCTATAAACGGGGTAAGCAGAGCAATTCTGCTTCTAAGTCTTTGCTTTCAGTCTTCTGTCCAGTGTGCCTTGCTCAAAATGTACGGCCAGTGCTGCATCAATGAGTTCAATGTTATCGATTTTAACAAGTCAGAACAGGCAGCAGTGATCTGTTTGATATTCACATCCTCGTTTTAGTTCCCACTCCTCTCTCCACATGGGAAATACTGTAAGTTGGAGGCCGATAATGAGCCAGAGTCTCAAAGGAAGAATTCCCAATGCTGGTCAATCTAACCCTTATTATTTCCTGTCCTGTTTGTGTCACCATAGGGCAACAGAAATATTTAATAGTTTTTTACATGTTAGTGAAAGAAAAGCATATACATAGAGTAACCATAAGATCAGATTTGTTCAAACCTTCTCCCTATTTTTCTCACTTTCTTGTCCAAATGAGAAGTAAGGTCATATACGTGTAATCTTAACTATGTTTCTTTCCTTTATTGTTAAAATGCTGATGATGCTTGTACAGTGTACAGATTTGACTTATCTGTGGTTTGAACAAACATACAGTTCCAAAACTTTTGCCATGAGAAATTTTTTTTAAAATATAAAAAACATGTCACTTTAACATCTGTCATCCCTCCAGTTCAGCATTTTAAGGAACATATAGAAAGACTGAGTTAAAAAACACTGATAGTGCAAGAAAAATAGTGTTCGAGTCTCTGTTTTACCTTTAGTTTCATCTCAGTGATACAGAAACAGTGACTTCACGTACTGTACCTCATTCTGTACTTTTGCCAGGCATATTCCCATTTTTTTCTGGCAGTATCTTTTCTGGCTAAAAAATATATACTTTCAAAACAGCAGCGAGTGCCAAACTGAACGTATCGGCATTATAAAATATAGATGTGCTGAAACTTAAGATCCATGGATCAAAACCGTCATGTTACATCAAAACTTTTTCCTTCACGTGCTGTCAGGATATCTGACAGATTGATTGAAAATTTCTTCTGGTTAGATACAGCTACAAAGCTACAAAGGCAGAACTGGACAACTTCTGCCTCTGTTGTCCCAGTTTTGTCTCCGTACCTGGTAATTGGGCACAGCCCAGTTTAAGATGGAGAATAATGAAATGAAAGAAACAGAGACTATCCAACTGTGTCCACACCACCCTGACTGTGCTTAGTCCTGGTTTAACTCCCCGTGTTCCTAGAATATAAGGGTCAGCCGCCTGTGGTTTATTGTAAGAAAAGTGCCTTGGGCATTATTTCTCTTTTAATGTAGCATCTTTCAAAATGTCAAGTATGAAGTGCTTTACTTAATGAGGTAACTGCTTTTGGTTGCAGTGCTGATCTGTGTCAAACCTTATCAGCTGTGATCTCTCAATCAGTATTTTTTTAATTCAATATAGATGAATAAATAAGTAATTAACCTATCACATCCGAGCAGAAGTCTCTGATGTCTGTTGCAGAGAAAATCTGACTTGGACTTTTTTTTTTTTTGGTCATGATTAAAAGTGATTATTTTGATTGCTGTCTGATTGCAGCCATGCCCACAGAACAGAAGTAGCTAATTTGCCATGACCTTCCACGGTTCAGATTCTCCCAAATGTATTTCTTGTATCATAAATTACATTCTAACTTTAGCTTGTTAAAACAGGGCTTAGATGTAGCCCACTGCAGTCACACTCACAGTTGCTCTGCTGATACAAACTCTCACTCTCTGTACTGACACGTCTGCTCTCACTGGAGGTTTCAGATTTCTTTACCTGCAAGTGGCTTTTTAAACTTTCGCAGTACCAAATGCAGCTCGCTGGGTTACTTTTGACGCTCAGATTTCAGGGAAGTTAAATGAATGTGCTCTTTTTAGTTTTTTTCATTCACAACACGTCTTGAAAAAGCTGTAACTCTATTTTGAGGTTGTGTTGAATTGTTGGGAGCTGTGGCAGTAAAGGGTACGAGTACATCTTTTTTAGAAATAAAGTGGAATACTAAGGTCACACCTTTTTTTTTGTGAGCTCTGCAGTGTCTTTTCCATCCTCTACAAGCCTGCGACCTCACGGTTAGGCGACTCTCTGTGGGCTTTGACTTTAAATGATCCTGTGCTGGAAGATCCCTAAGGTCCTCCCTCCTCCCGCTCTCTCTCTGTCTCTCTATCTCTCGCTGCAAGGCCCTCTGTGGCCCATATCAGGGTTATGGAGGTGATTACATCATGTAGGTCGTGGTGACAGCCGCCCACAGCGTTGAAGAAGAGGAGTGAGGCAGGCTGCTGCCTCCATGATTAAGCTGTCAGCCCTCTCCCCTCCTCACTCATCCACTATCCTCCGATTTACCATTAATATTTAAGGCATCGAGGTGAGAGGGCCTGAGGGAAGGTGTGAAGATCTGGGGAGGTAAAATAGTTTAAATCCCCCTCACTACCTGGGAGCCAGCAAGAGGAAGTCAATCCCCACCATATTAGACACAGGCTGGTATCAGGCCGATACAGCAGCACACCATGTAGCTGCCTATCAGAGTCGCACACTGGTTCTAGTTCTGGATATAAACTGCTGTCAGTCAGTCCTGCCCAATGCACATCTTAAAATAATTTCATATGCAGTGACTGCTCCAACATGATTAACAGATGATGAGTTTGCAGGGAATATAGCTGGTTGTATCATATGAATTTGAAGGTGAAGTGGAAATTGAGGTGTATATTTATGGATGAATTTTTATCAAAAGCCAGTAAACAACTCTTGTTAAGTGAGGAAGGTGAGTGGTTCTGTAGAAAGGGAAGGCTGACCACAAATATATTGTGGTGGTGTGGCAGCATTACAACACAAGACACTGTGGCATTGTGCTTTACTCCAACAACTGTTTTCAAGAGTCCTTGAGCAAGATGCTGTGGCCCTTTAGTTGCACAATCACTGTCATAGACAGAAAAATTACTCAAATAATCAAAATGCAGAATATTTTTGTCAAATTGATAATTTTAATGAAAACAACCTAATATCATCATGCAAATTATACAGCTCCTAAGAAATCATTCACTGTTCTCTCTGTTCCTGCTTTTGTGATAGTTGAAGGCAATGATGTGTCTTAACTCTAGTTGCTGCACACTTGGAAAAATTCAAGTGTGGTACATTTTTTGTTCGCGTTTGCAAAGTTATGATTACAGACTCTCACTACCTACACTTGTATTTTAAGTTTAATTTATTTTCAAAAAGATGAAGATGAATTTGAGCAAAAATCATTTGTTTGCTTGTTTGTTTAAAATTTTCTAAATGTATATTTATAATATTTTTGTCAAGAATTTTTTGGACCAAAGTTAAATTACTTCAGTTTGTATATGTTTACAGACTTTTGATACAAGCCAAATATGTATATAAATTGGCAGAAGTTAGAATCAGTGTCATAGGAATATAAGAACCAGGTCAATGACACATTTTGAGTCCTTTGTGGAGCTACAGTTGCCAATGTGGGAGCTTTTAGGGATTGAAACAGTAAGTGTAAAGTTGTCATTTAGACCCTGTTTCAACTTAAGCTTCTTTTTTGAATATACCTATTTAAACTTTTAAACTAAAAAAATATATCAAATAACGTTAAGCAATTCCTTTTTGCACTTGGCACATAAACTGTCAGTGAGTAAATTTGATATTAGGGTTAGGGTTGAATTTAAAAGAAATTATCAGCAAATTATTGCAAGTAAGTTATGCACATTTTGGAATTTAAAAGAAGTTTATATCCAAAGCAGATTTATGGACTCTTTATAGCAGCGGACGTCTGAGATAATAATATCTTATTGAAGTGTAAATCACCATGAATCTAAAATAATTGCATCATGTTTGTGTGGTCATGTTTGATTTATGACTCAGAGAAGAATTTAGATATTTGATGCAAATTGCAGCAAACTGGTGCTTAGAGTTTTAAAGTACCTTAATATCTCCATGAGCTGTGTGTCACAGCTGCTGTGACTCAGCTGCTGACTGTGATGGTGAACGGGTCAAATCAGGAGATCAGATTATAAACGACTACGTGCTGCTGTTGTATTTGCATTTGTCAGTCTCTTTCGCATCACGTCTATTACTTTGCACTCCACCTTCACATTCCTGCGTTCCCATGGGGAGGCTGCCTCACTTCTCTCTGCATAAACAACCAAAAGCAGTTTTTATTTGTTTGAAATACTCAACTAAAATTCTACAGCTGGTACTCAGACTTGTGCGATATAATTGTTTTCCTGCAGCAGGCAAGTTTAAGTACAATAAAATACCATTTGAGAGCAGGATAAAACATCAAAGTTTACAGCAGTCCTTCTCTTCTGAACAACATTCTGCTATTTTGTCATTTTAATGGACACATAAAGACTAATGCTGCTCCTCTGTGCTTTCTTGTGCTCATCTTTATATATTTGAAGGACTCTCTGGTTAAAGTAAAACTTATAGATAGGATTCAGCTTTCAGTCTTGGTTGTGTAAGAGTTTATTAGTAGTGCTGGACTGTAAATTCCTTGCTATTGGCACACTGATGTGTCAGTATCACAGTTGCCTGGGAATAGCTTTAATCAAAGTGGAAGACCGCAGTGCTTTAATCAGTTAAGTAATTGCACCCGGTCTCCCTCATCACAAAATGCATTTTCCCTATAGGACCACATCCAAGGCATTTCCAGGACACTTGGAAGCTGTAAACAGATGTTAACAGAATGTAAACACGGTCATACATCTTGGTCAGGTCCAGCCTTCAGTGCAAGGTGCCCTCATTTTAAAGCTGCTCTGCTCGGAGAGTGAATAGACCTGTTTCAATTGGCCCGCAAGCGCAAACCATTCACAGCGAACTGTTATGTCTGTTAATGACTTTATGTGGGAATATCCTCAGTTAGAAAACACCCTCAAAGGTTTCATTGATTAGATTTGTGCATATTGAACAGCCATGGATCCATACCATGTCTTTCAAGGACTCTGACTCTGCAAACTTTTTTCTCCATTAGAAGTTGATAATTGTATGTGTTTTGAGATTGCCGGCGGCAAGCAGACACTCCTGTAGAAAAGATGTAGGGATGTTATTGTGGATGTTTTCATGAGGCAAAGATACATCTCTATTTTCTATCTTTCTTTCCATGTTCTGAAATGCTGAATAGCGATGAAGAGCAGGGCCTCGAAGGGGTGAATGAGAGAGAGACAGAAAGAGGAGAAGGAAAAGAGGGTTGATTTGGCGTCTGCATGCAGCCCCGATAAGCTCCACTCAGAATGGGCAGACACACTGCTGAAATATGCATGAGTCATTTCCCAGTGGTGGGTGGGGGGTAAGAGAGCGGAGCAGAAAGAGGAGCAACTTATTTATTAAATTACATGAAACAGCTTTAAGGGATTAAGAATGCCTAATGTTGCCTTTTGTTTTCACTCATTGATATTATAATGGGAAACTGAGCGTCGGCAGGTTGGGCGACAAAGAATGATGGTTGTCCATCATAAAGGGAGGGAGTAATCCTATTTATATCTATTGTCAGAGATCCCAAGCAGCCAATAAGTCAGATTTACCCGGGGCGTATAAACACAGCATTATGTAAAGGGGGAGCACAACGCCAGAACATTGGTTTACCGCTGCCAGAACACTGCTCAGTCAAATATTAGGCTGTGCAACCTCGATACCTCACAAATGTTTAGCTCACAGCAACACATTTGTCTTGAGGTGTGTGTGTTTGCATGCATGTGTGTTTGTAAAGAGTTGATATGATTATGATACAGGTTGTTTTTTGCATCTTAAATAAAACTGAGATTCAATAAAACAATATAAACAATAAAAAAAACATTAAAGGAAGGAAAACAGGTCTAATGCACAGCAGTTTTAATCTAATGTGTTCACAGAAGGTCGTTTTTAGTGAAGTTGTTTAGTCTCTCTGCTAAACTTGAGTGGACTACTCATTCTGATTGAGCTTACGGTTTAGTATGTTCTGCCCTCATTTGGAGTTCTATTTACAACATGGTCGCCATAAAGCCCTTGAATTCAGGTGGGGGTGTAGCAGTAGAAAAAATAGACTTAGGACAGAAGTTGCAGTATTGAAATACAGGCTAAGAATTGTTGGTTTGGTCTTTATTTAAAAGTTTTTGACAAATGAATAGCAAAAGCATCGATTTTATCCTTTTATGCTCATAGTTAGAGATTTTGACCGATTAACTTCCATCATGCAGGCTCCTGCTGTGTTACTGTGTGACGATGCACCGCAGTAATACCTTTCTTTATCATTTCTCCCAATACAACAAGAATAAGTTCTGGGTGACATAAAGTCCTCTGTATAAATCACTCTATCAGTATTTAGGAGCATTTTCAAAGGACTGTCGTCACGTACAGGCACTGAGCGTGAAGCTGGCAGGACAGACAGAGACTGAAATGTGAGAGAGGAATAAGAAAACAGAGACACAGAGGAAGAAGATAGGAGGCTAAGCGCAGGAGTGACTGGATATAACTTGTGGGAGCAAAAAATGAATACGAAGACTAACACACCGAACACACGTTCAAGTGCTCACACTCCAACAGAGGCATTTGCACGCCCTCCGAAGCCTCTTTACTTTCCCCCTATACTAATCCTTAATCTTTTTATTGCAATATTTAACCACAGTAATTGATTGCAACTACGCTACCCAAGGCTTATCTGAAAGCACTTCCTCCATCCCTAATACTATTAGCTTTGAGAGTGAGACTGAACAACAAGAGAGGAGGGGAGAGAGGAGAACCTGGATGTCAGTGTCCTTCATAGCTCAGATAAACTTCTCTAAGGCGTGCTGTTGAGTGATGGCCGGCAGCGCTGTGAGAAAGGAAAAAAAACGGGGAATATAATCCAGAATCACTCCACTTCTCCCCACGGAGGCTCTAATATAAAAAAGGTATGATGATTTAGCACACCGGTGTTCGTCTCGGGGACCTCTGCCATAACTGGGCTTAAGCAGTGCCGGGGGATTCCTTAATTGGCTTGTTTCTTGTCAGGGACACACCGAGGCCGATATCTAATGTGCTCCCACTCGGCATCTCGCTGACAGCAGAACATATTCTGACAGCTTTCCGGGCTAACCCTCACCGTGTGAGGAATACGCCGAGGCCGACTTAGAGAAAGAGAGCCAGAGCGGGAGGGGATCGAGGTACTGGGTCGGATTCAAATGGAAAGAAGAGGAGAAAAATAGAAGGAGGGAAGAGTGAGGACGTTATTAGAGCCCCACTGAATGCAGGAGCTGAATACATGAATACTGGGAGTAGTGGCAATCAAGGAGAGAAAATGAAATACGTGGTTGCTGTAAGACAGGTAGAGTTTAGACGTGCAGACTGATGTTTTATAAGGAGTGGAAAGCTTTTTAGAACAGTTAAGTACAATGTAGTTAAGTATAAATGAAGAATAACTATATGTTTGGCTTGTGGATGGTTGATAAACACACATGAACTTTGGCACAGGGTTAGTTGAGTTATTTGAAAATGTTTGCAGACCTACTTTTGGGACTACGTCTTAATAAAATACTCTGATGCAATGCGGTCATTCTGAGTTATAAATAAAATATTCTAACCATCAGATATGTTTCTCAGGTCCTTACCAGCTGTAAAACAGTCCCTGTCTAACACAAGGAAACTGAGAGAAATGGACTCAGCACTCAGAAGCTTGTATTAGGCTTCAGAAGTCTGAGTTAGCCAAGTCAACTGGGGATCTTTATCCCAGTAGTCATATGTAGTGTTCCAGAGAGAAGACCCCCAAAAGTGCTTCAGCTATTACTATCCCTTTTAATGCTCTCCAAGGTCTCACACATGTAAATTGGATTCTTGGATTTAAGTATTTTACTGCAAAAGTGGTAATAACGGCAAATATTGTGGCACATCGCATTAATATAAAAGTTGCAACATAAAGCCAGACGGAATGAGAGATGATACATCTGAAGTCATGTAATTTCATGATAAAAGCTCCATATTTGGTAATGCAGTTCCTGTAGATGTCTGAAATAGTAGAATGTGAATATTTTGATGCACTGAGGAAATACAGTAATAGAGAGGTACAAGAAGCAGAAATATCAAATCTGAAGGTCAAGGATGAATATATTTCATTACTTTTCAGCATCTATGACTGGAAAAGAAACACCAGTCAAAGTTTCCAGGAAAGTTATGACTGAGCTGAATTCAGCAATACATATATGATGTGTAGGTTAACTGTTTAGTGCTGTGCTTTAGCAACAAACCATGCGACCGAATAGAGGAATCCCTCTGTTGTCTTAAGTGCTGTCTGGGAAACACAGGAGGAATTTTCTACTCAAGAGACAATAATTTTTAGCTTCAGCTTTGTATTTTTTAAACATTATCAAGTACTAGAACTAGTTATGATTTTATAAGTTTTTTTCTGTTTTGGTTTTTATTTTACAGCTGTTAAAAAGCTTAAATTGTTTCTGTGTTCCTATTGTTATTTGATATAAACAAGTTTCTCATTTTTGCTGGAACTGAATTTCATTTTGCTGATTAAAATGACAAATGGAGCTGGGGGCTGATTATGTCAGCTGTATATAATTGCCATTATTGCCATATGTAACTCAAAGGCCAGTGGAATTTGGCTGAAGAAGTCCGTACGCTTCCCACAAGTTAAGATCATTCATCAGACAGAAAAGCTCCACCTTGTAGTCATAGTCTTCTCTGGCGAAGTAATCAGTTGGTCATATCACCACAATTAAACATTATATTCTTATGAAAAAACTTATCTGTTTCATGGATCTGAACCAGGGCCTCCAGTATTTGGAGCAAACGGCTCATGAAATCAGATTTGTAAAGTAAGTAGGTCACACCTGTTTCAGTGTAACATACACACATTCACTGTAATCAGCATTTCATATCTTACACTGCTTATCTCATTTTTAGGTTGTAGCTACAAGTTATGAATATTAATTGATCTGCCACTTAAAACCAAAGTGTTTCTCTCTTGTCGGGTAAGAAAAGGTGACTGCAGATTCCAGATTGTAGTTTAATCTGAGAGTTTTTTCTTACTTGAACATGTGGGAAGCCAAAGCTGAACCTATTTTGTTTTTCATGGGAGTTTGAAAGGATCAGTGGATACAATACATGATTCAGATTTGATAAAAATATTTTTAAATGTTGCAAATGAATATCAAATCTTTGTTGTAGATTTATTTCTGTCTGTAGATCATCTATTGTTGATCTAATCTTATTGACCAAACAGTCTTAAAAACCACTCCCTCTCTGTCACTTCTTTTTTTTTCTCTGTTTTCATCACAGTGTTCCCCCTTTTGTTATCTGCTCCCTGTCCACTGTTCTCCCCTCCTCCACCTCACTTAATCTTACCTTTGCTGCATATTGACGTCAATGCACTGGAAAGGAAAGAAAAAGATAAGAGTGTGTGTTGCAGAAAATGCTGGCAGAAAGCACCTTCTCTGGATGCACAGCCGAGAGGAGACAGACACCAGGACAGCAGGAGGTTAAAGCTGGGAAACTATTAATTTTTTTATAGGTAGATAGATTAGCAGTTCGACAATTATACTAATGTTCAAGCAGTCAATCATGCCTTAACACAGACAGGCAGATAATCAGTACTTATATATTCAGACAGCAGGGCAGCCTTTAAGACAGACTGTCAGTGTCAGTCATATATATTGTACATTCAGGTAGAAGAACATTGAAACCAACTTACATCTTAATTAAGTCATGTAAAGATATTCTTTCAGAGGCTCTTCTGTAATTCCATGGATTACTGTGATTTTATTATTATTTAGAGTTTTTGGAAATTTAAAATTTAGATCCAACCCAGCTCTATTTTAAATATCTGACTTTTTTTAAAGAGTAGTGAAATCTGATAACATTAAATGAAAAAAGAGTTTAATGATTAAATATTTTCAATAGTACTGTGATAAGCAGTGAACCTGGTGTAGTACAAGCCAACTGTGTAATATAACCAATTAGTTTTTTTCAGCAACATGGGACCAGTTCCTGTCTGGTTGCACACCTGATTTTGAGCATTTTCACTATGATGAAAAAACAAAAGAAAAAGGAATCTGAGAAATTTGCTTCCCAACCAGAACTAACACATAGCAGGTTTTCCTTGTGAACCACACTGGATATGTGAACTTTCACAGGTCTTTGCTGTTGTGTAACGGCCTCTGTTGATGACAGAGCTTCTGTCCAAAGCTGGTGGAAATAGAAAGAGTTGGAGTGTGCTCCTCTGGAAATTGACTGAGGACACTGTAATATGTCGAAAAGCTGCCAACACACACACACACGCGCACACACACACAGGTGGAGTTTTTGAGAGAAATCCTGTGTGCACCTGAATGTGCAGGGTTAGGGCAGGCATTAGCTTGCATGTTACTGTTCCTTTGTGTCTGTCTGTCTCTTGACCACACCTTTATGCACACACACACATGTGCACACACACGTGCACACAGAGCATTACACACATTTTCATGCTAACATGCCCTCCAAAAGAACAGAGAGGTGTCCCAGTTAGAGGAAGGGAACCTGCCCAAGGTCGTGGTGCTTTATCTGTAGTAGCTGTTTACGCCTGTCTGTTTCACTTGACTTGCATCAGAAAAAATATATCACAATGACACTGACACATGTCTACTGTATTCCAAACCCAAACCTCAACACTGCACTTTTCTGGCAACAAATTTACTGCAGTGCCAGCAGGCTGATCGCACTCCAATTACATCTTGGTCATGCCAGACAAACAAGAGACCAACAAAAAACTCACAGATACAAAAAGTATGAAAGTATCAGAGGAAGTATTCACAGCAGTGGTTGTGATTATGGATTTAAGAAAACATAATATATATTCACATGTTTTATTAGGAGTTTTAGCTCATTTTTAATGTTCATAGATGCTACAATATGCCAGTGATGTGAGTGAGACACAGTTCTGCTGTCGACTGTGGTGAAATAGATTTGCTCAGACTTTCTCTCCGGTAATTTTTACCTTCTATTAAAGCCATTCTAAAATCAGTCTTTTCTGTCAAAATATTTTAATGCCTTTGAGCCCTCACAAGCTCCATGTACATAATCCTGCTAAATGACATGCCGCTTTTATAATGTCTCTGACATTTGAGATGTCTGAGCAGCAAAATCATTTCTGCGTGGTGTAATATTAATATTAGAAGTGTCAGAAATTTGCGAGGAGACTTCCTTTAGAAGCAGTCTTACCTAAGCACAAGGCTTGTGAGGTTTAATATATTTGTTTTATACAGTAGCAGTTCTGCGCACTGAATTAAATAATTTTCTTTGTGGACTTAGCAAATAAAATAAAAAGCAAATAAAAGTTGTTAATAATATCCAAATTTAATATAACCAAAGTGCATTGACAGCTTCTATAATATTTCTCTGCAAAATCCAGGTAATATTCTACATAAAGATCTACTAAAAATAATTAGCTTTTGCTCTGGTTTCAGAAAACTCCTTTTCATTGCCATTTGAGATGCTCTTGAAAGCAATGTCTATGTTCCAGATAACATTTTTCTTTCTGCTTGTTTGACAGAAAACTGTACTCAAATCTGAAATCAACTTTCAAAAATACTAACAGATTTAAAGTCTCCAGTAGAAAATTATCCTTCAGGACAAGAGCCCGACTCTTTTTATCAGCAATTGAACATCTTTCTTTGTCTTCCAGATTATGTGTGGTTGATTGAAACAGGATTTTTCGTTGGGACTGTCTATATAGTCTTGTAATAGCTTTGTGCCTAGCAGAGCAATCGCAGTGCTCCATCAAGCTCTGACACATCCATTTGTCACACTCTCTGTGGTCAGATAGAACAGCAAGGGAGGATGCCCGAACACACACGCTGGGATGTAACTGCAGGAATGTGTCCCAGTCTATAGTACAAATGATTTTGTTGTATTTTGATGTCAAAGTGGAACAAAATGAATGTACACCTGTTGTATTGTTTTGACACAGACACGCAAGTGAACTGCTGAAAAGAAACACCAACTTCAATCTGGAACAAGCTGCAGTAAAAAAAAAACATTATCGTTATCAGACCCACCAGACAGCTCTGCTGATTCAGTCATTTTAATTGTTAATTAAAAGTTAATTAATTGTTAGCTTCTTAAAATCAACCTTTTTGGAGGAATTTTGGAATTCCTATTTGGAAAACTCAAACGGAAAGCTTCTGATTGGAGAACTGTAAGGCCAAACTGTGTGTATAAGGGTAAATGTGGAATCTAACAAAACTAAAACTGTATGAATGCATGTCTATACTGATAAAGATATAGATCTTTTTTTTTTTTTTTAGATAATCTTACCGCACAGTGCTTAGCTGCTTTGGAATAGCTTAAGTGAATCACCTGTGATCAGTTGAATGCGAACAGGTTTTAAGCACATATCACTTAATTGAAAATCTTTCTTTTGTATCAGCCAGCGATTGTAAGAGGTCATTCATTTTTATTCTATTGAAAGAAAACAATAGATCCACTCATTATGAAGTGAATGAAAACTGTGAAAACATTTACAACTATTATTTTCATGATTTTCCTAATTTTTAGTTTTTACTGCTGGATGCTATTATGGTATTTTCAGAGACTTCATTTGATGTCACCTGTCTTTTGGACAGTATGAATGATCTAATCACTGTGTGAGAAATGAGTGAACACGGTGTAATATCTAAGTACTTAGACTGAGACATTAGACATTATACTATATAAAAAAAGATCACATTACAGTTAAAATATTGTGTTCTGTCTTTTCAATCAGAAAAGTACCTCTGAACCAAATAAATATAGATTTTCACATTTTTTAACCTTTATCAGATAGCAGGCAGTAGAGGGATGACAAGATACAAGGGAGATGAGGATGGTTAAAGCAAGGGACTTTTTGGTTGTTGCCTTCACTTGTAGGACACCCCTTCATTCCTATGCATTATGGGTTATTCCCTAAGTTTTCAGAATTGGGTGCTTCTTGAAAAGGTGCATGTTGCCTATTAAAAGTCAACCAGAGAGCCAATAAACATGAACAACTTTAACATATTCCACAGTGGAAAAACTCTTAGATCTTTCAAACTTAAGGAGGCATGTCTGTAAATCTTTAAGTATTGAAAATAAAGGGCTCATTTAGCTGTAAAAAATTAATCTGATACAGTGAAATGTTTGATACATTTTTTTTGTCCTATTTTGCCTGACTGCACAGTGAAGACACATCACTTTAAAAGGGACCAATCAGACGGTCAAGCTGATCTTCAAACCAGAAAAGCCATTTTCTGATTCAGTAGAAGCTCACGATTGCCCAACATTTGACACTTACAGCCTCTAATCACGTGGAAAGCAGGAGAAAGTATTAATTTTCACTCGACAATAACCTACCCAGGTGTGTGACATCTCTCTCTCTCCTGCCAATCAGCCCCCTCTTCTGTGACACATTGTTGCATCTCAACAGGAGTTCATACATTAAAGATGCTCACCATCCATCTCTGTTACATGTGTATTACACCTTTGTGATGCTGCTGCTGCGTCAGGACACTGCTGCAGCTGGTACAGGTCTGTTTTACAAGAGGTTCAGATAATATGCATCGGCTACATGTCTACCTCATGAACAGAGGGGAGAGGGAAATGCAGTTGTTTGCAGGGTTCAGACTGACATATAAGAGCCTCTTTCTCTTGGTATCTGAATAGAGTTTTTCATTTTTGCATGTAAAACTGCTTGTAGAGCATATGGAGAAACTTCCATTTCAGCTCCTGCAGTCTGAATACAAGTCACCAGCCTCCTAAACACACCCAATTCCATTTCAAGCAGGCGAGGGTCTGGATGTATAATTCTGCTGTATGTTGTAACAAAACGCTGAGGCAGACAATTGATCACAGCACTGCGGGACAAAACCTCCTCCTTCCTACCAGCACTTTTCAGTCTTGATATTTTTTTTACAAAATCCTCAACAATGGCAGAGTTCCCGCATCTAATATCATTTGTCTCCAAGACTTCCAAAATCTGCTTAAGAACTCTGTGTCTGGGGAGAAGGTGAAGCAAAGATAAATCACTGGAAAATGCATCAGCCAGTGATCTGCTGTTTGTTATGTGATGAATTATCACATAAATTCAGAGAAACTGGCTCTTTTGCTGATTGCTCCTTGTGAGGACTCTTGGACCAGCTAAAATCTGTCATTTTGTGACTTTATGCTTTACATGAACATTTTGTGTATTATTCCAGCATATTGCACTAGTGTTTTAATTATTCAAATGGTTACTGGGTCTTGTGTGAGTGTTTCCAAATTAAATTCTGCTCCTTTTAATTGAATAGAGTTAGATGGAGGAGAGGCAGGATCATTTGGCTAAGATTCCTCCTCAGAGCTCCACAGTTTGTCCCCTTTCGGGTTTTTTTTACAAGCAGAGACAGATAGAGGGGGGAGAGAAACATCTTGTTTTCTTCTCAGCTCTCCAGTCTAATTTCAGTCCAGATCTTGAGTCCTACATAGGAAGGTGGGGTTAGAAGACGGTTCCTACCAGAGGGATATGGTTTCATTGGAGATTAATGTTTTGTCTGGCAAGCTCTCTAAAATGCACTTAACATTTCATACAAATTCTGAGAATGCTGAAAGCCGGGCCTCACCACATGCTTTCTCCATCTATATCTTTGCTGCTCTCTCTGTCCTAATTGATCGAGTAGGTCAGACAATCCCATTTTGTCTGCGCTCATTTCCAGTCAGGCTTGTTTAAGCATTACGGACTGGAGTCAGATGGCTTTGCTAAGGGAAGATGTCTCCTATTGTTACCAGACAGACAAGCGAACAGACAGACAGCAGCACATGAGCTTAAAACTTGGAGGGTAAAGCTAAAACAATGTTGTGGCTTCTGGAAATGGCTCTTCAGGGTTTTAGAGTTCTAATGGATGTTTGGGTATGTTACACACTTTTGCAGGTAACCACTGGAACATACGGATCCTGTGAGACCTGTGGTATGTTGGACCTCTAGAAAGTGGTCCACAGCAGCGATGGCATCACAGTTACTACAGTAAATGCAAACACTGAGCTCTTTTTTCATCTTTTAAATAGTTCATTGTCTAAAGCAGGGGTCAAAGCATGTAAACAGGAGGAGTGTTGGGCAAAATCTACTCTGCCTTTATGGTTTACCGCATGAAGGCCAATGTCGGTCCTTTTTTTAAGAGTGCTAACTTGAAATTTTTAATATCTGAAAAGAGAAGTGCAACAAAAGCTGCTGACTTCAGACAGACTTCATAATCACTCAGAGAAATCCCATTATACAAAAGTATTTTGTAAGCAGATACTTGCATGTGACTGAAACAGACGTTAACAGGCTGAAAATTTAAACCAATGAAAGAACAAAAAACTGCAGTTTATCTAATGGCAACTTGATGCTGGCTCCAAAAGAAAGATCCATGACAGGTGTACATGGGGATTTTCATTTAACTAATTAATTAAAAATAAATTATTCATAAAGTTATGCATAATTAGAGGCATGGCCATTTTTAGTGAAAGCAGCTGCTAGCTGTCTGCTCAAGGTCACAAAGTCAGCGCCAATGATGGGTATCCCCAACCTAAGCTCCACCATCTCACACATGTACTGTCACTTCTGGCTCCACAAAACCCAAGATGGCTCTGGTGTCATACTCAAGGCTTCAAAACGATACTATGGCAATGTCAGAGTGGCCCTGCGTGACACTTCATATACAGTCTATGGTCTGAAATCCAAAGACAGATGTAAAGGGTTTCCAAGACAACTGATTAATGAAACAAGAATAAGACTAAATGACGACCTTTGGGTTCCATAACATTAGATTTTACACCGTTTTGAACAGCTCTGCGTTCACCTCCCCCTTTACCTCTTAAGCTTTGTCTTGCTGTCTTCTGGCTTCCCCTTCTTCATCCTCTTGATATCTTTCTCTCATTTCTTCGATTTCACCGCTTCTCTCTCTCTCACCTCCCACCCCCCTCTGCCTCTCTGACAGCCTCTTCTTAACAGAGAGCAGCAGACTGTGAAAACAGGTGAGAGGCGATGTGTCATGGATGTGTTTGTTTGTGTTTCATCCGCCATGTCTGTAGAGGAAAGACAGTATAGTGCACTGAATAAAACACTATAATCAGTAATATTTATTTCACATATGTCATTCCATAAAATGCAGTCTTTCTTGTTTCATTTCATTTTAATCATAGCTTGTTTTTTCACACTGCTGCTGCCCTCAGGTGCATTTTTATTCACAAGTTTTAAGTTTGAAATAGTCGACATAAATAAAATAACAAATAAATAAATAAATAAATAACTGATAAACTGAACAGGAAAAGGTGTATTATGGTTTTGTCAAAGTACTGGCACAGAGTAAAAAAAAGAAATAGTAAAACAACATACATACAATAAGTAATTTAAACTTTATTGTAAACAGTTGTTATTGCATCTGTTCCCTTTACCATAGGGATCACATTTATTGATGTTTTGGTTTTCTTGTATGTCTTCAACAATACTTGATGGCAGCATAATATTGCTGCACCTCAATCAATAAGATATTGTATCAGCAGCACAGGTTTTCTTGTGTGTCAGACCAATAAAGCAGATTCAAATTTAATTGAACTGGGACTGAGAGAAACAGATAAGCGAGAATGAGAGAGCAGTGACCTTTTCTACCGTTTGAAATGCCAGTGTTGTCTTTGTCATTGACTCCAGTGTTTGGCTAAAGTTGACACCAGTCAGGCCCTCGCTTTCTACTCATCAGTCTGAAGTGCTGATCTGAAGATTTCACTTTAAAAAAAAAGAAAAAACAACGAGGTAATTTCAGTCTCAGAGAAACCTCTTAGTTACTAAGACCCATTAAACACTGCACCATAACTTTTGCAATATCTCCCATGTTCCCTCCTTGAGAGCTTTATTGAGCGTCTTTATTTAAAGTGTAACACAAGGAGAGCTTGGCATTAAGCTAATATTCTCCGTAGACTCTCGTGTGTGTGTCTGCATAGCTTGCTCTCCTCTACCTGGGTGACCTGGTCTTATCTAAGCTGTCTGCCTGCACCCTGCCACCTCACCCACTGGCAAAGTCTGTGTGTGTGTGTGTGTGTGCGTGTGTGTGCGTGTGTGTTTTCATTGTACCACTGTGTGCAGCCGTCACTGTGATCTCACATCAGTCAGATGCACACATTGACATTCCAGACTGCCTGCCTGCCTGCCTCTCCGGCAAAAATAGATATGTAAAACGACAAGCTGTTTTCCCCCCATTTTTTCCCACGCATAGTTTGTCTGAGCTGGTGGAGGGAGAAAAGGAAAGATCTCTGGTCTGTGTCAGCTCAGATGAGAAAAGAGGCAGCCTGTGTGTGGAGTGGAGTGACATATCACCGTTTAGGCAAATGAGATAGAGAAGAGGAGGGTGAAAGGAGACAACGTTTATGCCCTTAACCAGTTTTTGATCCTGCAGGTAAATGTGGGTTTAGTTGTCTGTGGGTATAAGAGCTGCTAATAAATTATATTTTGTGCCAGCAATGAAGATAATGCATTTTTTATTGATACACTCATAGTTTTTATGTGCAGAAATTGAGGGATTGAAAGGGTTATTGTTTTCCTTAGGCTTCAATTTGTTCTAGGACAACAGTTAGTTCCCAACATTTGGTTTTTATAACAGCCTGATGGATCTCTAGAGTGCTGCAGTTCTGAGTTCTTTCTGTAGGCCGACCCGGAAGTCAGGATCAACCCTCGTTCCCTCGACAAAAACCAGTGTTTTGGGTTTTTTTTTTAATTTTTAATTTTTTTCACAAAATCATACTTGTTTAACAAAATAATCTTCACATATGCACATCATTATTATGAGTTTGTGTTGAGACTTTATTTAGAAGAAACATGTTTATTTGTAAGGGTTGTTATTAAATTAATAACTCATGTAAAAACAGTTACTGTCAAAAATATATGTAGTTAAAGGAGGATTGTTCATTTAATTTTATTTGAATATTTGATTGTGAAGACAATTTCAAGGCAATTGCCTTACGTTGTGTTAAAAGGACTTCACTACCCATAATGCCATTGGAGCATTAACATGTATTGCCTTTTTAATTCACCAAAGAAGATGTCTCTTTTTTAAGATAAGAATCTCATCTTGTCATTTCAAAAGTTGCTAGCAACTTTAAACTGCAACTAAACTGCAACAGTTTGAAAGCGTAAATGTATTCACCAGAAGATAAAACGTTTTAAAGGAACTACACCACGGTCACATGACTTCAGCATCACCACTGCTAAGCTTCTCACTACACTAAACCATCCACACATTCAACTTGATAGATTAACAAGTTAGAAAACCTTGAATGTGCAAACAGATTTACATGGTCATCCATCAAGATTTTTCATTCTGAACTAATCTGGGTCAACTGACTGACCAACATTTCCATCCATGCTGCTTAACAGCTAAAAACTTATTAAGCCATTAATGTCTCTTAACCAGCATATGAATCAGGGTTTGAGGTGGAGGAAGAACATTCAGAGGTGTGACCGAAATGAGTCTAACCTTTAAATGGGCACTAACTACCAAATTGATTGTGTCATCCATGTGCAGTGTCTATTATTTTTCAATAACACTGGTATTAGAGGCCAGAGGTCAGGTTCATCTAGAGAGCAGCAGCCCCAGAGGTGGTTTCACTCATCGTCCCGCTCAAGGATACTCCAGCTGGGTGCATATCTCTGATGCAGTGTGTAAATCAGTGCTGTCATTTGTTAAACAGCCTCTTTGACTCTAAGGTAAAGGTAAAGCTTTGCCTTCATTAATGCCAGTCTTAGTCTGATTTAATACAACATCTGAAAGAACGATCTGTGGCAGCCACAAATACATGAGAGATTGGATCCCTCTCAAGAGGACATCACTGTAATGGATATCATACTGCGCTAAATGACATAAATGCATCGCTGCATCAGGTACTGCTAAATTAAATAAATTACATACTGCAGACATGAGGTGGTGACAGAGCCAAACATGCTGAATGCATGAGCATACTGCTGTAGAAGTAATCTCTTATTTCCATGAAAATGGAAATAAGGACGCTATTATTTAATCATTTTTCATTATAACCTGACGTAAATCATCAGCCAGTCTGCTGTCCTCTGAAGGCAAAGATATGTGACTTTATAAGCCAAGTCATTTTGCATAGATGAGGTCTGTTATGAGGGGATCAATAAAATCCTGATGGATGGGCCTGGCCCCTGATCATTGCACTGAGCAGGTGGAGTAACTGTCACATCCTGTTGCAGACTCAGCCTCAATGGTCTTTCTTCTTCTCCTCTTTGTCACGAGCAGTTGGCTTAAGGTTGAGAAAACTGGCAGCTTTAATACTTTTAGAAATGTGAAACTGTTTTCTTTCACCTGCTTCAACATAACATCTTTTTATTTATCTCAAAAAAAATGTACACAACCAACTGTGCAAAGATCCCTGATGTCCAAGAGGGCAGAAAGTGTAATAACCTGAGCTTCGTACAGTAAGAAGCAAGCTGTTTTATTTGCCTTGGACTGTCTGCTTTTAGATCTGAGCACTGTGTTAGTTTGCTGTGTGCTGCAGCTTCTCCCTCTGTGCTTCAAGGAGAACTGCTTGTCCAAACAAGATGGTGAGAGTTAAGCTCGGATTTCACAACTTTAAATGCAGTTTAAAACATATAAAAAAATTAGACATTGCATAATCAATTCACAGGCTAACATTTTGCAGGTGACAGTCTGTGTTGCAGATATTCCCTGTAATGAGGTTCCTCATGTGTTTTTTTGTGAAATTATTATGGCATCAGGGACATCACTGCGGTGTAGTGGGAGGATTTTATTCAACTATCTCTTAAGTCTGCACTCAGATGTGCCTCAAAGGCAACTGCAAACATTTAACAGAAGTTTAAAAGGTTTCTTTGTCACTCGTTGCCATTCATTTTTCAATTTTCAGGGTTTTTTGAAAACATGGTGAGAAAACCGTTCTGGAGGAAACACTTACATGTCGTTCAGGTCTTTTGTTGGCTCTTTAAAGTGATCATTGTACAAAGATAGTGAATATGAACTCTGAACATCAGTCCAACATCAGCAGCCACTAACATGTGACTCAGGCTGAACTCCACATTCACTGCTCCCAGGCCATGACCAACAGGGTGTCACTTTGTGTGAGCACCACAAGGATGACAGATGGGTACAGTGGCTGCACCCTGCTGGCCACCCATCCACTGTGATTGATGCAGGAATGAGAAGAGCATGTGGTCTTTGGATTTCATTTGCTCACCGCTGTTCAGTTGCTCCTATTGATTTAGGGGTGTGTTGGTGACGGGCAGCGTGTGTGAGCTTAGAAGAGTAATGTGGGTTGAATCTTACTTGTTTTTAATTGCAGTATCAGTCTTTAAAGAACAGGAACAAACAAGCAAAGACCTGAGAACAACTTCATCAAAATAGCTGCAACTTACAAATGCACTGATAGAAGTGATGCTCCTATCTATACTACCACCATCTGTCTGACTGATACTGATAGCAGAAATCTCTTGTAGGCTGCAAGAGAGTCATCTAATAAATAACTATGTACTGAGTTTGTCAAAAATGTTCAGTATATGTTTATCTCATCATCATAGCTTAACTTCAGCACACAGATTAACAAGATTAAAAGAAGACACACAGCGATGCTCAGAGAGGATAAAAGACCTAGTGTCTTGTTTAAAAAAAAAACATCTATTTTTAAAACTGTAAAAGATTGTTTTTCAAAATGACAAAAGAACTCCACCTGACATCACTTCAAGGATTTTATTTTATGTCATTATGCTTCATAGATTGCAATAAACTGTGAAATGTCTGTCTGTTATATCATAGAAGCGTGAAAGCAGTTTAGTCAGAGATGCATTGATCAAAATTGACCATTTGTAACAAATGATTCTGTGGTTTGATTTGGCAGATGAGGCTCTGCTCTTTATTGGGGGGGGGCTTTTGAAGTAGCAACTTCAAAGTTATGATGGACGCCCTGATACCTTTATCAATATGTTACCAAACAACTGATCATCATGCATGTGTGAGAACCTGTAAAGCATGAACAAAACAGATAATACCGTCAGTCAAATGCACCGCTAAACTTCAGTGAACCACACTACACTCCATCCGGCACACAGGTCTGAGTCTGAATGATAACTATAGAGTTAAATGATCAGTTAAATATTCAAGTAATAGTCTAGCCTGCTCCCCTGGAGTTTTAAGCGTTTTCTGCATATAAGTGGATAAAAAAAAAAATCTCTGAGATTTCAAGATGTTTCATTGAGTAAACATATAATTTCTTGCCTGTGGTTAAATACCCACTGCTTCCTTTTATTTCTATTTAAGTCAGCTTATTGCAGAATCATCTCCTGTTTATATTTCTGCAGCAAAGCCATTTGTTTTTTAATTGCACCGATTCTTAAATGGTAGATACAATCACATTTTTTAAAGAGAAAAGAGAAAGCTTATGCATGAAGAAGCATGCATCTAAGGAAATAACACCAGGAGGACAACTCGTGTGTGTGTGTAGAGGGAAGAAGATTGACATTATTCTTTTAGTTTGGCTTTTTAGAGTTCTGCATATTGAAGGTGAGAAGAAGTGTAATTCCCTTGTATACTAAATTATCATGGAGCTTTTTAGATTTTAATATGAAGAAGAAAATGGATGATGATTAGGTTTGTAACTGCACTGCCACAGATCCTCATCATTTCTGGGGTTATAAAATAATCAGATCATGTGTTTGCACACTGTCACTATCACTCTGTGATCTTTATTAAAACATTTGCAAAACTAAGATGTAGTCTGATTTTAAACCATCTCAAGTAAACTGCTTCCCATTCCCGAGCGTTACACAAACCAACTAACCTCTACACTGCAAAGACACTCTAAAAAAGAGAGAAAGACGACCCCACTGAGCACTTTGGCCAGGATGAATAGCTCCCCCACCAGGCTGTCATAATAAAATTACTGATTGTCTTTCTTCCATTTTTGCTCAGGTGTCAATGGAAACGATTTTCTGACATCTTCAGTATTGTAATGCAGATTTTGTCTGGTGTCAAATCCTGCCAAATTGGCACACCTTTAGTAATTAAATTTGAAAGCCTAAAGTACACAGTTAAAATCTATTTCCATAATACTCCAATCAAATTATTGATCGTCTTGTTTACTCTCAGTTAAACACAATGACTCGGGCGAGGTCGCTGGATATTGACCAAATCCCCCAATTTAAGCCACTCTTGTCCCTAATGAGTTCTCTATAGACTTAACTTCTGATGCACACACACAGTCATACACACACATGAGCACACACACTTCTCTGAGATAGCCATATTCAGTGTTTTGTAGACTTTTAAGTGTGTGAGTTTGGAGTTAATAAGGTGCTTTGAATGTAAAACATTTCCTCACAGTCTCTGAGACTAAATCTTAATAAATGGGGGGTGGAGGGGGTGACTTTATTCACTCTTCTTACAGTCATAATTTCCAGCCAGTGATCATTAATTTCCATAAGTCATAAAAATGAAGAAAGACTGCATTTAATTTTTTATTTGCACCTTTGTTCCCCCCCTCACTTTCTCTCTCTTAGTTTTAGTTGTTTTACCTTCTTCTCATTGTTTTTTTCTTTCCTCATAAAGTCAAAGAGCTGACATAAGTTCCCCAGTAAGCAAAGACTCCTCATCCATCTCCCTAATACCTATTACTATTACTGTGTGTGTGTGAGTGTGAGTGTGTGTGTGTGTGTGCGGGAGGTGGAGGTTTTTCATCCATCACAGGGGGAAGCTCTGGGATTAAATAAAAATCTCTCAATCCCAGTGACAGTGGCATTGCGCACAAACACACACTCACAGTTCGGCGAGGTGCATGCGTGTGCTTGTGTGTGTGTGTGTGTGTGTGCACTTGTGTTTCTATCTAACAGGGGAACACGGCGTCGTTACACATTCACCAACAGTGGACCCCGCGTCCGACAGGGGACATTTTTTCGGTCCCCTGTTGGACATGCTTTAAATCTTGCTAAAAT
>JAPZDY010000005.1:15789933-15801259 GCA_029783645.1 Ctenochaetus hawaiiensis
CTACAAAGCAGACACCCAGTACTTTGTTTGGTCTTATAAAGTTTGAAACTTCTTTTTTCTGTTTGGTAAGTAAGCAAAAGGCACCTCAGTCATGTTTCATTAGTAAAATTATGCAGCCCCTGCAACCTAATTGAACATTGTCTAACAAAGGTGCACAGGTGTGCAGGAGAATTAAGTCTTTGCAAAGGAAGGCAGTGGACTATTGCACACTGTCAGCTTTAATCAGAACAAATTGCTAAATTAGTTTATCCCCAGTTGAGAAGAAGATAAGTTAGAGAGCTTCAACTCTGAAACACATTTCCAACTGAAATCAAATTAATTCCAAATTCTCTTTGTCCAGTCGACACAGCCTTAAATGATATACAATGTTTTTAATTATTATTTTTTTTATATTACATTTAAAGTTTTGTATTGTGCCCTCAGTTCAGCTGTTTTTTTGTGTCAAAACAGAGAAGGAGTCAAAAGTTTGTGACTTCCTTTTCACCTCAGCCGATGTTCCACAGGCAGTTTCCTCACACCTGCAGTTTGCTCTGCAGGGAGGAGGATGGACGTTCTGTCACAGGGCTGTGGAGACAGAAAGGAGCACAGATCTCCATCTTCTCTGTGGGTTTCACTAAAGGAGGTCAACCCAGAGTGCAGGAAGAGCAAACTTAGGCTCCTCTGGAAATTTTAGCAGAAATGAAAAGAGTAGAGAGAGAAAGGGAGGAATGAAAATAATGGCTGCAGCTGATTTAGTTGAAGAAATTTTACACCCCTGTTTGATGTGATTTGCAGCTGTTTGGGTGCTCAGGAGGGTCACCTGCTAAAAAACAGGTGTTTGTCTGACTCACGGCTTCCTGCAGTTTTTTTTTTTTTGTTTGATAGTTTGTTCGATTTTTACAAAAGTAATAATAGTTTACAGAGTAGCAAATGGCAATTATAAGTCCTCATAGCTGAAGTGAAATCACAAAACAGTCCTGAAAATGTGTCATCAATCATTGTGGTGTCCATCTGTGCACCTGTTCAGAGTATAACTGAGAAAAACCATGAAATAGAAGCATGACACTTATTGGATAACTTGACATGATTTTGATCTCTTGCTGCATTAATGTGCAGGTTACTGAATAATCACCTGTAATAAACTCAAATGCTTCATATGAGGGCATCAAATGTAATGTACATGCTATGAGCAAACAGCAATATCAGTTAGCACTGCATAAAGAATGTAACAGAAGAGTGGAGATCTGGATTTCTGTTCCAGTCCTCATAATGTCTCCATCCAGTGCATGTCTTACAGCGCACCTTTATATATTCAATCTCATATCCCCCTTTTTTTGGCTTTTGCTTTTTATGTTTTGTTTTGCACTGTATTGCTCACATTTAAGCTCATCTCCGACAAAACCGTTGGGAGAGGTATTGCATTGCATCAATCTGCCTTCCTCTCGCTTGTAAGCAATCACACAGATGTCTGGCCGTCCAAAATCTGCCATGTTGAAGGTTCAACAGCCCACACATACGCACAAACACACACTCACACACACACACAGACACACTGAGCATTCTGATTTGTCCGTCTGATAGTGCTGTCAGTGCAACTGGTTGTCGGAGAGAAGGAATCTATTACAGGATCGATTTGGCCATGCAATTAGGTGGCAATGGGAATTTCTCATTTCACTTTTCTCTCTGTAACAGTCGTCTCTCGGGAGCTTTGAGGGAGGGATAAAGTGATAGACTGTGATGGCTGGCAGAGGAATAGAAAAGAGGCTGGATTATGGGAAGAGGAGGGATGGATGTGGAGTTTTGTCCCTTTGACAGAGATGGAAGAAGTTATGTTAGAACATAATGAAAGTATTGA
The DNA here is from genome assembly GCA_029783645.1 of Ctenochaetus hawaiiensis. Classification (NCBI taxonomy): domain Eukaryota; kingdom Metazoa; phylum Chordata; class Actinopteri; order Acanthuriformes; family Acanthuridae; genus Ctenochaetus; species Ctenochaetus hawaiiensis. The sequence continues at coordinate 15,791,768 of JAPZDY010000005.1, forward strand.
GCATGTGAGCGAGATGCACATCTTGTAGGAGTTTTTTTTTCACTGTGTAACTTGGCAGTCATTCATCCTCTTCTTGAGACTCTTCATCTTCATCTTATGTGCTCATTCCGTCCTGAAATCTCTGTATATAAGCAACATTATTCTTACACATGGCTTTCGACGTCTCTGAAAAATAAATGTTAGAATAAATAAAAAGCTGTGAAAGCTGTCCAAGTCTTCCCATCAAAGGCATTTTTGCACGTGTGATGTGCAAATGTGTGTATGTGCATTTCCTCAAACAAAGCGTTCTACATCAGTCATTTGCACTTTTCACGTCATTGTTATTCTCTTAAGCTCAAAGTTATGCACATCCTTGGTCATTACTCTAATTTCTGGAATTCTGTCAAGAATATTGGTGAACTTTGGCCAACTTCTCTCATGAAATCTGATCACCTGCCATCCGGTTGTTGTTCAGTTAGACAGCAAAGAATTTTTCAATGCATTTAATAAACATCAAGCTGCTGGTTGTATTCTATAAAGTCTATCTTGTGCTGAGTCCTGCACTCTACCAAAGTCCCATAGTTATAGATATAGAAATGAAAAAATGTGGGAAATGCTTCAAATTCCACACTGAAATATTTGTTCAATTTGATCACATATTGACTATTTGATTAATTTTATCAAACAATGTGTGGTAGATACAGAAGTTGGAACAAAGTGTTGGCAAGATAATTGGGTCATTAAACAAACCATGCAGCATCTGAAGCTGTGCAAAAAAAAAAATTCAGCCTTTGAGGTCCTATGGAAACACAGATGCACTTTATAACTGCTAATTATGTATAAAAGATACCAACAAATTGTAAACAATGTGACTAAATTTGCAGCCCATGAAGCTTTACATTGCCAAACCATCAGCAGCATCAAGCTGAGCGGAGGATATATCTGATTTCCCCCTTGTCACGACATCGTCCTACCTAGACAGTGAGAGTTTTGTATCAGGACAGCACTTGGCAGGACGGAAGAGGCCGGCGGAGAGATTTAATGAAGCTTCCTCTGCTGGCTAATTAAAATCTTCCTCTCCCCCGCTCTGTCATTAAGAAATGTTTTAACAGGGAGACGGGAGAGAAGATAGGCTTGGAGTTTTCATTTCGCAACTCTCCTGTGGCACCAGGTGTCTGTGTGTGGGCGGTGGATAAAGGGTATAGGTACAGTGTGTACTCTTCATGACCACCAGTGTTTGCATGTTAGTGCCCCTTAAAAGATTTCTTTTTATTCTGTGGTGTTTTGACCACATTGGACCTAAGGGGTTGATTCCAAAAAAACATAAACACTCACTTGCAGCCAAAGTTTTCTTCAGAAAACAAAAGGAAGTCTTGCCTATAGTAATATTCATTCTTCACTGCTCCCTCTATGTGCCTGTGGATAAGCTAATGGGCTGCAGCATCATCCTCTGACACAAGGCATTCTTCTAATATGTTTGAACTGCTGGAGGACTCCACTGGGGTTTAATTGCAAGGGAAACGCACAGATATGTACTTAATTGAATCCCTTTTCCAGGCCTTGTTGTCTTATATTTGCATTTTATTTAGAGGTGGAGCCAGCCCGTTAACTGTGCTGTGATTTACAGAAGAGCTCCACGCTTCTTTATTATGAAACGTTCAGCTCCTCTTTGTTTGTTTTTTATGTAGCAGAGACAGTGGCTGGCCCGAGGGAGCTCTTTAGCTCAGGTAACCTGTTGGAGAGTTTCACATTCAATGACTTTTAAATGATTTCAATATGCTTATTTTGATCTACTGTAAGTTTGCTAGATGGGAGCACTTAGCCTTCGAGCATTCTGACTGCATTACATTTTATTATGCGGGCTTTGAGCTGAATCACAGCGAATAAACTACACTCAAAGTGAATAGAAAGTAGTGCCCAGCAGTGTTATGCTAAAATATCATGGTAATAAACTATTTGAGCAAAACCTTCGGTCTTCAACTAACTTAATTTGTGCGTTTTAAAATCACTTCAGCTTTTCTGTGTCTCTCTGTACAAAATGTCAGTGCACCATGTAGACATGATGGCCTGAGTTCCTCTTCTGCTAAGGTGCTTTGTCATAATAAACCCATATTTTACATTGCTCTTTAGTGCAATGTAAGTGAAGGTGCACAAGCAAAAATGCAGTAAATGATCTGCTATTGTAATACACACCCACTGTTTCACACCCTTTTTTTTCTTTTATATTTGTTAATTTTTATTTTGTTGTTATTTGGTTGACTGGCTTTTGTGTTTGTTTTGTGTGTTTCTTCTAATAAAGTGTTAAAGCCATCGAAAACATACAAAAAGCTTTTAAATTGCAAAGTTTTTCAAATTCAACTTGAAAATAAGAGAGCACTTTAAGCATCTAAACTATGTGCAAACCATTATGCAAGAGTTTTCAGACCAAATCATTCTTCAGATTTTTCTAGTTGTTTCTTCAGATACTCGTTGGCTTTGTTTATTCAGTACATCGCCTACTTAGAAGGCACTTAAACCTCGCTTGGGTTAGATAATCCGTGGTAAGCATCAACTCTTTCATATTTTTTGTTCAAAGTTATTGTTACCTGTTAACGCAATAGATGATTGGACCAAAACCTCTTCATTTCATTCAAGGGCTCGTGAGATAGCAAGAAAAGTATTTAAAAAATAAGACATGCCTCTTCTCCTCGCTGTATCTGTCTCTCTGTACCTAATGACCCCACAGTAGCAAGAGTGCTGTCTGTCTGTTTTCTTACATAAAAAAACAACCTTTCTATTGAAGTTATCTAGTAGTATATTTATATTTATAATCATAATGTTACACTATATGTAGGAGCTGATGAAAACACCTACACAAATGCAACAAACCATCTGCAGTGACAAAAAGTCTTAATTTGAGGGGAACATAGCAAAATCTACCTAAAACAGAATTAACAAAGGCCTCACGTGGCAGCAGTGTCTGTTTGATGGGCCATGATAGCAACGGCCCCTTGTGGTGGATCCGTTTAACCACTGGAAGCTACATCGCTCAGGCCAGCGGCGTCCGACAGCGACAGTGACAGCTTGAATTTGGTAGCTGGCGGTCAACATGATTAGCAAACTGCAGGAGGCTTTTTGCAAAGTGGACCAACCGCCTTATCCGCCCGCAGAGCGGGAGGAGAGGAGGACAGGGCGCAGCAATGAGACGATTGTTCAGGCCGGTACAAAGAGATTGTGAAGATAATCTGTGGAGCTGCTCTTAACAGGAATTATTGACATCATATTAGGAAGGTATATGAGGAAAGCTTTCCTGTCCTGGTTTGAAGCGACTGAATAGCGCATACAGTTTGCTTGCAGTCATTGTATTGGACAAGAATCATGACACGCACAGATGCACATAACAATGTTTTAACATATCAGGCAGTGAGATTTATATTCTACATGCTTGCACACCATCAGCTTCGTTTTCCAGTTGGCAGGGAGTTGATGTGTTCAGATCTGATTTATTGATCATGTTGAGCGCATTAGTTTACCCACTGTGTTCGGTTAAAAAGCAATAACACATTTTACACCCTCTGTTCCATGCAAATGCAATAACCCTAAACTAATTACATAAATCGGGGACAGCAGTGTCGTTTGTAAAAGCCAAGCTGCGTGCCGACTCCGATCACTGAGATCCTGGGAATTCTGAAAGTAATATGCAGAGATTTGATTAATTCACATGCACCTTATTTCTCTCTATTCACTTATTTATATGGAAAAAGAGCCATAAGGCAGAGACAATGATTTTGTTTACATGCCAGAGCAACTCAGCTGCTGTAATCACCGGTGTGTTGTTATTTAATTTCCCACATCTCTCTCATATTTTTGTCCTGCCAGTAAAACTCATCGTAGTCCATCCATCCATCCCTTCTCCATATTGTTTCATGTAACAAGACACAAAATCTAGATCATAAACAATATAAAAATCTGACTTAAATATCAGAACCAAAGAACAAGAGTTTCAGTAAAGGTTTGTTCACCTTTCTGAAAGAAAATCCATCTTTTGAGTCACAGGGACACTGATTTCTCACACAACAGCAGCTAAGGCACAACAAACTGCAACACTCACAATGTGTTTGTTTAGTAAGTGAGAGGCACAGTGATGTTTGCTTTTATGCAAAATTCTCATTTATTCAAAACAATTTCATGACATTATATTCATTAAGAACCAATCCTTATCCCTTTTGATCAGTTTTCTGTATGCTATGACTCAGAATATTTTTACAGAAACACACCATTTAATTTATATCCTGCAGATACACATCTGAATGTCTCCCTAGGCAGGATTAACAACCTTGCAAACCAAAGGCCCCTTTTGTTTTGTTGTGTTGGTTTCATAAACTACACACAGAAAACCTAGAGCCACCTATATTCCAGAGCAACCTGTAGTGTGCTGCGTGCACTGTACATGATGGTCACTTGCAGGCAACAGAGACTTAATACCAACTATTTTCTCACTGAACCTTTGGTCTGGCAGTGGACACAGAGCAGACCACTGGATGTGCCCCAACTTTTGTCTCTCAAACAGGGAGGGAGAGAGTCAGTTCAGGTCCCTTGCCTCTTGAAACTGGAGATACAGTTGGTAAATTTGTTTCATGCTTATTGTGACCTCAGTTTTCAAAAAATTCCAACAGTGGTACAAAATCATTTAAGAAACAGCAGAAATTGCAGAAAAGTTTCTTGCCAGAGCCACAACAGCAGATTCTTGCAACCAGGTTCTTAGATTACTATAATTCTCTTTATCATTTAAACTGTATTGAGACTCTAGTAAGAGTTTTGACTTAAATAGAGAGAGTACTGCCTCTGTAGACAGATCACTACATTGGTTTCAAGTACTTGCTAGATTTGTGTTTCATAGTGTTTGATGTGCTGAAAAGCCATGAAACAACTGTATCACTCAGGCTAGTAGACACGGGTCTTCTTGTTGTCCCAACTGTGAATTTTGGTGAAGTTGTTTCCAAAACTTATTCTCTGGCTGCAAAGGCAGCCTGCCTTAGGAATTTGAAGTGTGCTTAGTCTTCTAAATCTTCTCACTTTTTGATCATTGATCACTATTGCCTCTGTAACAAAATAACTTATGCATGCCTCTTATGGGAACTTGCTGTGAGCAACTGAAGGTGAATTAATCTTTTTAACATCAATTTGTAACTTGTTTTTATATTTATTTTGTTTTTTATTGACTCTTATTTCTATTATTCAAAGCACATTAATATGACTTTTTTTTGGTGTTGACGATTATTGGCTCATCGTTCATCAATGTGAGCATTGATATTTCTTTGTCTCTCTGTGTCGGCCTTGTGATAAACTGGGCACCTGTTTAGAGTCCAGACATGTGATAAAAATATGATATAAAAAATACTGACAGGTTTTGCTTTCATCTCACCCGTGCTAAGTTGTAAAATCTGCTATGTTTCATAACCCATAAATGAAATATATTCATAAAAACTCAAAAACAGAGTAGGAAAAGTTTTTTTTTTAATCCTTTCTGCATGCAAATCTATCTCAACCAGTTGTTCATCATAGGTACACACATATTCACATCCATTTTGAGCCTTTCTGCCACTCCATACCTCTCATATTAGTCCAATCCAAATTAATTTTTCCTCATCATGTGCTGTTATCGCTCTGTAATAAAAAACATATTAAACCAAAATGAAAAGAATAGCAAAGGATTTGTGGAAATGTAGCATCCATCAGCTTTTTTCCCTCTTTCCCATCAGTGGTAATTGATATTTGAGGCCCCGTTTTGCGCCCCGGCCTCCTTTTCTTGAAATGAGCTTTTGGAGCACAGAGAAAACAGCTGAGGCGGTGGAAATGGAATTGGTTGTGTGTCGGTGCATGAGAGAGTGGGATTATCCCAGCGTAATGTCAGCCTTATTAAACACTATTACACTCTATAGATCAGAGAGGGATCTGAGGAGGATATACTGTCTGCTCATCTGTGTGTGGAAGTGTGTGTAAATTGGGATTATATGCCCATAAATGAGAGCTTTCTTATTTAGCACCAGCTATGATTTAGTGAATATGGTCACCCTTTAATAGAATGCAATATGTCTACAGAGTTATTATTTATAGTTTTAGTTTAGACCTAGAACTATTAGTTTGTATTAATAGAAGTGATAATAATTTTAATATTGCAGTTAAAATAAGAGTTCTAATAACTAAAAACAAAATTATAGAAATGAGCGTGGTACTGTATTCAATCAGTGCTAAAATTATTATAAGAAGCCAGGGTTACTAATTCAATTAATTTGCAGTATGAAAAAATAATAGTATACATGCAAGGTGCCAGTACAGCAGTGCACACGATTATTCAGTTTTGTTAACAAGCAACAGGATGCACAGAACACACGATCCAATGTGCATCAAGGCTGAATGTACTTGGCTAGAAAAGAATGACTCTTTGATTTTGTTATTTTTTATAGTGAGTTATCATTAGCTTTGGTGTAAGACATGTTTTGAGTCCAAATATGTGGGGGTGGTTTGTGCCAGTGCTACACGCAACCACTCTGCACCACATCAAAGCACATGTAGGTGTGTTTGCCATGCTTTTTCAGAGACCAGCTGCTGTTCTGACATTGAGGATGAATGTAAGGTTATTACTGGCTATTTGTCAAAAGGAATCAAAGGCATAAAATATTGATCAGACACTGTTTGAAAACATTTATATTAACAAGCGCATCATTCATAGTTAGCTTGCACTTTGCTCAGCCTTTGTGGAATTTGAACCAATGATCGGTCAGTTTATTTATTGTTGTCTTGGAACATTGTTCTTTTGGTCTTAATTGTTATTTACATGCACACTAGTATTCTGTTAGTGGTCAGGATTTAGTAATAATGCTTTATGTTTTACACATGTAGATTTCAGCTTATCCAGATTTCAAAAACTTGTGTATATGACCTGGAGTTCTCTGACAGAAATTAAAATACTGTGATATGTAAACAATGAAGTCTAAATCATTTGATAAGTATATTGGCTGCAGCCGCAGAAGGATCATGCATACAGGGGTTATCATGCATACAGGGGTTGGATGAACCAGATTTTTTCATGTTTCTTGTAAACACTTTATTCAGTAGATATTTTTAAAAAAAGGATAAGGCTCAAAACAAAGATACTAACATACATGTAATTGCACTTAATTGTCATCCACACCTGACAGACTTTGTTTGTGTTACTTTTTAAAAACCTATTTTAATTGAACTCTGCTCACCAGCAGGCAGACCAAGTGGTGTGTGCTATCACATTAGGCTCAGCAGGAGCTTCCAAGGTGAAGAGAAGTCTTACTTATCAAAGGGAAACTATATATCACAGACATCAGCGCTGGCAGCCTCAGACGTCTCGCCATGCATCATGTTTTTGAAGTGAAAATTAAGTGGATAAGCCTTTAAAGAATCATTACAGCGGGGTGCCAGCACTGAAGTCAGCCTGTGTTATGTTACATGCCATGCAGCTGAGCCTGAAGGCCCATCCAACTCTCAGCATTCTCTTAGAAAACAGGAAACACACTGACAAATGTGTGCTCAGACAGTTAGTCATTTATGCAGGTGCCTGCACACTTCTGAAAGTACTCATTTACTGTCTAGAAATGAAGTTATACACTACTTTTTTGAAACAGCAAATACATGTTAAAAATAATGTTATGCTGTAGTTAATATAAAGGTTTTTTTCAACATACTTTAATGTAAAAATGTTGTTCATAAACTTAACTGCCAAGGGTCAAAATGATAATGAACTTATCTACCAAGATCTCACAGACAAAGTTTTGCAATTTTCTTACTCTAAAATATCAACTTATAACAACTAAAACATGATGAAATATTTAACTTTAGTTAAGTTGAGAGAAGAATAGTGGTCTTTATTGAAAGCTAAAAGTGAATGATGTAGAGGATGCAGCGAGCCTGTTTTTTTTTTATATGATACCAAAACCAACACTAAGCAAAGTGTTCATGTTGCCTGATTTTCACCACTTTTGTTTTGTTTTTTGCATATGGTAAAATTAGGTGGTTTCCTCTTTTACAAGAAAACATATAAAATAGTAATAGAATAGCAATGGTTAATAGCTCATTAACTCACTAACACTGTCTAAGTGTCTGTGTGTGTGTGTGTTTGGTGATGCCTGCAAACACTTCTTCTACCCACATTCTCACCTTCCCACATGCCTACAACTCATACATATTCATTTTGCACACATGCACTTGAATGTGGAAACTCACTCACATTTTCCTCACCACCCCTTAACACTTTATTTTAAACTAAGCAGCAAAGCTAATCTTTTTCTCTTTTCCTTTCTACATGTCTGATTAGAGAAGTTCTAATCAATACATAAGTTAACCACAGGTCTCTGTGATTAATACCAGTTAAGAATATGAGTAGCTGATTGCTGTTGTAGCAGCTAATTAGGCCATATAGTGACAGTCTGAAATGTTTTAGAGAGACTCAGGAGACCTACAGCAGAAGATCTTGCAGATGGCATGAAGACCCTCCCTTTACTGTGCTTATAGCCCTCCCTCATCCACTGCAGATGGGAGGCAGGTAGCACAATCAATCCTGAACAAATATCACAAACATTGTAAAAGCCATCATTTTCTATAAACGTAGCATTACCTGCATATTATTCATCTTTGACATACTTTCCATATAGAGTATGTACGTTCTATATGTTGAACACAAGGTTATAAACGTTGTGCAAATGTTGGAACATTTTTCTGGCTCAGCTTGGTTGGACCTCCACACATGCCGCTGTCCGCCGATTGGCACGTTGCCGCAGCGTTCAAAAGAGAGAGGACTCAATCTGTTCCACTCATCAGATGTCACTTGAGAGAAGTGCATTTGCCATGTGCAAACAGAACTGAGGCAATATGAAACAACTTGGGTAATATGTGTGAGTATGAGAATGTGTGTGTTTGTTATTTCAGTCAGCATGCAGAGAGAGAGTGTGTTGTCCTCAGATCATTAACAAGAGTAGCTTTGCTCCAGTTGTGCTCATTCTCCCTAATTACTGGCAAATGCTTCCTGCTAGTCCCATGAAGGCACACTCCATCATCCCAGATGACTGCACATGGAGTGCTTTCTGCCCTCTGCTAAGCAAGTTGTCCTAAATCTCAAACTCTAACTGGACCAGAAAGGGTTATAATTTACCCAGAGATATATATAGGTCCCATACTGCACAGTGAATATAAAAAAAAAAAAACATTTCAAATACATGCTTCCTTTTGCTACTTTTACCATCTTTAGGCCAAAACATTTATTGTAATTAATCGTACGTTCTTATATTTTCACCATTGGCTCTCCATTAGCAACCAAGTCCATGTCTTCTCACATTTTAAGATGCCAAAGAAGAAGCTTCTCCCAGAAAAGGCTGGTAGACTCAATAGTGTCATCCTGCAAAGAGATCCTGTCATCTTTTGTCTCCTCCTGTCTCCCTCAGAGAGGCACTTGCTCATACCAATTTTTGCAAAGTTGTTTAGAATTACATGCGACGCCTTCGCACT
>JAPZDY010000005.1:15810937-15822398 GCA_029783645.1 Ctenochaetus hawaiiensis
CACAGCACACCTGAGCTGCCCAAAAAGGTGCCTGACTAAATAAACAACATGACGTGCTGGTTTAATGAAATAACGGGAAATTTACAACAGTAACATCAGTCCTTGATACAAAAAAATGTCTAATGTAGCAGAAGAAACAATCCTTGTACTGATAAACACAAAAAATTGGTTCAAATCGACTTGCTGTGTGTGTATGTCTTTGTGTGTGTCTGTGTGTGTCTGTGTGTGTGTTAGCCTCTTTGCCTCTGTCCTAATTGCCCCCATTTGATTAGAGCAGTCATGGTTTCAGGTGCTTCCTTGTCCTCCCTACAGCTCCATTTATCACAGGCAGCAATGGCGACACACAAAGGCACACAGTGCTTCAAGGTGAATCCCTTCAAATGGCTCAGCTTGTGTTACCTTGTTAAATCAATGCACTCGGTGACAACCTGCAGCAATGGAAATCTTACGAGTCAGGAGACTTCTGCACATCTCTGTGGCGTGGAAGAGCTTTGGAGGTAGAGGAATGCATTTCAAAGGTTGTGTCCCTGATGTCGAGACTTTTCTAAACTCATTCTATTATGTTTAGTTAATTGTGGACCAAAAAATAGGACTCAGACCTACGGCACTTTTCTCTGTCTGGATGCCAACACTGCTCATGGAGTTTTAAGATATCTTCATACTGGCTGGATTCCTCTAGAACAGTTTTATCAGCCTCATACTGTGTTTGTGTGTGGACCAACAAAACACACAGAAAAAGCTACTGTAATAAATACGCATGTTTGTGTAGGCAAGACAACAAAGGCAAAGAAAAAACAGAGTAAAGAAAAGGAATAACTTGAAGTACAGCCATGAATGTAACTTAAAGTCCATTTTTCGCATGTTTATGCCTGTTCATTAATGTTTCGAATTCCACAATTGAGTAGCCACATACTTCAATGTACTGAGAAGGAAGGAGTTCAGATAAAAAGTTTTAGTGTTCCTGTTGCTTAGGAAAGGAACATTACATGGTTAAATGCTATGGCAACAGCCTTTTTTGTTCATTCTGTGAATTTAAACACAAAAAGCCTCGATTTGATAGTAATACATATGTTTTATTTCTGTGAATGCGTAACAAACACAAAACCTTATCATTACACACTTTTATACACAAGACCTTGGGAATACTTTCAGCAGTTAGTCCTGGATTAGAACAAAAACAGACTCATTTTGGCAACATTTTCCATGCAACAAACCAAAGTGTTTAAGACTCCCCTCTATCTGACAAGAGAGAATACAGGAGTTACATTTTTTTCAACACACACTCATCACTAGTCTCTCAAAAGTTTGAGATAAACAAAAGTGTGAAAGAAGTTTTTGAGAAAAAATGGTCAAAGAGGTATTTTCTTTTGTTTACTTGCCAAATCCAGGCCAGTATGTCTTCTTTGCCGCAAATCTGCTGATTATTGTTGTCTGCATTCATGTCTGCGAGGCACAATCACCTCTGGTTAAATGAGGCTGTGGACTGTGAGTTTATCTCACTTAGGCTTTGAGTCCACAGTGCTTTATTTTAGCATTATATGCTGTCTAAGCTGTTTCTGTAAATGGCCTGTTGCAAATGTTGCAGGACTGAATGAGAGACATGATGCATTTTCATTCACATGTTTTAAATTGAGAAAGTTTGCTCCACAGCAGGTTTTGACACACCCATGATCACCTGCGCATGTGTTGTAATGTGTGTATGTAAACATATGATTGTATGCAGACTGCTTCATTCACAGTGTCACAGATAATACAAGATTAGATTTATCTGTGCTTTAAATCTCATACATACAGCTGTATTTTTTATTGAAATTTTCGTAGGAGCTTTTTCCTAGACTGAAAAGTGTTAAAGGTGTTAGGAATAACACTAATACTCTTTTCAAGCGTCCCTGCAGCTAATATGCCACCATTCATGTTATCATGTATGTCTGTTTTTCCTGCTGTGGCATGCATAAACGTCATCTAAGAAGGTTTTCTCACTCTGCACTTGGTAGCATATTAAATGAAACTTTGCATTTTAAAAAGTTTACAAATAGTTCTTGACACATATTAGATGTTTGCATTGCTTAATTTGAGTCTCATTCTGTTAGTATTGTGATTTCTTTTTAACTCTGCAACTTTTTAGCCTTTTCCATTTTTTCCCTTTATTTAGTTCTTGAAAAAATTATTTTCATTAAAAAAGTCAAGTCATGAATATATGTTTATATGTGTCCATTAAGCTCAAATCACACTTTTTAATACTTAAAAGTTCCCAAAAGCAGAGCAGATGGTCTCATTATCTTTGAGTAAACCTTGCAGCATCAATTTCCATATTTGAAAGAAAACCTGATTTTCATAAATCCATTCAATGCCTGTCTGAAATAAGAAATTATGATAAATAGTAGACATAGTTAGCATAACTGATAATGCTTAATTCATGATTATTATTTAGAGACACCAGACAACTCCAGTGCCTCTTGCTGATTGATGGTATGGTTGTTTTGGAGATGTCCTCTTGGTTCCTTCAGCATTGAGAACATGAGGATATGTGATGTTTGTGTTTGTTATTTTTAGCTGAGCGTCCAAAACATGGGCTTGGCTTTGTTCTCATATCCTATAACACTGTCCTTCTGTCACCCCCAGCATGCCACCCGGGCTTCTACAAGGCGTATGCAGGAAACATCAAGTGTTCAAAGTGCCCTCCACATAGTTTCAGCTATGGAGAAGGTGCTTCGATCTGCCGCTGTGAGAAGGGCTTCTTCAGGGCTGAGAAAGACCCCCCAACCATGGCTTGTACACGTGAGTATATGCCAGCAAACAGAGCTTAATACTTACGGATTACCTATTACTCATTTGGGACAAAACCACATAGATGTACAGGGCTTTTAGTCATCCTCTTTGATGTGATCATAGTCATGGGAGAACATTTACTGGTACTGTTTACTGTAACTTTGTTAATTGTGATTTCACATTAAATATCTATACTTGTGCCTGACAGTCAGTCTAAGTTATTGCTTTGTCTCCTGAGCTGGTCGCTTACTTCAGTGGTCCCAGAATTTGCTGCGGCTGTAAATCCAGTCTCTTCTCTAGGACTCATCTGCTGTGAAACTGTACATTAGAGAGTCTCTGGATGAATTACATGGCTTGTGTTCAGCTGCCTCATCTTCATTGATGACTCACTGACTGTCATTACGACTTCATATTTGCATTAAATTACAGTTTAACCGGACTAATTCTCCTTTAATTAAAAAGCCATTTAGCTGTCACTTAGATAGACGGGGGCCATGTCTGAGAGCTCTACAGGGCGGAGGAGTGTATTTGTCTTTTACTTCAAGACAAAGCCAAGTCTTTGTGGAGAAGCTGTGAGTTCACAGTTGCTCAGATGATGCACTGTTTGCTAAGGATATCTACAGAGAGGCTTGGCACTTCATATACTGTTTTCTTCTCTAAATTTAGACTCAGATGATGCAACACCTTGCTCATAGAAATCCATGCATTTATATCTGCAGGCTCTCCAGTGCAACAAGAGTCTCTCACTGTTGGATAGCTATTAAAACAAATAATCCCTAACTAACTGGTCTGATAACAGTTTAAGCTGTTTATCTTCCACAGAAAATTATAACAAGTAGTGATCAAGCAGTTTTAGATATGCCAACAACAAAGACAGTACGTGTAGAAAACAGCTTATTTTTAATTAATTTATAAATTTATATATATCTTTTTAACCTCTGATTTGTAAAGAAATTGTGTCACTACACAAGATGATACTATCTAAATTAGTAGTGTTTTCATATGAAACAACATACTCATATAACACCAACAAAAAGCCACAGCTTTATGCTGACCACGGATGAGTAATCTCTCTATGTGTGAACGGAGGACTGTTGAACACTATTTTAAACTAAAATGTAATAAAATAGAGACCAGTTCACCTTTTAGACAAATAGACACAAATTTTATCACACAAGTGTTTTTAGTGCCTTGTTCAGTGGGTCTTTTAACAGTTGTTGCTTTACCATGTAAATCTTCCAGACAGAAGCACATACAGAGGTCAGGTTTGCTCCCTGCACAAGCATACTCTGTGCAAACTAAGAGGAGTAGATTACCACATCTATTCTAACAAGCTGTGAGTTCCGTGTTTACTCCCATAATGCATTTTAATCAGGAGCTTACAGACCAGAGCATAAACTGTTTGTCCGATGTCTGAGTAAAAAAGTAATGGAGATTAAAGACTTAGGGCCTGAGAGGGAGACAGAACTAGAGAGCAAGAAAGAGAGGAGAGGATGTCACAGGAGGAGAGATAAAGGTGGAGAGAAAGTGTAAAGGGTGGATGGAGAAGACAGTGATGAGAGAAAGGGAGGAGGGTGCTGATACCAATCTCCCCCTGGAGGAGAATAGAAGCTGATTGATGGCAGTGGGGTTGCTCTGCAGGAGGGGAGGTGGGTGGATTCTCCTCGATGGAGAGAATAGAGGAGGTGAGATAATGGCCGATATAGAGGCAGAAGGAGATAAAGAGAGAGAGAGAATTGGACATACACTGACAGAGGTGGAGGAGGAGTGGGAGGAGCTTTCCTGTCTGCTGAGATTTTTAGCAAAGGTAGGGTGGAAGAGGGATGAAGGGATGGAGAAAGAGAAGGAAACATCCCATTGTCTAGGCAGACAGTCAGCCTGGCAGGACGGGAGTGTTCAAATCCCTCAGGCCTTTTAACTCCACCCTGTTGACAGCTGGCTGCCTGCTATAGCACAATACTTACCCTGACACACAAACACACACACATCCACAGAACACAAAAATACCTCAACAAAGTGAAATGAGAGGGAGAGGAAATAACTTTGAATGTTCACTGCACCGGAAAAGAACATATTAGAGGAAAAAGAGTTATGTGGTACAGCTTAAGATGGTGAAATTTGACCCTTAAAGTTTCATACTGCAATGTATCTGTGAGGAAAACAGACAAAACTGATTATGTAAATAAGTTTACAGAGCATTTACAGTTTATTATTAACGGTGGTGTGCCTCAGGGGTCAATTTTGGGTCCATTTTAAATCTGTGCTACTGTACCATATTTTTTCTCCTGTATAGTTAAAATAGGCATTTGGCTACACCAAAGAACTTTTTTTTAAAACAAAAACAGCTCAAAAAACAGTGACAGTGAATTGTTTTGTTTTGTTTTTTGTTTATGTTTTTTTAGGAACAATTTGACATTTGCTACATTTTTTGAACTAAAGAAAGTAATGAAGTAAAAAAGCATTGAATATCCTGAGTTTGATAGAATGGTATACATTGGAAGTGATTAAAAATATTTCTGGTTAGCAACAGAATAAGAATTTAGTGATTTGACTCCATCAGTGTGACACATCTTTATTAAATTTTGACTCATAGGCAGACAGGAGATAGATTAACATTTCCTAGACACTTGTGATGTTGCAGTAAAAAGCCAGCTGATGACTGGTGCAAACTAGGTATTAGAAGGAAGGTGGTATGTTGTACAATAACATGCCAGAATTCCATTGACATTTAAAGAACAGCTCTTTATGACTGACTGGCTCAAGGAAAAAAGGTTGAAAGATCATTTGTTAGATATGGTTTGTTCTGACTTGTGCATGCAGCACTTTTGACTGCATTGGAATTGAGAAAAACTAGAAAAAAAAGAAGGTGAAGAAATAGCACAAATTAGCTGGGGTGGTAATTCTGGAAAACTAGCAAAATTTTAGCATTGCTTCAGGGCTCCATCTAAATCCTCTCCCTGCCCTCTAAGGTCCTTCCAAAGACCCCTCCACACAAACACACACACACACATGCACAAGTTCTGCCACCTTGCAACTGCATCATAACAGAGTTGCAGGCTGTTACAAGTTAGAGCAGCAGTGGTCATTTTTGCTTTTTCTCTTCTATTCTCTTCTATTCTCTAGTTTATTTGCAAAATGTATCTCCAGCATCAGCAGCAGCAATGACACGCTCTGAGTACAGGCTGGTGCACAATAGAGCGGAGTACGAGCAGTGGGACGGAGGGCATTTGAATGGATATTCCAAGCGGTCCGCAAGGCAGTAACTGGGCGGCATTTTCACAGGATCACAACACTTACAGATAACAGCTCATGAGTGATTGATTACTGTCAAGATGTATCTGGTGTATATTGGATAAAATACTAACCCTAGCTTTAAAAAAAAGTCCATCTTTATTGAATTTTTGATAAAGCTTAATTCGGGTCAAAAACAGACGTTTTCTAAATTGAACTAATGGAAGATAAAACATTACCCCTGCTGCTTTCGAATCAATTTCATGACCATACTGATTACCACTGGGTCAATACATGAATAAGCACTGTTTCACGTGTCTAAATTCCAAAACCTTGGGTCTGAAAAGGTCGTCTTTTGAGCCCCACATAGGTTACTGTGCATCTTCTTTTCATAAAATCAGCTAAAATCATTTAAAATGACCTTACAGCTGATTTATCTATTCATTTATCTTCTTTCTTTTGTTTTTCCTTCACTTACAGGACCTCCATCTCCTCCCCGCAACTTGATGTTTAACATGAACGACACCTGTCTGATGCTGGAGTGGTCCCCACCCAGTGACACCGGGGGTCGCCGGGACCTGACCTACAATGTTCAGTGCAAACGCTGCGGCCCCGAGCCAGACCACTGCCAGCTCTGCGAGGAGGACCTTCGTTTCCTACCACGACCGTTAGGCCTGACCAACGCCACTGTCACTGTCATGGACTTCTCAGCACACGCCAACTACACCTTTGAGATTGAGTCACTCAATGGTGTGTCAGACATAAGCTCCTTTCCCCGTCAGGTGGCCATCATTACCATCAGCACCAATCAGGGTGGTGAGTATGTATTATTTGAATTCTACTTAATGTTTATAGTTACTTGTGCAGTATGTGGCTTTTAGTACATAGAGCATACACCTCAAGGTCATCACTTTCAGTGAAAGATAAGTTTGTCTGACTAATTACAGCTTATAGCTTTTCTAAGTTTAAAATCTTTTCTGGTACTTTCACACAAATCTTACAACAATTATATCACAGACAGTGCTGCCATACATTTATGCATGGTGCAAAAGCTGAGATAATAGTCTGATAAGCTTTTTTTAATTATTACTTGTTTTGATCTTTAATTAGCTCCACTGCTTCTGTATTATATGAGAGAAGTCTGTATAAGTATGTCATACACATACAAATATAGGAAAGAGTTAGATCCATTACTTTGGATATGATTTACTTTAATGAGAATCATACAGACAGTCTACTTCATCTATGCTGTCCCCAAGAGGTAAACACAAATGCATTGCTAGCTCTCCATCATTCACTCTCACATGCATTCAGTAATTCTGCTAGTTTGTGAGAGACATGCTAGCGCAATAAGTGAAATACTTGTCATGCATAGCCAGCCCTGTCCCTCAGCACTGTGTCAGTACTGAAGCAAAGTCTGGCAGCATCAATTATCATTCTGCAACAGGAGAATAAAACTCTGTCTTGTTTGTATTTCTTTAAATTAATCACAGTGAGCTTTAATGGTAATATGCCCGGGATGCAGCAGTCATGACCTTGCAGTCTAATAACACACAGATATTATACCAACAGTCTACATTCAGTTAGTCTTACTGCTAAAATATCAAACAGACCATGGTGAAATTTGACAAGAGGTTAGATCATTTGTCAGGGAACACCACATTATATTTGGCAGGAATAGCACCACCATCTGGCAAGAATGTTTCATGATTGATTTTGTGACTATTTTTATGACTCTTGAAATTTAAGTTGTTTTTTTTTTGCCATGAATCTTTCGTACAGACCAAAACCATGGCACTTACATACCTCAAGGATACACACAAACACTGGAACTTTGTTTGCCTACAACAAAACTCAACATGGTGCCTTTTAAATTTTCATATTTTTTTAACACTGCAAATTTCCTTCACTCTTTATCAAGCTTTAACAAATTTTGAATTGGCCCAAAAACTGATTTTAATTGTTTCAAAAAAAAGAGCATGTTATTCCTGTAACTGCCAGCCACATTTATCGAATGCAGGTACAAAATAAGTTAAATTCATGATAGTAAACAAGTTTAAAAGACAGGAGCACTAACATCCACTTAGAGAAAGTCATGACACAGCACCACAAACCCTGAACTTAGTCTGACTCCTGTGGAAATTTTCCACAGTTTAAATCTCAAACCTTCATTCCAGTGCCGCAGTTGTAGTTACCAATAGTTAACTCAAAATGGCATTACAGATAGTGTTTCCTTTTTTACATCCTCACATGCTGTTGTAAATGATGGCAGGGGACCAAGGAGAGGTTTTCTTCAGCTACCTACTTCTTCTGTAGAAGGTTTTTGTGCTGAAAGGCCTGTTTTTTCCTTTGGGACTGGGTTCGGTGTGTACAACGCTTATGCTTTTAATTTGTGATTTGCAAACACTGTGTTTTCTGTTTTCTGCCACCTCCCTCTTGTGTCCTCCCTTGACTATTTTCTTTTCCCTTTTTTCTATTGCTTGTTTATCCTCCTTCTTCCCTCTCTCCTATTTCCTCTTTCCAAATGTGTTTGTTTATTCTTTCCTCTTTATTCTCTCCTCCCTTCTTTCCCTCTTTCCCTCCATCCTCATGCTGCTGTGGGAGTCTGGGAGAAATATATTTTCTCATACAGCCAAAACACATTAAATGCATTATTCTATGTCACTGGGGATAGCTCAAGCCTTTACAGGTAACTCAATGTTACACGCAGCCTTTATATTTCATTAGGGTGCCCAGTTTAGCACATAGTCGTGGCAAGTCCCCAAGCTGTACACAAGACCTATTTCATCACTAATATATCCAGCTGCATCTATTTAAAATACTCAGGGGAAGAGGCAGATTCATGGCCATTAGCCAGTGATAAGCAGCCTGATCAGCTTGACAGAAACTAGAGTTTTGTCAGTGCATAAATGTGCCTTTTTATGCAGGTTATTGATGGCACACAGTGTGCAGTTCAGCCATGTGCTGATGATCCCAGTTTGTATTTCAAAGTATTTGTGAATATTTCAGTGTGCAGTCTCTGTTTGTGTGACAGGTGATCACTGGCAGTTTCTGATCCTTCACTTTTACTATTACAGGTGAAGGTCCTGCATTCAAAATTCCACTTAAGACAAAAAAAGTACTGTCAACTTATCAAGTATTTCTTTTGTTTTTATTTTGCATTCATTATGCACACACACATCCTCAAAAGTAATTTATATTTAATAATACATTGTAAAATTTTGATGCAAACTCTTAACTATGAAAGTAATTAGCAAATTAAGCTGTCAATATATGTAGTGGGGGGACAAAGGCAATATTTGTTTCTGAGATACAGTAGAAGTATGAAAAAATACAATAAAAAACCTAATGTAAAGCATAGCAAATGCTTTTATTTGCATTTGACCACTGCAGATAGCACTGGGTGATTGACTTGATTTTCCCTCAGGGCTTTCTGTAGCCGCACAAGATCTTAAATCATTTAGAATAACTGAAAATCAGGTAGCTTGATTCAACCCAGCCTCTTTCCTGTATGTACTCACAGTCCCTGTGCATTACCAAATGCATTCTGTATGCAAATTTGTTCTCGTACCTGAGGGGTCGCAGTGACTCAGGAGGTAGTGCAGGTTGTTTGCTTATAGGGGGGGTCGGTGGTTCAATCCCTGGCTCCTCCAGTCTACATCTTTAAGTATCCTTGGGCAAGACATTGGACCTAAAGTTTCCACCGATGGCTTTTCATCACTGTGTAGGTGTGTGTGTTTCTGATGAGCAGGTAGATCTCTGCATCAATGCCAATTCCATTAGTGTGTCATACAGTCTGTTTTAGCTGGTCCATATAATATAAAAACTCTATAAAAGCAGTCCATTTGCTATTCACTAATGTAAAATACTTGCTTTTTAGTCATTTAGTCAGTTAACATTTCTGGCTACTTGTTCTAGCCAGATGTAGTTATTTGCAGTTTGGCAGATAGACCCTTGTGGGTTAATTTCTCAATGATTGTTCTTTGTGTTTTTATATAAAATTTTATAACATCTCTATTCCATTCTTTTTCCTGTGTCTACAGCTCACACTAGAGTATTGAGTAGGACATCACGTTTACATCCCTGTGCTTTTTAAGTATTTTACCCACCATACAGTCAGACTTCTCATTCACACCTCAGCTAGAAGCTAATTTCAAAGAATTTGTTACCGAGCTGGAGATTAGCTGTTCCTGTTGGGGATGGAGGAGGATGATTCATGCATATCAAGTGCCCACACTGACTTAATTAAAACTGTTGAGTGTTATTGTTTTTGCTTTTTATGATATTGTTATAGTTTTGAAGCACTTATTATATAATTATTAACATATGAGGGCCAGTGAATTTTGCTTAATCAGTCATTAAAACCCTTACTTATTTCTTTTTTGTAAAATGTAATATATGTCAGGAGCTTCTTCATGAAACAAGTTTACTGCTGAAGTCATCCAGTTCCACAAATAATCTGACCTCATCTTCAAGGCACTTTTATCTGTTTTATTAGTTATCTCAGATATTGCACAAAAAATATGTTTCAGATAACTACTGACAAAAAGTCTTTTTTGTTGTTGTTTAAAACATAAAAGTATTCTTACACCACTAACAGCAAGTTCCAGTGGTGGATAAACAAATTATATCTGTGTTCCAGGGCCAAATGCTGAGCTAACCAAGTTGTATGAAGGGATGGTTTGTTGTGGGTGTAAAAATTGGTAGTTAAGAAAGAAACTCAAAAACCCTCAATTATATATCTGTGTTGTGTAAGAATGCTATACAACAAGCATCAGGAGCCTTGGGACTCTGTTTTACAAAGGTTTGGTACATTGGCACAGTCTCCTGGAAAAAGCAGTAGTTGAGATCTTGTACTGCAAATCTTATACTATAAAATATCATTGGACACTCTGTCAGAAAGAGGAATAAATCTGCCACATTATTTTTCTGTTTGACCTCCCTTACTTTAGGAGCTGACTTATCGATGCACAGTTGCTGGTTTGAACTCCACCGTTTGTTCGAAAGTGAAGTGAACCAGTGAATAAAACTGAACAATCCTGTGTAATGTTTCCATTCACAGACAGACACTTATACATATTTAGTGATAACAGACTGAGTTTTACAGCATAGTAGTGTCCTCTCATTGCAGAGACCACTGTCCCAGTCTATCACCTAAACTACTTCACTTCCTCAACATACACTGTAAACTGATTTTTCTGCAGTATGCAGTACAGAGCTATGTGATTGCCAAACACTCTTAAAAAACAACACATTAAAACCAATGTCACATCAGTCTAACCCGTAAAAGGCAGAACTATCAGTATTATACCAAAATCAATCTCTGCAAGGAATTGTGTCACTTCTTTAAACAACAGAGCATTTATTTTAAGCTGCAACAACAAGCAGTGGCGGGCCGTCAGGGCCTTCAAGGCCTTCTCTGCTGGCCTAAAAATATCTGAATCACAGACTGATGTTAATT
>JAPZDY010000005.1:15831389-15860056 GCA_029783645.1 Ctenochaetus hawaiiensis
TCCCGATTCCGACAAGGGCCAGCAGCCCGCCCCGCACCGCCCCCCGACGGGAGAGCCGGGGAACACCACGAGGTACAGAGCCGCAAGCCCGCCACCACCACCCGGGCCCCGACGCAGCAGGGACACAGAACACACACCGGGCCACACCACCGCAAGCTGGTACTCACCCCCAGCCCCACAGCCACTGGAGGTCCCACCAGGCCAGATCTAGAACCCCCATCAACTCTGCCCGGGCTCCAGTGCCAGATCCCGTGCCAGTAGACCCACCGGCGCAGCGCTAGAGCCCACCCGCGAAGAGCCCCCCAGCCCCCCACGCCAGACCCCAGGGCCGCAGAGGGCCCCAGGCCCACCCGGGGAGGGGAGAGGAAGGAGGGAGAGGGGGGGGAAGAGGGGCAGGGAGGAGGAGAGAGGACAGAGGCATGAGGGACGAGCCCACCCGCCCCCACCCCCCAGGGCCAGCCCCAGCAGACCCAGGGGAACCAGCCACCAGCCACATTACCCCTTTTCAAGCTCTCAGGGGCCACATGAAATGACGGGACAGGCCGGAGAAGGCCAGTGGGCCTTGAGTTTGACACATGTGCCTTAGAGTTTTTGGATGTATATTCAGTTGTTTTGGTGTGTTTCACTCTCCTCTTATCCCCACACAGAGCACTATGTGTATACTCCTGGCTACATACTGGATCTACAATACCGTGCATATAATAAGTGAAGATGTCACATTATCACACTTTGCAGCAGAAAAAATATCAGTACATTTGTGTGACTATGTCAAATAGGTGCTCATAGTGTTACTGTACATTTACAAAGTTGGTACCAGAAGCAATACAGGTTATTATAAGTTGTAAGTGTATTTGCAAAAGAATGAACAAGATGAAAGATTCACCTGCTGTGTAAGTTGTAAGTGTTCAGTGTAACTACCCCCTAACACAGTGTTATGGCTTCCCTGGGTCTTTTCCAGCCCTTTTCCAACCCCTGTTTGAGTGGCTTTAGCACCCAGGGGTGACTGATCCCATCACAAACCCACAAGCAATTCCCTACACTGGCATCTCCACAGTCCTCATCTCTCCACCATCACACTCATTCTTTTCTCTCTAACACTGACGAATACCAAGCAGATTAGAGCAGGCTTCGACTGCATTACTGAAAATAATGAAGTGTTTGCTGTTGTTGCTTTATTCTCACACTCATCCTAACATGAAGAACACAGAGGATTTTTCTCCCACTGTAGTTGATCCTGTGTGTGTACGGTACGCGTTGCAGACTTGTCCTCCTTTTTCAAGTGATGATTAACAGGGTAATCATGCCAGAACAGAGAGGAGTGTTGCTAAATTAAAGGTAGATGGACATAATTAATGGGTAGATAAATCTCTTGTTTGTGTGTGAGTGGTTCAGTGTTTGTAGATTTATGTATTTCAGCTTGTAGGCATTTTAGCTCTGCATATATACGAGTGCATTGCTTTGTCAATAAAAATGTTTTTTTGCCTTTTTATTATCATCATTAGCGCTGCAGCATATTTTTGATCACAGGACAAATGAGTATAGGCATGTTTTAAAACATATTGAACTTTTTAAGATTTTAATACGGATGAATAATTACAAAACCTCAAAATCCATTCTTGCCCTTTTATCATAAAGTTCATTTTTCATTTCTTTTTACTCACCATATTTCTTTGTTATATTTTCTTATCTCTGGTTTTGTACCTGTGGCATTTAAAGCTGTCATGGTTGGATAATCATACTGTTTACTTTACAGTTGCTTTGCAGACTTCCTCTCCCATAAGTTTAGATGCAAATGCTTTATTCAGTCCCAACTGCTATGAAATATATGTTTAAAAATTAATAAGTTATCTGTTGTGTCCATTGTGGATTCTCTAGTTTGACAGTGTCAGACATCAGCACAGTAAAGACAGCTTGCTTTAAGTCAACAGTGCTAATTCACATATTCAGCAAAGTGTTCCCACACTTAAGCTAACTACAAAGGCACCTCATTCCTGCAGGAGTGTCATCATCTAAATGCAAATGTAACCATGACAGCCTTGATGCTGTTCCAGTCAGCAGACTTGATCTTGTATGTGTAAATGTATTTATGTATGTATATAATTCTCACGACATATACTTGCATATCACATGCCTCTTTGTGTGTATTTGAATGCAGCTTAGTTTTTCCTGGAAACATTCATAGTTTGGTGCTTTCCATGTCATCAGAAGCTATGGATGGTCATGTGACAGCCAACCAACATTTACTGAACTACACTCACACACCCTGCTTTTCAACAAGTGATTACAGAGATATAGAGAACGTTATACTGAAAGCTGGAATAGAGACAGATCAAGTCCAAGGGTATGCAAACCCACTAAGGGTATGTCACGTCTCCTGCTAATCCTATTCCAAAGACACGTCAAAGACATGCCTTGGTAACGATATGACAATATTCCCTTAAAATTCTCATTACTTAGGATAGCTGATAAATGTATCAACTGATATCCAGCTTGTCTTTGACTTCGAAATGTGCTGATATTTTTGCCTAACATTGCCACTTTTAGATTATGCATTTTACTTCACATTTAAATTTAAAACCAATCAAACTTCTGACTATTAGTTTTTGGTGTGCTGGTTGCATCAGTGGGCCTGTTTATAATCAGCTATGTTTCTATGTGGATGTCCTGCATGGTGGAGTCAGTGAATCAGTGTCGCTGTTGTGTCAAAAACTGTGCAACATTTTTTAAGTGTACATATTAATATTGCTCGACTCAGCAGCCATTCAGGCTAACATCCCACATGACAGTTAAACTGGGGGTATAGTTGACAAATGTAACTCAAACCGGCTGCCAGCAAACCAAAGGAGCCCTTTATGCTTTGGAGCAGAAACATTTGCTTCTTTGAAGCTGTCCACCCCCAGTGTAACCCTGCCCTCTGAAGGGACCTCTTCCCCTCTTCCTCTCATGCTCTCTATCTGTCTGCTGCATAACTGTAGTATCTCTTTCTGTTCCCGAGTCTGTAATCACAACAGCAACCTTTGAAGTGGGACGCAACCACATGAAAGAGAATCAGAATAAAGGAAGACAGTTTTTTACAGAAAGGTGTAAATAGTGGAGAAAAGGGTAGACAAGATGACAATATATTGTCTTTGTATTGAAAGATAAAAGTTTATTTAGCATGCCAACCATTTCTGCTAATAGATTTTAAATAAGATTATGGTTAGAATCAAGTTTGGTTTTTTTTTAGACTTTACATTTCACAATCGTCATTTTGTAAAACAGATGCATTGTAAAACAAACACTTTCTTCCCTTGCATGAAAGCTTTGATACAGTGTTCTCACATTATGTTTGTTTATTCTTCAATGAGACTTCCAAATGTGCTCATATTCCAAAAATATCATAAGGATGTTTATATTGGATGATGTACAAAACCAGTATTGTTATCAATATTTTTACATAATATTGTCAGCATTTTTCAAAATAAGTTTCTCCCTGGGGACAGCAGCCAAAGTATACAAATACACCACTGTACATGATAAACAAAACTTATTTCCAAAGTTGTTCTTTTGTTTTCGTATCCAAGTCTTTCATTTTTCAGGAGGAGATTAGAACACAAATTTGGTTTCGTTTCATTTTACACACCTTCTAAAGCTGACCAACTTTCAAGCTCACCTATTACTTTGACTTCTTTAGGGAAAAGGTGTGTGTGCGCTACAGTACACTCTTGAAGTGTGTGCATAATGCTGTTTATTCTCCTTTGGTACTCTTGATTTTTAATGGAGTCAAGTCCTCAAGGAGAGCAAGGACACGCACACACACACGAGTTCACACTGTCTTCAAGACGCATTATTAATCACACAGAAACTTGTCTGCCCATGAACCTGTCAGCTCAAGCTCCTTTGGATTAGTTGTGTTTTGTTCTAGTTTAAATAAAGAATTGTTGTTGGAAAGAACCAGGCAGACAAGCAAGCCAAAAGGTAAGGCAGTGAATAGCAAAAGCAGTGCTTGACCTTATTGTCAAAATAAACTATTCATTCAAGCAGACATTTATTGTTTCATAATATATGCAAAATGCAGATGAGTTTATATTACAGTTTAAAACACATTCCAGTCATTTTACCCTCACTTTTAAATGTACTGATGAAATGTTTACAAAAAACCTAGTTTGTGAAATACTGTGGATCTAGTTGACTTTCTTTCTAATAATAAGGCATAAAGTCTTCATCTTGTAAAATTCACATTCTATAAGCAGTGTTTCCATAAAATGCTGCACAAATACGCTGTGAATCAAATAAATGAGAGCAGCTGAAGACTCAGATGTGATTATTGATAGTTTTCACTTCCAAAGTGATGACAACTTTTGTCAAAAGTGATTAATTATCACTTACTGGTGATAATTAATCAGGTCTGCAAAAGTGGTAAAGCAATACACAGGATATGTATTTGCTATTCCCCACATAGCATTTTACAAAGATGTTGTTTTGTGTTTTTGGGTTGTTTTCTGTTGCTGCAGCTCTTGGCGCTGTTGTGATGCTATAAAAAAGTTTATTTAAAGTGACTCTGGTGTTTCCAAAAGAAGAAACCCTAAAACTTTGTCAAAATGGGTTACATGTTGTGAAAGTTTGAGTAAAATTACCTGAAAAACCCAAGCACAACTTTCCTAGCAACTGGTTAACCTTTCACAAAAGCTTTTGCAGGTAAACTCACAGTTTTGTCCGAGCCAGTTGAATAATGCTGCATTCGTAAAAAATTAGCATGATTGAGTGCTCTTGTCAGGAGAGACCGCTCTATGTATTACGAGAGACCGGAGTGCTGTGTTTGCAGTTGTGCAAATTGCACTGTACACACGAACACAGACACACAGGGACACACGCATAAACAAACACACAACAGGACAATGGCTGTGTGAAAAAGCCTGCACCTGTAATGTAGTGATACTGCTGAGTAAGACAGACACACACCCTTTTTCTAACACATACATTCAGCAGACACACACACACAAAGACATAATGACTATAGCTCCATCAAACTGGTGAGGGCTGTAGAGTAGTGACCTAAATGAGTTGAGATTGCAACATCATTGGGGATTACCATTGAAAAGCTTGTGATATATAGCACCTATAAACAGTCTATAGGGGAACAAATTCACACTGGAGAACAGAGCTGTGTGAAGCACTATGAGACAAATACTGTATATCTATCATTAAAATGACAGTCCTGCACACCAGGTACAAAAAAATATCAGCTCTTTAAGGAAATGCAATTCGACTTTATAAGATACAGACATATCATCATATCATCAGAATTGTGACAGAAGTAGCAAATATTATTGTACTTTTACATTTTGTCATGTACATACAGTATCCCTATTGGTGTAATGTTTCTAAAAAAAATAATTTTGCACCTTTTGATCCTCACAGATTAAGTTATCCTCACTTGGTAAAAACTGTGCATCAATCATCTTCAGTTTTTTTGGAGCTGTCAGCTTATGAAAGTTTTATAATAATAAAAGATCTGACAAAGGCTCACTTGAGTAGTTTATTCTCCCAATGCTATATTTTTAGGTGTGATAAAAGCAAACTTTGTCATTAACTTACTTATTCAAGATGTTTTATGACTTAGGTTTTTGTTTTCAGTAACAATAGGTTACGATTTCCAGCTGTTTTTGAAGAAATTTGCTCAATGGCAAAAAGAAGAATTGATACTTATTTGGTGAAACTGATATATAAATTTCAGTTTCATCAGCATATTGTGATAAGTAAATGTCAAACATTGTCTTTGCATGATGTTTGATAATGCATGTACTGTAGTTGTTAAACAGTTGGAGCCAAAAGGGTTGAACCTCAGTTCATACATCTCCATTTGTTCACGTCATGACAGAGTATCCACAATAAGAATGCAGCTTGGAAGCAACCATGTGAAGTCGTTTACATGGTACAATTTTTATTACAACTCAAACGTAGTTACTGATTACAAGAAAAACAGCACAAAGGGAACAAACCTTGTCAAAGTCTTTCTCCCTGGCTTATCTGAGTCAGTTTGCTTTGAGAGAAACTTCTGAGTGACCCTTAGACCTATGCGTTTATTTCCATTTAGACACCTTATGCATTATTGATTCTCACACTATTAACACATTAGAGCCTGCTGAAGGCCAGGTGTCTGCATATATTCCTCTAAGTCTCATGGAGAAAGCTCATCTGTTAGTTCTTATATGTGTGTGTGTGGACATTAAATGCTTATCTATTAGGCTATTCAACACTTTGTGTGTGTGTTCGGATGTGTGTGTGTGTGTGTGTGTAACCCAACCACAGATGGATGACACACATAACTCTCACACACATGCTTGGTTGGCAGTAAATCCCCGCAGACTTCAGAGTCCTGTTACCAGACGGTTTTCCTGTCAAAGTGTCCTTGAGTAAGACAGTCAACTCCTGCCTGGTCACCAATCATAAGTCAGATAAGAACCTCTGCAAGACAAATTAAATATTGCGTGAGTATTCTAGTAAACAGCTGCATAGACTGCTGACAAGTAGTTTTATCTACTCTCCAAGTTCTTCTGGGACAGACAGCTATTTTCATCATCCATGTTTGCACTTGGTTTGTACATTTTTTTATCAAGTGTAGCTGTCTGATCAGAAAATGGTGCAATAGTAATTAGTTTTCACATCACATAGAGGATCACATTAACTGTTGATTCTTTCACAAGCAATATTCTCTTTAATATTTGGAAATATGTACGTGTGGGGGCTTTGGGACTATCTTGTCAGTGTATTGTAACACAGTCATGCATTTAAATTATTATAAACACGCACAAACAATGCTGTCAACTTTATGGTTTTGAATGGTAACATGACAGTCAGAGAAAAATAGCCATGATCTGCCACTGTGGTAAGTAAACAGTGAGCTGAGGTTTTAAAGTGTTTTTGCCTTCATGTCTCTGAGTTGGTTCTTAGCAGGGTTTTCTTTAAATCTTTCTCAAGCCAGCTTGAAAGGTTTCACCTAAATGAGCTTCTAGGAAGCACTGTACGACTCCAAAACCAAACGTGTCTATGCCAGCTGTCATGGAAAGTCTTTAGGGTTTTATACACCAATAGCCAAGGGACAGAGAAATATGTTGAGGGAGTTGACAGACAGGAAAAAAGAAACATGACGTGTGAGAAAAGACAGACAGGGGCAGTAAAAGATGGAGTGAGGATGACGGTCCTCTGTGTGACGAGAGCCCTCAGAGAAATGAAGGGATGGAGACAGAGGAGATGGAAGGGAAACAAGGAACTTAGCTTGTCTCCTTTTGCAGTACTTGTACACAAATTTTCATGCCAATAAAATGGTTTTATTGTCTTTAATATTTGAATATATAAATATATATTACAAAAGATTTTTCTTGTAACACAATACATAGAGTACAATATTTCTTTTCTATTGTTGCATAGCGAAAAAGACTTAGCAAAGAAAACATCAGCTACAGCACTCAACATCTGGAAAACATAAGATAAGATAAAGATCTAAGCCATGCCATGCTAGCACACAACTAACTGACACATGGTTGAGCAAAATTTGATTATTTGAGAGTGTGGACAATATTGTAAGCAATACCTGACAACATTTGTGAGATAACAAGAATGGTGAAGTTTAAAGATGGTACAGACTTAATTAGAAATAAAAATAACAATATTAATATCTACCATTTAACAAAAGTACTGTATCAGCCCAGGAAATTATACAAAACCTTGCACAGAAGTAGACTGAGTAAACAGAACAAAGTATCTCCCTACCTAAACACACACCCACCCACACGCACACCCGCACGCACACACACACAAAATCCAGCATCCTATTATTGCTCTGATTGTATACGTGCATTTGCAAAAAGCCAATTTCCTGAAGGGAATCATTAAAGTTTCATCTGATTTAGAGGGAGTTGTGGATGCAAGACTGGGGAGTAGAGATGAGTCAGGATGAGATACAATGGGGAGACATCAGGTAGAGAGATACAGACAGAAATGGGGGGGGGGGAGAGAGAGAGAGAGGAAGCAAGAGAGAGACAGTGTTTTAGATTCATTGGTGCGTAGCGGCTACCAGCCCATGTTGTCATTGACAGGAAGTGAAGGGTACATGCCTTCCTCAAACCAGCTTATCCCGCTGACCTCGTGGGGGACAGTGTGTGTATGCATGTGTGTGTTTGTTATACGCAGCCTCTCTCTCCCTCCAGGCCTGGAATGAGTGATGCTCCCAGTGGCTTGGTTTCACCCCAGCGAACACACACACGCTGAGCTAATGGCAAAGCAGTGGGACCAGATGTGTATGTGTGTGCATACGTGGGTGTAATTCTAACAGAACTCAGAAAATGTTGCAAACCAAACAAACTTCTTACATGTGTATTCATGGGTGTTTATGTGTGCTTAACCAAAGTTTCTGTGTTTTAACGTCATAGCCATCACCTCTTTGTGTGTGTGTGTGTGTGACCACACTGCCCACACACATAATATATTATACATATTGGAAGCTCCTCTGTAAGAAATAGGCATTTTCTTTAATATAAATAATATAAATCTAGATCTAGGTCTTTTTTTGATCCAGGACATACAGATTCTTTTTATTTTTTAGAAAAATTGTAATAATATAACAATGTAACCCTCATGTGACGATTTTGACTTGAAATTTTCAATTACACAAAACAGAAATACTACAAGTTATTAAGTTCAAGCTGTCACTCAAAAAGTTGACTGCACGTGCATTTAACAAGAGCTGTATAACTCATCTCCTTTTACTTTAGGCCATAGCTTATCAAACACCCAGTGCAAACCTGCTATGTTAACATGACAGTGTGTCACTTGTCCCTTTACATCGCACATGAAGGTTCATGGAAGTCAGAGAGCAAAAATCAAACCACTTAAAGCCCAGTGTGTGCATATGTTTGAACTTGTGTGTGATTTTCATTGTAGGTTTTCCTCTCCTGACTTTCCCAGAGGACTGTGGGGAATCGGCACAGTGGTGGTACCTTTAGATGACTAACTCCCTGCAGACTATTTCACCTTTAGATCCACTTCCCATCGAGTAACAAACTTATGAATCCAGAATTTTGTCCTTACATGGATATATTTTAAACCATCTGCAAAAAGCTTTTTGTTGAATTGCCTGTGTGTTACCACCAGAAAAAATCTGACATCTTTGCCTCATCTTGAGTCCTCTGGTTCTACTTCAGACTTTTGACTTGAATTATTCTTGTAGAATACTGTAAGAAACGTTTTAGTAGATCTAATCTGAGTCAATTGAATTCTCAAATATTCTTTATTTTGTACACTAATGAAAATTCAATAACTCTTTGTAACATCCTGGCAAAATCTGTTTAAAGCCTTTTATGAAATATATAGTCTCCATATTCAATTTGAAGATCAGTAACAAACACTTATCGGGTTTTATTCACATCACACAAGCACATGTTGCTATAACCAATGTGCAATTTTAAGAAAAGCACAGGGATATACATCAGCTGACAAAGTCAATTATTATGTATATATGTATAAAGATATTACTAGTGGAAAACAACAGACTTTTCAGTGGTGACTCTCAGGAATAACTTTGTGAGTCCACTTCTTCAAGAAACAGATTTACAACAACCACATAGGTATGCATTAACCTGAACCATTACAGCTAGCTTTTAAAACCAGTGAAAACCAAGTCAAAAAGATGGTCAAACTACAAAAAATAGGGGAAAAATGGACTCATTGGCTTATAACAGGGGCTGAAGTAAATAGGAAATAATAGGGTCAAACTAAGCATCTTTGCACAGTATTATTCTTTCTGGCTGAATTATTTGCTTTGCGCTTTGCAAGACCTAAGACCTTCATTATGAAACAAAGTGGCAAAACAGCAATTTTTTGTCAGCTTATTACACAGTATTAGTTCTACAATGAATACTTCCAAACAACACCTGTAAAATTAATTTTAATAGACACTTTGGTAACACTTGGGCAAAGGCTCACAATGCCAGTAGGAGTCTTGTTTGTCCTCATACAACTTTACAGATGCAGGACAAGGACACAGTAAATAGGACACGCAGTAGTTTACAGGCTGATGCAACACACTGAACAATGCAGAAAGTAATACCAAAGGATCCAGCAGAGGATATTAGATGTAACACACAGCCTTGCATCTTGTAATAACCGTAGTAGGCACACTATACCTAAATGATAATAGGGGACCTGTTGTGGGAAGAGGGAAATAAAGTACAAAGTACTAATAAAGTAGCATTCTGTCTTTTCTGTAGCCACTTGTGTGCATTTATGTATGAGTTATTGTATTTTTCATGAACAGCACCTTTGTGCATTGACTAATTACATTTCCTATTTTCATATGGTTATCCATGCCAGAAAGCAAATCACACCTCCACTGTTACCTGGGAGGATTTGGGGATATTGTGCGATATTGTGCCTTGAAGATTAGCTTTTCTTCTCTGGATGTTTAAATATGACAGTTAAAGCTCAGATTATTGATCTGGGAGTTTGGGCTGGAGTGCGTATAGCTTTACTGCATTCCTTTATATTTTACTTCATCCTTTCCTTTTGTGCCCCTGGTGAGGGGTTGCGCGGCTAGGATGCAGTCTTGCATCATATTCTAAAATATACCAATGCATGTCCTTATTGTACATATGGATGCAGCTATATACAATAAAGCTAAAAGCAAACAGACACACACACATAAGATGAAGAGTTTATCTCAGATGCAGAAGTCAGACTGAGTGAATGCTCTCCTGTCTTCTTTATTGTCCATTCACTGCCATACCAGCACATTTACACACACAGCCATGCATGCACACACCTTCATACAGAATTTTTGTACAGAGAATGAATGTAATGATGTGGAGTCAAGAAGTGTGATATAGATTCAAAGAGAAAGGAAAGTCTGTGTCTGTGTGTGTGTGGATGTGTGTGTGTTTTGATGTGCATGCTCGTATTTGTGCATGCATGTGTGTGCGTGTACGTGAGTGCATGTGCATGTGTGCATCAGTATGACAGCTTTCAGAGCAGCACTTCTTGGCCAGCTGATTCTCTCCCATCTGAGATCCTGAGTGAGGATTATAAAACCAATCAGCAGACGGTGATTGCTGCAGCCAGCCTGTGATTGGATCACAACCAAGCCGCTGCCATCAGCTCTCTGTAAAGAGAAAGACTGAGAGAAGAAGAGAGCGAGACGCAGGGAAAGAAAGAAATGAGAAAAGAGATAAACAAAGAGAGTCGTCAGAGGGAGCCTAGTTTCGGGTGGAAGAAAAAAACAGAGGATGATACAGAGAGAGAACATAAGATCAAAATCATATTTCCCATCAGCTTTCGCTCTCTATGTCATCTTTACTAGCACCAGCACACACAGAAAAAAAATGTACTGTGTGTGTTGCCTGTGTCAGTGACCTATCATAAGGACCCTTTCAATTCCCTCTCCAGCTAAAAAAAGGATCCACTGTACCCAAATAGAACAGAGTTCTGTGCTTCAGCCTAAATCACTTGTGCATGGTTTTCATAGCACAGTATACGTCTCTGCTATCACATTAAATAAAAATATTCCCTTAAAGGAAAAAAGAAAGAAAAAGTCTGAAAACTGCTTGGAGTTACATTAGGGTTTAAGCGATGAAGTGATATCTTTTAATTCATGTTTTTCCCTGTTTAATGCTGATGCTTAGCAGCAATGGTATGTAAGTTCAGTGGTCACCTCCCTAACAGCAACAAGGTCCCAAGCGTTAATTAACATGCCCTGGTCTTTCCTGTCTGACTTTTACATGTTCTCTCTGTGTTTTTGTGGCTCTCCTTTAGGCTGCTCAGTTTGGCCCAGTTCAGAAACAATGCACTAGATCAGAGGAACCGAGCTCTCTGCCTTTTATCTAATGCATGCTGGGATGCGCTCCAGCACAGTGGTTGTAAATTAGTGCCGCTATACGGTTGTTAAGACCCCCACTGTCTTCTAAGGTAGAGGAAGCAAAAGCTATAGTAAAAACTACATGATGAAGTTGAGCTGGAAAAGATCTCTTTCCAATGTTATAGCATTACATTTTTGCAGAAATACACAGTAACAACATAATAAAATTTGATTGACTCAACTTGTGTGGAAATACAGGTAACTGGAGAAAATACTAAGAAAAGCACAAAAAAATGTTTGAGTTTCTTTTAGTCCTACATTGCTGTTCTTGCTTTGATTTACCAGAAATGTCCTCACCTGTTTAAAATCACATTAAAAAGCTCTCTAATGAAGAATCACTTCAAGGTTTTTATTGTAAAGTAGCAATAGGAGTTGTTGATTTCCTGGCACTGTTTTTGTTCAGTTTTACACTTTTCATCTTTTGGCACTTATTGCTGCTACTGCAAATGTCAGGCCTCCAGCACTTAATCAAGATAAGGCCAAAGTTGTACTTTGCTGTTTACGTTGTGTGAAAAGTCACTTGCCCCGTTCTCACATCAAGGGCTCCATTCAAAGTTGTCTCTGGTACACGGTGACACTTAAACCTCAACATGGCAAAAACTCAGCAGCAGTGAATAATCTGCCCATATAT
The DNA here is from genome assembly GCA_029783645.1 of Ctenochaetus hawaiiensis. Lineage (NCBI taxonomy): Eukaryota > Metazoa > Chordata > Actinopteri > Acanthuriformes > Acanthuridae > Ctenochaetus > Ctenochaetus hawaiiensis. The sequence goes on from JAPZDY010000005.1 coordinate 15,843,908, forward strand.
AATACAGCTCTGGACCACAGCATGGTTTACCCAGTATGGCAATTTGAATGCTTCATGTCTCCTCATGCTAAATTTGTCACACTTAAATAGTAAAATAGCATTTTTTCTTTTTACCAGTGCCTTTAAATGACAACTTTCTTCGTAGTTTTCTCTGCTAAATAAAATATTAGGTTTCAAATTTTAAGAATATTTTGTCCAGGTAACTACATCATATAGCAGACAATGAGCTCAGTGTTTTATTCCTACTCTTTTATAATGGTATGCAATAAGATGAATGTGTGTGTAGACATAATGAATGTGTGCAGCTGCGATATAATGTTAGCAGGTGTTCGCTCACAGTGTTTGTTGGCAGGTTTGTTAAGCTGGCATCCCACGGGGCTCGATGTGACCTGGGGCATCTGTTGCCCCCTGCCCATTTTCTGCCCTTCAGCGCCCTCTTTTATCTATGCCCATGACCTGCTGCTCACACATACTCACACACACACACAAGCTTAGACCAGTTCAGTTTGGACCTGTAGAGAAAAACAACAGATGTGGAGTCAAAAAAATGAGAGTGCAAGTGGTGATCGTCATGTTTTAGGTGCATTAAAAAACTCTGACTTTTATCTGCATTTTGCATTTAGGCAGAGAGGATGGAGGGAGATGATAACATAATATTCAGGCTGTTATGGATTGGACAGAGTCAGATTTGGCCAAACTATTGTGGAGGACAACAAGAAAGAGAGAGGTGGTAAGGGCTAGAACAAGTCAAAACAAGGTGAGCTGGGGCATATTAGCACAGCTGGGCCCAGTAGGGACATCTGTACCAATGTTGGCCTTGTATCTGTTTATTTGTACTCAGTTTACAGCATACAAATACTCAACTGTTTAATATGGACAACATCAGATGGGGGGGCCTCAGGACAAAGTCATACAACTAACACAAACTTTAGGGACACATGTAACAGATCAGTAGTAAACTCCCAATTAACTGGTATGCTTTAATACAATGTAAATGTGCGCTGCCTTGAAGGTTTATCTTTTGTAATAGCATTGCATGTCATGTCACACGGTGGCACAAGGATTCAAAAGAGCATAATTTGCATTTCTGCATTTGAATTTGTTTGGACTACAGAGTGGAGTTTATTTCTTGAATAATCACCCATACTTACTTATTTTGTTTAATTAAACTCATCAAGCAAATCATTGCGTGGTGAGGGTGCATTAATATGCTCACAGTCATACTAAGATGCTTTAATGCATATGATTGCAGGATAACTAGCTTACTAGCATGGTGTTAAGCTAACATTTACCATTTCATGGTCAATGTAACTTTTTTAGTTGAAGTTTTTTTGTTTTTTAGGTTTTATGCATTTGGTAATAAACCAAATATTTGTTTTAACATAAAACTGACCTGACGGGGGCACTAGACAAAACTCTAGGCAGTTATGAAGTTATTACACAAAATCTTGAAATGCACATGAATGTCTGCACCAGTTTCATGGCATCCATTGTCTAATGAGAGAGGAATTTCAGTCTGAGCCAAAACTGTGTTTCAACAACACTATCAATCATCACATTATTAGAAAGTGTTGTTGTTTCTCACTGAGAACAAAGCTCTACCATGTCTGTGTGCCTGTGTGTGTGTGTGTGTGTGTGTGTGTGTGTGTGTGTGTGTGTATGATCAGACAAAGTGCATTTGCAGAAAATTAATTCAGCGCTGCTCAGAACAGATTTAAATTCAGAGTTAGCTCTGTGTAAAGTGTCATACCATGAAATCACATGTTACAGTCTTTACTGCTAAAAAACCGTTAGTCCCTCAGCATCTAGACAGCAGCTGCTCACTATATTTTTAAAAAAAACCCTTTTGCTTTAATTTTGAAGGCAGTCATTTAGCTGCCCACATACAGTGTTGTGTGTGGTCATATCTTCAGGCAGTTCCTCTGAGTCCTCCGAACATACAGTAAGTCAGCTATTCACCAGTCAGCGTTAAGAATAGCTATTCCCCAAGATCGCCATTCAGCAGTGTTCAGAGCAGGTGGGGAGTTGGAAAGAAAAGAGATTAGCTATTTCTACTCCACAAAATGATTTATGCCCAGACTTTTATCGGGAAGCTTCTTCCCCCCTGCAAAGATCATTTCCCCTGACTTCACCTCACAACGGGAACTATTTTAAGCATTGGCTCATTAATACAGAGTGATTGGATTCATTGTTCTGCAATCCTGATGGATGTTCTCTGAAGTTTTCGCTCTCTCAACTCCCACCTCAATCCCCTCTTCAATCTTTGGCTTGAATTTCCTCCCAAGAATGCTGCCCCATTGTCTTCTGTGTGTTAGATAAATCAGTTGCCAGTGCCTTTTGTGGCTTCAGTTCATTTAAATGAAATTGCATTACCCTCACTCCATCAAGCAATTCATAATGACAGCAGTTCTACCTTAAATCTCTGTAGACCTTTATACGTTTTAACACCCACTGAAGACTTTCTCAGCTTAAGGTTCTACAGTTTATACACCATTTACACAGTGTATTCAATATGTTCAGAGTGAGACATTAAATACACTGACAAGCTTTCTTTTGTTGAGCTTACTTTGTCACATTCATGAGTACATGTCGCACAGTTTTTTATTAAGGTGAGGATTTGTAGGAGTGACATTAGCCTTTTAAGTGCAATGCACTTACACTGCAAATTTATATTAAGCGCTTAATAATGATTTCTTTAACCATTTTTCATCTCATAAGTAATAGTAGAGGTTTATTCTTTTAACTTTAATGAACTTCTGAAATGTAGTAAGAATAATAATCAGGATTAGATGTTTTTTCCAAACTGGTTCAGAGCTTACAGAATAAAAGGTGCATAATGAAGCGGTGTCGAAGGTGAACAGTACATTACAAATGGCTGTAATAAACAGAGTTGTAGAAGCTGAGGTAGTAAAGAGGAAACAGAAAGCTCCTCATTGTTAATAAAAGAATAAATAAAGAGTTGTGGCCTTAACTCATGTGAAGGGGCACTCTGACACAGGAAAAAGATTACCAGAATCTAAATCATAACCTTTTACACACATATGTAGAATTTGACAGTAATTGGCTCACAAGGGCCATTTCATTGGACCTGAACATACTTAGTGTCATACTGCCATACTTACTAAAAGTGCTTTTAAAGTGCATGCTGCCTTCTATAATGGAGCAATCCTTGATGACCCATTCGCATAGCATTGTGTCAAATGTTCAACTTTGACAGCAGAGTTGAGTATATGGCACTGCTTGAAATGAGCTGTATAGGAAAGAGCCTGTTGCTACACATCCTGTTGTGTGTTCTGCTGCAGTAAGTCTGCTCTGGGTGCTACAGGAGGGTCCACTACTATTTATACTGTACCTCCACTGCAGTGGCACTCCTCTCCCTCTGCACTCCTTTTCACAGAGGGGGAATAAGAGGACATTTTGAAGCTACAAAAAGGTTTTCTTGCTGTTAAATGGAGTGCTAACTCTAAAGTCAAAGTATCGTCATTTCATCACAATTGTGGTTACTGTTTTTTTTTTTTGTTTGTTTTTTTGCAAAAACCTGCAGAATCCGTGGTCGAATTGTTTAAAAGTAAATCTTACCATTAAAAGTCAAAATCAAAACCAACAAAAACATCACTGTCATTGCCATCAACTACAACATTGTTATGAAATCTGAATTTAATGTAGAAGAACAGATTCAAGTGAAAGGGGAGGTTAGTGTTGTGGTTCAGGGCTGTGAAATTCAAGTTTGAAAGAATCCAAACTAACCTTTACTGCTTTATCAGATTTTTTGACTGTTTGTTTTAATTGCTTACACACATTCCCATCACAGTTGCATAGGTCATGATTTGTCATTGTTATCCATTACGCAGCGTTAGCGAAGAACAACAATAGTGCAGTTTACTGAGAGACATTACATGGGTCAGAACATTTTATAAAACCCTCCCCTCTCAACCTGATTCACATGAGAATTTTGAATTCAACCATTTCTTTTAGAGAATTGCTGCTGTTGCCAGCTGGAAAAAAACACACTTAAACTAGAAAAAAATTACTAGAACTAAACAATAACCTTTTACACACATGTAGAATTTAACAGTAATTGGCTCTCAAGGGCTGTTTCGTTGGTCTTGAACATACTTACTGTCACCTTGTGTATTATAAGTGCTTTTAAAGTGCATGCTGCCTTCTATAATGGAGCAATCCTTGATGACCCATTCACACAGCATTGTATCAAATGTTCATCCAACTTTAACTGGACTTTGATAGCAGAGTTGTGTTTGTGGCACTGCTTTCACCATGTTCGATTTGAATTGTATGTAAAAGTGACTATCCCGTTATACATTGTACATTCAATTGGTAACTAAAGCTTCATCATTTTAACTAAAAAAGACACAAGTTGAACAAAATATTACATATTGCTATTTAATTTGTGTTCTAAAAAGGCATTAAAAAAATTAGTATTTTTATCCACTTCACTAAACTAGCGAGAATGACTTCAGACTCTTATTCTAATTTTTAATTAATGTTAGAACATTATACGCATTGACGTCTGTGTCTGCCCATATCTTTGTCACTTTCCAATACTGCATGCTTGGTTTCAACCATAATGAAGCTTTTAAGTAGCAGCATGAGAAGTGGACAGGGTGTTAAGGACAGGGACCAGCAGGGAAATCAGCTGTCAGCGGCCAGATACTTCCGTTCTTCTCATTAATTACTTTTGGGGAAAGAGAGGTGGAGGCCAAATGAGTATTGATTGTGGTGGGCCAGTATAGGGCCGGTTTCAGTGGCCTTTCCCACACGTCATTGCTTCTCCACATCCCCATTAAGTGGGAACAAGAGGGATCAGTGGCAAGCTGGGACCCTATTAAAGACGGGACCCTAAGGGAGTCAGACAGGCGAGCAGGAGACAAACCTCCACTACAAGACAGTGGACATCCCTTCTTTTTTTTAACTTTAAATCTGTCTGTCTTTTTTTATAAGAAGACAAAGGTTTAAATGTTGAGGACTGTTTGAGAGTCAAAGATCATCCAAAGCCAGACTTCGTTGCACTAGGTGGCTTTAGTTTGCCTCCTTTATCTTCATTTTTTCAGCACTTCTTCCATTTCTATTTGCTTAGCATCTTTCCCACAACAACAAACACTCAAAGCCACAGAAAGAAAGTGGAACTAGCAGAAAGGTCTCTTTCCCTTCTTCTTCCTTTCTACTTCACCTCTCCAATCCTTGCCTTTGTTGCGTGACTGATGATTTTAATTACCTGTTAACTCTCTGTACTCAGCAGATACACATGATAAATGGTCCGGGTGACTGTTGTACCCACCATCTGGATGGGGCAAAGGAGTCTAAGTAGCTTTTCTCCACTGTCATATTAAAGACAGCCACCACAGCAGGGGGGGATTGCAGGTGTGCGGAGGGAGAACAAGAAACTGTCCCAGTTTAGATCCGGTTGACAGCTATTTAGTGTCAGGGGGGTCACATCCATTTTTCTTTTCTGGGACTGCAGGCAGCAACAATATGCCTGGAAAAAAAGAAGTCCCTATAACCACAGTGGGGAGAGTGATTGCTGTAGACGATTGGCCAGCAAATGGCAGCACTTTATATGGAGATTGTAGTGAAGGAGATGGAGGAAGGAATGTGAAGCTACAGTTGGTATGGAATGGATTGAGACTCGGGCTTTATGTATCCATGCACAGATGCAATGCAATGACCGGTATCATGTTCGAAGACCAAATCCGTAATTTTCAGAAGTTTTTGGTGCAAACTTGCTGCAAAAGTAGCAGCTTAACAGAATTTTTGGGGGGTGAAATTGAGAAAGTCCTTTATAGAAAAAGGACAATCACCAGTATGAGAGAAAGGCTATGTCGAAAACAGCATCTTTTCTCCTATCTTGTATGTTTACATAAGTGTCCAAATTCTCAGTGAGTCATGACACACTACACTTATCAGTCATGATGCTGTATGATGATGGTGTTGGAAATCTTTATTAGTTTGCTTAATAATTTGCTGCTCAGTAAAGAGTGCTTATTATGTAGGAAACTGAATAAGAGAGTGGTGCAGACCCTGCAATGTGTGGAATAGACTTTAGTAACATCGATTTTTCAAGTTATTACAGGGTGTCCTGGGGCATCTACAGGATATGAGATAAGTCTGATATTTTGGGAGTGTTATGCTCAAGAAGGACATACAAGTTAAGTAATCTGTCACCAATACAACATGGCAGTACAAGCGAAAATATCTCAACTCAGAGGACACACAGTGGTTCCACCAGCCATCTTAAACCACTTCAACATAATCCTGGTTTAAGTTGTTTTCAGTTTTGCACTCTGTTGCACACCAAATGCACTGACAGAGAGTGATATCAATATAACTATCAGCATGAAAGCTAAAAATGTCTAAATGTTCCTTAAACTTACACCTTGATGGTCCAACAAACAAGCTTATTTTGTCTGGAGATCAGATTTTTTCAGGTGGACAACACTAAGGTCAGTGCTAATGAGGCAACAGTTTCAGTAATATAGTGCTTGATTTAGTTGATCAGATTAGTCACTTGCCATAGTTGGACATGTACTCTCTGTAATTTGACCCAACAGTTTATTTGACTGTTGTCGGGTCTCTGTGGTGTGGTCTGTGTTTGCATATGGAGTCCATGGCGGAGAGCTGATGACCCACAGTGTAATGGAAATGACCTCCAGCATTAATGAAGGGTAATGATGATAGTCCCCAAAGCAGACCCCATGTCACTTCAGTTTTGTCGGGTGGATTGTAAAAGCAGCACAGTTGCAAACACACACATTCACACACAGGCATTACAGATTCTAAAAATGTGACATTGCTCCAACTGATTACTTTAGGTCCCAGTGGTAACGCTGAAGACAACTTCAATTTAATCATTCATTCCCTTCATTCCCTGAAGCCACTGTGAAGTGTTTCTGAAGCACACCACGTACCTGTCGATGGCAGCCACAGCTCTGAATCGAGTCCAATGGTATTGAATTGAACTAATTTGAATCAAATCAAATCGAATTCAGGTGATTCAAATATTTGCATGTTTGTGCAGCATGTGTGTGTGGGTTTGTGTGCGTGTGTGTGTGTTTGTTCCCATAAATCTTTTCATTCTATTCACCCCTGAAGAGGCCTGCTGAAAGACCAATTTGCATTGGCTGCAAGACAAACACAACCAGACACCTAGAAGACAAACAGACGTGTCAGTGTGACAGTCGTAAAAACAAAAGCCCCTATACTGTGTGTGAGTGTGTGTGTGTTTCTCTTTCATTCTATCTCTCCATCAGCAATGAATCTGTGGTGTTAGGACATCGTTTAAGCTCCCGCACAGCATCAATACTGGCTCTATTGATTTTTTCAAACAGTTAATGGAAGCCTTTAGGGCAGGAAAGCTAATTAAAATCATATGCAGGTCAAGCTCATTTAAAGACTCTCCATTAGTTTATGTTGAGCTTAACCAAGCTTGACTGGAAAATCCATCCATCGGGCATCGTAATTGACTGGTGTTTCTAATGGCTTTCCAATGCTCCTGCATCGCAGAGAAAGACAGTGAGTTCCTCTGGCAGATTTCATGCTACAGCTCTAATAACCCACATGCAGAATCATTAAAGACAGTTGCCGTGTGTCCTTAAAGTATCTTGTCAATGCCTGGAGACAGTGATGTGTTTCATTCGCCACCCTTTGGAAACAAACAAATACGCACACAGTGGCAGATTCTGTCTGTTTTAGCTTTTAAACAAATGGTATCCAAGTGGAATTATTGTGATGTAAGAATTTTGAAATGTCTTTTGATAAACTTTGCTTCAATGTCAAGAGATTTCATCCATTTTAAAAATGTTAAATATGATAAATATGTTGTATGGTACAATTAGACTTCCAGTGCAAAGAGCTTCATGTCTTTCATAATTAAAATAACATCATAACACAAAAGGATGAAGGGGCAAATAAACAACCAAAATATATATATAAAAATACCAAAGCATATAAAATATGCTGAGAATAAAACAGTGTACCATGGTAAAAAAAAAGCTGAGGGACCCTAAATGCAAAAGCCCAGTCGCCTGTAATAAAAAGCCAGGACTCCAAGCAGCCAGCAGACATCTGGATGATAATCTGAGACTGTGCCCGCCCACGTAGGAGAACAACAATTCAGTGATGAAGCTGAAAGCCAAACAATGAAGTGCTTCAAAGATGATTAGTAAAATCTTAAAATCAATTCTAAAACTGACAGCTGAACACTGAATGGATGCTGGAGGGTTGATATGATCTTGTTGAAAAATGTGCCATATTTCCTTGAGTTTGAACCAACAGCTCTAGCAAAGCAATTGTGTCTTTGTAATGAAGACTGTGGAAAGGAATTTGTGAGTGTTGTTTCAGGATGACTTCTGTCTTGACTTCAAGAAGTGGTGCCATATTTCTGCTGGCTATTATTTCCTGCCAGCTAGCCAGCCAGCCAGCCAGCCAGCCAGTGGTCTGTGCCTCTCCAAAAAACACTGTATTTGCCCAAGTCTGCCTTCAACTGTTTGTGCGTGCACACATGTGCATGTGCTTCCTGCAAACTGTGTTCCCTTGTTTGTTTGCACAGCTCGTGTGAGCATGCATTTTGCAGTGCCGTGCAGTGGGAGGCTGATTTTAATCTCTGAGTCAAAGGGAGATTGTATTTAGGCTGTGTTTATTGTTCCCTATCAGGGGCCAATATGCTAACAGCAGATGCCAGCCATCTTGCCGTGTCTTAGTTTGATGCCTCCACCGCATGACTATAGCCGCAAACCACACCACCCTGCCGCCACTGTTGTACCCAGCTGGCACGAGCAGCGCAGGAAACCTTGCAACGTCGCAGCCTCGACAGAGTGGTTCATTAGAGAGAGTTAGATCAGATAAAATCCCCCTGAGATGAATTTTCTCTGCTGCTGAGGACAGACAGAGCAGAGGATATGAGCACGCTCTGAGTAAAATGCTCTGAGTAAAATGCTCATATGAAAGGTTATATGTAATAATAACACCTAATAAGATGTCAGCAAGGTCGGCTAATTGTGTTGCTTTCTCCATCTGCTCCATACCCTGTTTAAGATAAAAACATGTGCACAAACACACAGTCATATACACCAACATATACGTGTATGCACTCACACACATGCCATGCCCTTTGAGCCTGCTGATTATGCTAATATGATAAGGTGTTTTCACTCACGCATGATATTATGTTGTTGTATTTTTGCTAACATTTCAGACAACCTACCAAATTTTACATGGCTATTAAGTTTAAGGTTATTAGGAAGAAACCAAGCATTAAGATTCATTTAAAGTAAAAGTGACTGTTGCTCTAAATGCTCCACAGCACACGCACCTAACCCCTCCAGCCCTATTTCATCACCACCACGTCACCAAGATTCGATTAAGTTAAAGTTATTGACCTGAGCTGTTGGCTGCATGATTAACTGCATGTATTAGTCATTTGTAATCATGATGGGAGTGTGAATAACACCCCACAAGTTTGTGCAGTATTCCAATAAAATGTAAGGCATTTTTCTGAATTTCCTTTTTTTTTTTTTTAAATACGCTTTAGCAAACACACAAGTTTTCCACATTTTACATTTTAAAACAGTCACCTAACCACTGGAGATTATTGGAATGATATTTTTATCCTATTAGCACCACAGCACCGCGGGAAAAAACGAAACAGTGTTTTTTGGACACTCACCTCTGTGTCATCTTTGTAGCTCAACTTTCTTTTTATAATTTAAGCTTTTGCCCTCCTCTTTTCCTCTTTGTGAGTTCCTGCTCCCTAACATGCTGATTATTATTGTCTTCAAAGTCCAAATGTGGAGAGAGATTTGAAGATCTGCAGGAAGGACGAACAGTTAAAGCCATGTTATGAAAGTTACAAAGAGATGAAGACAACAAGGAGGGCAAATAGACAAAAAGTGGCAGGTGGTGGAGAAAAGAAGCAAGTAAGAGGAGGATGAAGGGAACAGAGGTGTTCATTTTTAGCTCCTTCTGTCAGATTAGTAGCAGTAGGTCTCTGGCTAACAAGCTCAAACCCACAGCCCACAGCTCTCATCTTATCTAGCCTCCAAACCCCAACCCCAAGACTCTCCACCACAATGCCCAAAGCCTAACCCCCCATGCCTGATCCTCCACGCTTCCCCTGAACCCTGAGCTTCCCCCTATTACTCAGCCTCAGACAAAATGAGAACTACAAACAGCTTCCCCAGGCACACTACGGTGGAATAATTGAAAAGAAAATAGCGTCAGTGTCATCATTTCACTTTAAATACACATGAGAAAAGCAGGTCTACATTTTATATCCACATAATGAGTCAACACTGTAACATTAGATGATATAATATATAATAATGACTCTCAGGGTAGTTGCATCTGCTGACCTCTCTGGGGAGCTCAGTGCAGTTATTTACCCAGCAGGAAATCATAGAGCAAAGCTAATGCAATTCTGTCCAAGAAAAGAAGATGTAGCTTCCTCAACTTGTTTTCAATTAAAGCGTGATGATCTTTTGGGCAAAGGGAATAGCTGTGCTGATGTGCTTTTTTACCCCCAGTGACTTAAAAGGACTAAAGCCTATTTTTTAATATAATGGAGTGTGAGCATGGATATCTAATAATTATTGCTGACAAGGTGGACGATGTTAATCTTTTTGTGTTTCATGCGTGTAAATGCACATGTACATTGGATTTCCAGTCGCACTGTATACCTTCATTGTGTACTGGCTGCTTAAAGAGAAACCCCTCACTCTGTATTCAGTGCACATTCTTGTCAAACTGACTGCTTGATGGGGTCAACTGGTTCTTCCAGTCCCAACAAGACTGAAAGTCTAGATGCACTTGCAGCTCTGGGAGTCTTAAGTTAGCATGCAGATATTCAGCAGGTAATGTTGAACATGGTCATCATCTTACGGCATATCAGCATGCTAACACTTGTTAATTTGCATAAACAAGACAAGAGTTCAAAGGGTATATCACTGGAAGTTGCTGGTTTTAAACCTGAGCACATGTAGACGTAGCAATAAGTTATAGTGGCTCAGTGCATTACAACTTTATTTTCAGGTTTTGCTTTGTTTTTGGTTTGTTTTATTTTTTTTTACCTTTCTTCTTCTATGGTAGAATGATTTAAGGGAATCTTGCATTCTTGCACTGTTAGTTTAGCTTGTGAATTTGTTTTGCTGCTAAGAGCTGTTTGTATGTACATTTCATCAACCATATTGTTATTAATATTACACATTTTATTTTTAAGGATATTCACACAAGCAGGATTCATAAACTCTTATGGCTGATGTAAAGACATTGAAGCTGATGTCTGTGTATTTTGTGTTTATTTATTTTCAAACCAGGTCCGTCTCTAATTGGGGCTCTGAAGAAGGACTGGGCGTCTCCAAACAGCATCGCTCTCTCCTGGCAGCAACCGGAACATACCACACTGCCCATCCTCGACTATGAGATCAAATATTATGAAAAGGTACAGTTACTTTTGCTAATGTTCAAGTCCAGTGTAAAATTTTTAGCAGTGTTTAAGTACAGACATAAACTTGGCTGACCAAATTATAGTCCTTGTCCATGAATTTAGCCCGAAATTGGAGAGTTCAAGGAAAATCTGGATCAAGTAGGTGTGTGAAACACTTAATAAAGATCCTTCATTTTGTATTTATTAGGGATTCAACAGAGATGTCTGAGTCTTTATGGTTATACAAGAAAGTCTGGCTTTGCACCAGAAAATCCTCATGGCTTTTGTTAAAATAAGATGCTGGCACAGCGATACAGCACACTGATTAAACAGTCACATACAACACTGTTGACTTGGGATTTATATCCTGCAATGGCATCCCTGGTGGCGTCTAATTAAGGGGGGTGGTATTTGAAATACAGACTGATATATTCTAACACACATGTCATGTGGGTACAAGCTGAAAGTAGGGTGCACATAAGAGAATCTGTTTGTTATTTACTACATCATTTTTAGTGAAAACCTTTTCTGAGGTGCTCAGATTATCTTGATCACCTTCTGCTGTCCCCCACAGGAACATGAGCAGTTGAGCTACTCATCAACACGTGCCAAGGCTCCCAGTGTGATCATCTCAGGTCTGAAAGCAGCGACCTGGTACGTCTTCAGTGTTCGCTCCCGCACGCCTGCTGGATACAGCTCCTACTCCCCGAAATATGAATACGAAACTACTGGAGACTGTAAGTGCCTGAGACAATCAGCAGCGCTTGTTGGGGGCACAGTTTTGGGGGGGGATACATGTGTTTTTATATAAATGTTTGTATTGGTACTTCACTGCAAAATGACATAAAAAGGGAAATCTTCCAAAGCATGTTGCTGCACTCAATTCTGCAAATGACTATAATAACAGCCAGGTCTCTTTCTCAGCTCATCAAATGCAAACCCTTTGTCACGCTCTTTGATGTCTTTTATGAGGCACCAGGGTACCTGATTAACTGGGCTTTAAATAAAGTCTAAAGTAAGCAAATATGTGTCAATAGTAGATGCTCATAGTAACTGCTTAACCTGATGTAGTAGAAAGAACAACAAAGTCCCAAGGCTTTAAAAGAAGTAACAGGACCAAGGCAAAAAAACAACAGAATATCTCAACATAATCGCAGAGCCAAATGCTTGAGAGATAAAGAGAGATGGATGCTGAGATTCACCACAGTTTCACAGCTGTGTGCCAAAAGTGGGAAACCTAAAGCTGAAAACCTAAACTAAACTTAACCAAGTTGTTTTGGTGTCTGACAAAACTCCAACCATTACAATATGAATCAAATGTTTATAAAGGCCTTTTAACAGTAAAGCTTTGCATGTTACACAGAGTCAGTAGCAAATACTTTGTCCATCTGTACGAGACAATTAAGGGTGCAACAAAACATCTGTACTTAATGAGGTGATCTGAGGTGGAGATTATTTTTAGCAGCATCAGGTTAAGTCTTCAGACCAAAGGGCCCTTCTGACATGATTGTAAAGCGTGAGGTGATGACAGCAAACAAAACATCTCACTCAGTGTGTCGGTTTGGGATGAGGCTGGAGAATGGGTCAGCCATCCTTTATTATCCCACTTTTATGAACAAAATCCATCAATAAATTTATGGGCTGTATCAAGGCCATTAAAGATCTTTTCCTTCAGTTTTCTTTTGTTGTTGTTTAGGTCAAGTAAGTGGGAAAAAAATATGAAATATTAGTTATCCTTAGAGAGAAATCATGTTGTCAGTTACATTTCCCAAATATAATTAAAAACTATGCTCCATATGTTCTTTTCCTAACTTTGTCTTCTAATCTTCAAGACATTAGAGTCACAGATAGTTGGTGTTTACTGCAAGCAGCAGTTAAGGGTCAGCTGGAGTTCATATAGCCTGGAGCAGCGCTCAGGGCAGCATCCAGCATGGGCACAACACCATGTAACAAGCCTGAATATGAACCCACCAGCATGAGAACCAGCAGCTTCATGATGAGATCCTGACATATTTACACACAAACATAAACTGTCACAGAAACACAAACATTGCATGATCCCAGCAGCAGGACAACACAACATCATGTATATTTTGATCATGAATTTTATTTCTGAATGTGTTCTTCTTACTCTGTGGGCAGTTTTCAGCTTTACTTTGCTTTACTTTACCACAGTGTGAAAGCAAGGTTTATTTACTGTGTACAAAGTCAGGATTCATTGGGGGAGAAGTGATACTCTGAGTTAGCCTGGTAAAACATTTAAGGTTCCTAATATTTGATAAAGTTTAGGATTGCAATGTGAAATAAGTAGAAGAAATTCTTCAACACTATGACTGGAAAATATCAGACAATGAGACAAAATATCTGTGGTCACTATGGGTTAAAACATGGAACTATTAGCACAGTCCCTTTTTACTGAATCTTGCTGTATTGCAGTTGCATTATAATATATTTATGTATACTCTCTCTTATACTTTACTTGGACTCCTAATAATACACCCTGAAAAATCTGTGATGATTAGTTAATCTGTAAAATGCTCTCAGCGACCTCTTTAAACTGGAAAGTTTATATATTAATTTATTAACTCATTTCATTTTTTCCAGTTCAGAGCTCTCTCAATACAAAATGTGGCCCAAAGCAGGCTGGTAATAATTTTAGACATGTGAATAACATACAGTGAGAGTGATTCAAGATTTCATTGTGATTACAGTACAGCTAGAGCATCTGGCCTCCCTACAGTATGAATTTCAGACAGGTTACTTTCAGAAACCCTAAATCCCTAAAGGTCAGGGTACCAGTTACAAAAGCAACAGAAAAAAAATACAATCAACAGGGAGTTTGACAAAACAGCCTTGATGTTAGGTGTATATTCAATGTTTTTTTGTGTCTGAGTAGTAGCTCTATTGCAGGTCTACTCATAAAATACAAAGGTCCAGCTGCCCTTTTATGTTGGGTCAGGTATTGTTGAGGGGGGATTTGGCTTCACAGTGGCCCTCTGCCTTCCAAAGCTGCAGAGCTTTGCTTTATCTACGGATCAGACGGTGCTTGGCCAAGCTTTTGTACTGGCTGGCCTTTTATCTGAAAAAGAAAGCAGATTTGGACCCTGTCGCTCTCCCGCTCCCTGTCAGTCTGTCTTTCCGCTTGTCACTCACTGTCTCACGCGCTCGTTTCTCCATCCGTCTGTCACTTCCGCCTGCCTCTTTCTCTCTTGTTTGTCTTTATCTCCCTCCTGTCATCCATTTTCCTCATCCCTCACCTCACATCTTTCATCCTGTCTTTTGCCGCCCTTTCTTCTCACTCCCTCTCCACACACACACACACACACACACACACAAACACACACCTCATTAGAGCAGCGTCAGTCCAACACATCTGTGTAGTTAGTAATGTGAAGAGTGCATGAAGCTGACGGCTGGGAGGATTGTCTTGTGTGATCTGGCCACCGCCACTTTCACTCACTGACCCTCTGAGTGCTCTGTAATTACTTCTATCCATCTAAAGACATCCTTAACACCCTGCACACACACACACACACACGCTCTTTACCTAACATCCACACACCCAAATACTGTATAAATCCACATGCCTCACTCATTGGGCCCACGACCACGCACCCTGATCTCCAATTCATATTCATTAAGCGTGAAATATTATAGAAATAAGTTTGGTAATAGCAATCATCTTTCAATTATCTTGGATTCGTTAGCCTTGTGACAAGACACAGAAAAGGGAAAATCATGAATATCAAATGGGCCCAATTTAACCAAATGATCATAGACTAAATCACAATTTCATGAATGAATAATATTAATTAAACAGCAGCAGGCATATGAATCATTCCCGTTCGAAGGCTGATGGAGGGTTTTTGCATTACAAAGAGCTGATCAAACATGTCTCTGTAATATCTGCCTATCAACTGAGCCTACATGGTGTATGCATGGTGTATTGTTGGAGAAGACTATTTAAGATGATATTGAATAAAAATTTTCCCTTTCTTTTCACCTTATCCCATCTCCCATCCATCCTATTTCCATATTTTCTCCCTTTCCTGCTTTTATCATTCTTATCTGCTCTTATCATTCTCATGCTGTTCCTTTGACCATAATCCTCTGGTTCTTCTCCTTCATTTCTTTCTTTTCCCATCCTCCCCATCAATATTTCTCCACCTCCTCCAGCATCGGACATTGCCTCTGACCAAGGACAGGTGTTGGTCATCGTCACAGCAGCTGTTGGTGGTTTTACCCTCCTCGTCATCCTCACCCTCTTCCTCCTGATTACTGGAAGGTAAGAGCACTCCACTGCCTTTGATTTAAATCAACTCAAATAGAGTCAATCAGTGTCAGTATGCTACTTTTGTTACTGTTTGGTTTGGTTTAGCTCCGCTTTCTTGCCTGTGTATTAAGCTGACATTTTACTATTAAAATCAGTCTGTCAGTTCTACATGCTTTGAGTATATTAATATAAATAAAACCAACGTTTTCTGAAGACAACCATGGGCTCTTAGGAAAGTTTTACTCCGATCTCCTGTGATTTTTCACTGTGTGAGTGTACTGACCACTCTTGACTGACAGTCTTGTACCTGTAAAGCAGATGGAGTTTTGCCCAGCCTCATTTCCTTCAAGCCTAAAATAAGTCTAATCAGCCAAATAACTTACACTTTTGTGGGCGTGCAGAGCTTTTTTTTTGTCCTCAAGATGTTGATAAGTATACCTTA
>JAPZDY010000005.1:15862414-15882860 GCA_029783645.1 Ctenochaetus hawaiiensis
AATTTGCTTAATTGTTAAAATCAGCCTTTCACAGAAGCAGATAACTTGTGCTCTATTTTTTTTGCCCACTGACGGGCATATTGTATTTGTGTGTGTTATGTTTCTGAGGAACAAGTTGCCTTTTTTATTTGAGGGAAAAACAGCACCATCTGTCTGTTTTAGGTTACATTTTCACACCTAGTTCAGCTAAAAACTCAGAATACACCAGCGGACAACATTTTCTTCTGTATGTCCATGTCCACAACAGCTGGAATAGGCTACATGTGTTTATTGACAGTGTTGTGTGTATATTATTAACACTACAGCAGACAATGTTCTAATACGTAAAAATAACAGACAGCCCTTAGATTTTTCCTTAATTGTCAATCAAAATTCTGTAAGAGGTGGAAAATATTCACTTAATGTGACCCTGGTGACTGTTTGCCATCAGTGTAAATAAATGCAATCAGTAACAAATCAACCTTTCTGATAACACTGGTGTTTCAAGTGTTTCTCTTTGGTAAAACACATTGTTTCTAAAAGAAACGCTTTTTTGTGTGTCACATCATCCTTGAGTGTCTGAAAGAACGTTTTGAAGATTGGATTTTGATTTACTGATTACTGTCATTTGAGCAACTACCGGAGGCGGAAAACCCAAGTTTGCATCATAAAGAGCTGTAGTCCTGGTAGAGATGAGGTAGGACGAGCCAGTGGGAAACAACGGCTGAGTTTTAATGTCTGAAAGTTATGTCAAATCCAGCAAGCATGCGTTCTACATCTCTGTCTCTCAGTTCTGATCTGTTTTTTATGAAACTCTCTCTGCCTCCTGTAAGACATATCATTGAGATTACTACGCAGTGAGCACAAAGTCTGGAGTCTGCACAAAAACAGGAGCGGATATGATTATTACGGTTGACTGCACATTTTTCTCATATGATGCACAAGGGTTATATCAGCATCAAAACAGTCACTGCATCCGAGGATCTGGACAAAAAAACATGAGCGTATTTCAAAGGACCTCAAATCAACCTTAATTCCACAAATTTTAAATGTCAACAAAAGACTGTGAGATTATGAGACGAGGCTTACAGCATATTATTAGATTGAAATATGGATCCATCTACAATTCAAAAGAGAAAACGTAATAAACCAGTAAAAAGAAAATGTCAAGTTGAAAACTGTATGGGATTTTAAGAAACACATGCACAAAGTATTCTTTAAGTTGGCAGTAAATTATTGGGCAACTAAGAGCTGCCAGAAGAGCTTTAACGCTTAGTTGCATCGATTGTCCAAACCTCTGGAACTCTACTAAAAGGAGAGAATAACCAGGGACTATAGAGAGAGAGGAGACACACCACTCACTTCATTTTGAATGGGACTCTATGGTGGAAATTTGCAAAGATGGCGGTTATATGTAAATACTCCACCTCTCCCCACTTGAAACCAATCACTTGCTCTGTAGCAGTTGAACTGACAACCTGATAAGCCAACCGTGTGTCGGCACTTTCACATGTGCAGAGTAGAAGGCATCACCAAGATGGCCGCAGAGTGGTGGGACTTGTCTGTAGGGACTTTGGAATAACATTCTTTCAAAGATATGCTATCATTAGCTGTTGCCTTGCTACTGTCTAGCATGTTGAGATGTGGTGACTGTCAAGGCTGTGGCATATGATTCTCATCATTTTCAGACTCATCAAACCATTCAGTGACCCCTCATGTCCTATGGAAAGGGGACATTGTCAGCCTGGGGGAGACCACCTGCATCAGGATTGATTTGTTTCATCACAGCATGAGGATGATCATTTAGAGCAATTTGTATTGATTTTCAGTGACCCTTCCCTCTAAGAGGACAAGTGAATCCAAAACCATACCAGGAAAATGCCTCCTCACAGTATTACTGACCTACACAATCCCCTTAGTTTTGGGGTTAAGCATCAGACCTGTTCTGTTGTCTTGTTGTAAGCCTCGCATTCATTCACCCGCTTGTCGAGAATGTGGTGAACTGAACTCTAAAATGTGCATTCATCTTTGTAATGTGAGGTTTATGCACTGCAACCCTACTACAATATCCCTCTCTGTGGAATTGCAGACAGACGGCTCTTGCTGGCACAGCCTGCATTTAAATTTTCAGTTAACCAAAGAAAAGATGCTCTAGTTCTTCTTTACATATCTTCCTAACGCAGAAGCATCACAGTCAACAAATGCGCACTGTCAACCACAATTCTGACCCTGTTTACCGATTACTTTACCATGGATCTCGAGTAAATGCAGATGTCACTTTATTCACTCATCCTTTTGAAACTCTGGCCAGTTGAGCGGTCTGCATGACTGAAGCTGCAGCCATCCGTGCCACAACAATGAACAGTCCCTTAGATCTTTTCCACCTGCCACGTTGATACGATATCAGAATCAACTGAGTCTGCTCAGGGTGTTTTTAAATGCCACAGAGCATAAGTGGATGTTAATTGCTTCATTGCACCATTCAGTGCACTTTTATGCAAGTCTCTGCATTTGTTATGTTTCTCTACTCTCCCTCCTTTATTTGGTCACAAATCTAGAGGTTAGGAATAACATCAAGTCAGCAAGTTCATTAAGCAAAATGAACAATAAAGGTATACGTT
Source organism: Ctenochaetus hawaiiensis (assembly GCA_029783645.1). NCBI lineage: Eukaryota > Metazoa > Chordata > Actinopteri > Acanthuriformes > Acanthuridae > Ctenochaetus > Ctenochaetus hawaiiensis. The sequence continues at coordinate 15,865,015 of JAPZDY010000005.1, forward strand.
CTACTGCTTTAATAAGTTCAACACATCTAATTTGAGGGTCAGAGACCATGTCAGTCAAACACACACTCACAGTCCTCTGAGGTGATGCAAGTCTGACCTTTAAAACACTTAAATGGACCAAACAGTGCTGCATAGGAATATTTATAGGTATGTTTATGGAGCAAAAGTCAAACATCTAATCCTGAATACGAACATTTACGTTTGGACTTCTGATTTCCTCTTTAGCAGAACAAAGATTTTCAAGCTTAAATATAACTGAGGTTATTTAAATAGTTTTTGAAACACTTAGATGTTGATTTGTAGTGATGTTTTTCTTACAAATAATCCAGAACTATGACGCACACAGCACACCTGATATTTATTAGGTGTTGTTTACAATGTGCCTGGTCACACTGGCATTTTAAAACAGCAACATTTGGCAAACCATCTTGACGGTACTGACCTTTGAGAAAGAGTCCAGAATGGAGCCAACTATCCTAACACATTAGCTGTGTTGCAACACACACTTTTATTTAATTCTTCTCCGTCACCTATAAACTGCCAAACAAGCGAAGAACTAGATGCATGCTAGAAGATGGCTAGCATGTTAGCCATTACCAAACTAATTTGATAGTTTGATCTAGCGTTCATTAGAGCAGCTGCAGGTTTAAAAAACTTGCATATTCCTTTCAGCATAATCCAAAGTTTCACGAGTAAGCTGTGAACTTCATAGGTATGAAATCAGTTTTATTATCAAGCAGGGTGCTCTACCTCCCACTGAAGCCCTTTATTGTTTACATTATTCAAACATCGGAAGAATTTGAAGTCCTTCACCTTTAGAAGCTAAATATGTACAAATAAGCTGAAAGCATCATTGCAGGAACAGTATTTTTTTTCCTTATTTTTACTATGTGATGGCAGTGTGTGTAGGGGGGGTTAGTATTCCTAGTTTATTTATTAAAACCTCACACACTCACCAGGCGCAAGTGTTGAGGTAAGAGCCCTTTTAGACTTTTTGCATTCCAGCACAAGAAGGACCTTTTTTACCTGACTCCCGCTAAAAGCAGTTGCAGCAGTAGTTGGAGTGTTTTTTGACTTCATCACGATCTGTCATATCTGCGATCCCTTTGCCCTGTGTAGGAGGGATTTTCGCACTCTTTCAGTTTAGAAAAAAAAAAAAACTCCATGTACTTGAGCTGCCTGAGAAAGACAAGAGCTTTCAGTCACACACACACACAGCTCTCACAGATGTAATGTTGTACAACTCAAATGAGGATATAAGAGGACCTGCAGTACGAGGACTTTTTACACCTGGCTGCCCTAAAAGCTTCCTGAATTTACATCGTGTTTGCATCTGCTCATGTTAAATTTGAAGAGTGAAAACTTCTACCAGAGCAAAGCTTTTCCGAGCTGAAGAGTTTTACTCCGTGTGCTCTTTATCCTTGAATAGTCTGTCGGCCCCTTTGACACCGGCTCATATTTTTTTCCCCCTTCCTTTTTTTTTTTCTGTGCCCTCTGTCGCCTCTGTAGCAAGAGATGCGCTGTGGTGAGGTGACTGTGAGGAGGGGTGAGGGCAGGAGATTGTTTGAATTACACTGATGCTTTGATTAGGGCTCAGGGCAAGGTTGTTTTTTTTATGTATGTGTGGGTGTGCAAAGTGCTTGTGAATATGTACTATAACAATGCTCAACAGCTCAGAGAGGAGTGGAAGAAGCCGCAGTCTCTGTGTGTGTCTGTGTCTGTGTGTGCGGCCTCTTTTCAACATGAAAGCCAGTGAGACAGAGGGATAGGCGGATAAAGGGGATCAGAGGATAGGACTGGAAAAGACTGATAAAGGCACATGCCACCATTTCTTTAATGAACAGCTTGACCCCATCAGCAGAGGTCAACAGTGGCTTTCTAAATCCCCTTCTTGTCCTCTCTGCCAGTGTTGCCCACCATGTTATCTGCTCTGTCTATCAGTGTCCAGGATCCCACAGACTTCACTTAGCTGAAGCCCAATCTGGCAACCCGCGGCTTGTAGCCCTCTGACACCTGCTCTAATCTGGCAACCTGGATTATGTTAAGTCTTCAAAGAGGAGGAGGCTCACATGTGATCACATGAACCCACACACACACACACTCATACAAGCAGGCACTTACACACGTTTTCTTCGCTAGTTTTACTTGTAACCTATTCAGTTGCAGCCTGCACTGTCACTTTATTTGACCACTTTATTTGACCATACTAGTATAGTACTCTGTACAAATCTGAGAAGATTGTTTGTTTTGCATGTTTTTATAAAAGAAATGAAGAAATGTATCTTTGAGAAAATCAGAAATCTCTTGCGATTCATGCGGATGCTGATTAAATGCAAAAAAATCCAACATGACGACTCACAATGGAAAGAGTCATTAGGATACTGGGAGGAACTGTACTTTAATTGGTGCTGAAATGTGACATATATGACTTTTAAATGGTTATGTGCAATGTGAAAGGGGTAACTCATGGTCATGAACCCAAAGAGGTTTATCAACCCACTGCTGCTGAGGTCAACTGCACAGAGCATTTCAAACAGCAGCAGGTAGCCTGGTCTCTTGTGACTGGTGTCTTTTGGCAGAAATAGGTGATGATCAGGCCAAGAGAAGCTGGGTCCTACCAAAAAAAACACAAGGGGGCCTTATTGTGTTGTGACTCTAGGCCGCCATCTTCTCCTGGAGGCAGAGGCAGAAAAATAGACTGCCATGGTTGAGTAAAAGAAGACGTGCGAAAATGCAAGACACCATATTAAAAGACATCTTTGAAGACAGGAGAGACTGTTACACAGAGCTTTGTTACACCACAACTTGAAGATAATCACCCTTTTAAAAACAAAACAAAAGTGACTTATAAGAACACACAGATGTAAGAATACACAGAGATGAATATTACACATACATAGAGAAGATCAGGACACACTTCTCTACATCACAGATAGGAGGAGGCGAGAGGATGTGAGACTGGTCTCACAGTTCAATCACAAGACCCGGTTAATTAGCAGCGTAACAGATCTTCAACAATAATTACTTTGTCGGCTCAAACCAACAATAAATGTCAGTATCATCGTGTCCTGTAAGACTCAGGCCAAGAGGAGGACGTCTGTTCCTCAGCCACGCCGGCTTCATCTCCAGGAGGGAGATAGCATCTCTCATGCGGACCACAGGGCGGGGGGGCGGGGAGGTTGCACTTGTCTGCAGCAGTGACAGTTAGGAGAGGACTCTCCTCTGAAGTGACAGTGTGACTGTGAGAGATCTATGTCTCTGTGAGGGGGTCGGGTCAAGCCTCCAGGCTCTGTTCTTCTACTCGCTGCCACTCCTTCAAAATTTCTTTCAGACATGCACTCCATCGCATAAATGTGATGGAAACTTTACATGTTTGCCTCTTCACTAAATAAAAACCCACAAATAAAAACGTTAAGGTAAAAACAATGGCAGGACCCATCTGAGTAGGAAGCAACATCTCCGTTGGACATGCAACTCCACTCAACTCTGATTTAAATGTCAGTTTATCAAACAACAGGACAATAAAGCACAAGGATGAAACATAAATATATGAACAGTCTGTCCTGTTTCACCTCCTTAAAGCATAATAATAAATATTTTACAAATGTTTATCTCTTTTTTACGGAAATCAGTTTTTTATACCCTTACATGAATCCAAACAAGTCACTTTTTTAACTTTTTTGAGGAGTTCCTTACACAGATGTGATTTAATTTTTTTTTTTGCTCCCTTTCAGTGCCTGGAGAAAAAACGTCAGCCTTCCAATAATTATCAGCTTGTAACCATGTTGCCTGCCAACAGCATTATTATATAAAAAAAAGTGTAGCATGTGTGCAAACAGTTCATGACCTCAAGTTTTTTTTAATTTTTTAGCATTTGCATGCTGTGGTTCTAACCACACAAGCATCAGAATTCTATATTCTAACTAATAAGTGATGAAATAGAGGAAAATATATGAGGGAATTCACTCCTGAGAGGAGCGAGCAAGCGTCCCTCATGGTCACGGTCATTAATTAAGCTCTCTGCTGCAAAATATGCTTTAAAATTAATCAGTGATGAAGCCTGAGAGACAACTCAGAGCACATTTCTTCCTTCATCATTTTATTTCATCTCACCGCTCTTTTTCAACCTGTCAATCAGCAGGTATCAAGTACTTACATTTCTGCCTATCAGACCTTTTTATGTATTTACATCATCATAAATCATAAATGTCAATAAGATCTGAGAATCATGCTTAATGTGTTTGAGTTGCAGCAGAATTTTAAACTTTGATTCATTTGTAGCTCAGTGTAAGTCCTTGTGTAACTGTGGAAAAATACACTGCTGTGGTTTGTTTGTTCATGTTGAGGTTCAATTTGTGGCTTAATGGTCACAATTAAACTTCAGTGTCACATGAAAATGATATTTCTTTCAATTATTTCAGCTTTTCAAACTGTGAAAAGTAAGTTATATCATGCTGATGCTGAAAGACTTTATTTTCTTGTTGTAGCTTTATTCTTTTAAGGAAGAAATGGGTCATTAACGTTGCACTTTATTTGCCTTGATTTTCAGAGCTGAGTTACTGTAAACTACTGTACAAAATGAGTAATACTACTCAGTAATACTACTGAGTATTTTCTCTGTAGGCTCATTTTATAATTTTTTTTTCTTCTATTTGGTGTTTTCTTGATGCCACACACTTGGTGTAAGCTACCTCTTTTCACAGTAATGCTCTGGAGCTGCGAGTCAAATTCCTGCCTCCTCACTGTACTTTATCGTTAACATGGTTCTGTGTGGGATTGTGACAGGGTACTTTGTGTTTTCTTCTCTTTTTTATTTCACAGTAACATCCAGGCATCTATTTGGATAAATTCTTCCGTGGTCTTTTGCAGATGCTGTCATCTAATCTCTCAGCTTTTCAGACTTTCTTGGCAGCGGCTTTTTATCAGTCGTTGGCTGTCTCACAGTCTCTCCATGCCCAGTTAAACTCTCACAAAACACACACTCCGACACACATACACACACAGGAGGACGAGGTTTGAGTTTTTTGCATTAGTGGATGCAAGCGTGCTTCCCTTCTAAACTAGCGCTGAGAAAAAGTTTTGTCTGTGAAAGCGTCTGTTTATAAAGGTTCCATTTCCCCTCTGTGTTTCTGTGCATGTTTCTGCAAATATAACTGACTTCATGCACCTTTATGTTCATTTCTTACTTTTTCTTACTTTACCAAACTTTTCCTTCCTGTCATCATCTTTCTTCAAACTGCTGTCAGTCAACCTTGCAACATTTTTCATTTATTTTATTTCATTTTGGGTCCTTTAAGCTGTAGTTTTGTCTCTTTTTGGGTGTTTAATCCTGTTGAGTGTAGGATTTTTAACAGAAATATTTAAGTTTTGTTACCTAGATCCATGTGTCTATGAAAAATATAGCATTCTTCCTTATTGTATTAATATTAATTATTCTAATTAATATTACATTCAGCTGTTTTTGAAGCTGTTAATGTTAAACTGAAGTGCCTCTGCTCTTTCAATAATGTGTTTTTAGTGTGAGGTTGTTGTTAGAGTAATTTTGTCCATTAGCACCTGGGGTTTCTTGCACTAGTGTCTGTCTGTGGTACAAAAGTGTGAGAACAGTCACAAGGATGAGCTGCCAAAAGTTTTTCAAAAAAAAGATGCTGTGTTTTCATGTCTCAACTGGACAAACGTCTGCTAAAACTGTTAAAACACACATACGAGTGAGCAAACACATCAGGGCCCGTATTTAACCTGCCTCTCCAATTACAACATAAAACAAAACTTTATGACCCCCATTATTGCAAAGTCAAGCTGTTTTATACAAGATGCTGGAATTTTGGACCAGCAAGGGTGTTCAGTAACTCGATAACGGTTGTTTTAATTAGACCAGGATATTAAAAAAATGTGAAAATTGTATTATCATGTGTGCTCTATTGAGAAGAATAAAAGGACTGAATAACATTCAGTTGCAGTGGAGCTCCTTCCCCTCTATGTGTTTAACCGTTACATATGTACAGATGAAGATACAGTGAAACACTTGGATCTTTATTTGTTATCAGGAGGATGAGTCCACTAATATGCTAAAAGGAAAAAACATTTTTGAGGAAAATCTCTGGTTGTAAATCATGGATCAATGTGTTTTGCAGGTGTCAATGGTACTTTAAGGCCAAGATGACTTCAGAGGAGAAAAGGAGGACGAACTACCAGAATGGACACGGTAAATCAATCAGTCTGCTCTTTTTTGTTGTTGTTTTTTCTCTCTCTCTCTCACTGTGACCCTAATTTTTGCGTTTTTTTCCAGAACGATTGAATCAGGAATAATTAATTTTCTTACTCACAATAATGGAGGCGGTTTAGGGATGAGAGTGCCTGCTGAGTCGAAGTTATATATTTTAGTAAAGGTGTAAAATCTGTTTTGCGGATTTTTAATGATAATGTTGAGAATTACTTTTGCCAGAACCCCTCGAACACTTGGTGAGGAAGTGCCAGGTTTTATTTTGTGGCGTGTCTTTGCCAATAAGCAGGGATGAGACTGTGTTAGCCACTGTTAGCAGCGAGCAGGATGCATTTCTATTAGCTGTGCCTCTGTGTATTTGAATTCTGCACAGGAATGACAGTCCCCACCACAGGCCCCCTCTTTTTTTCTTTTTTTTTTATAGAATGCAAAAACATTTACTTTCTATTGTTGCATACGAAGGCAAGAAAAGAAGCTGTGAAGGAGATATTTATAGTTTCAGGAATTAAGACGTCAGAGGAGTCAACAGTTTAAAATCCCTCCTGCTCCTTCATCTTTGAGTCTCTCCTCCGCTCCTTCCCTCATATCTAGCATGTCTCTTCACAGCCCCTCAGGTTTCATTTGATGTTCTACATGAGTGGATTTTTTTTTCTCTTTCTGATTGATCTGGTTACATAGCTGCATCCCTGAGCTGTCTGCCTCTGCACTCCTGCACCTTTCTGTCTCTTTTGCCTCTCTTTTGTCTTTTAATTCCCAATTTTTCATTGCTGACATAAAAAACACAAATTGAAATCGGCGCTGTAAAGTAAAAAAGGAAAAGGTGTTTGAAAGTGAGACGAAAGACAATGATTAGGGGACATTTCAGGTGGAGATAGAGAGAGAGAGGAGAAAGAAACGAGGAGGAGGGTGACAAAGTTGAAAGGCAGAAGAGGAGAGGAGGACAGGACGAGGAGGAACGAGCAGTTTGAAGAGGACTGTTAAACTGCAGCCAGAAATCCAGCAAAAAGAAAGCGCACGCTAAGAGAAGAAATTAGTTTTTGAAGGTAGCTAACAAGCTGCCACACTCTCTGATTTTCAATACTAAAACGCACACCTTATGAGCAGGTGTGTGTGTGTGTGTGTTTTCATTCCTGAAGTTTGGCTCTTCAGAATCCAGCGTCTCCTGTGTCCTGTCTCAGCCCTGCGGTGATGTTGAGCAGAAGCTTTTAAAGGAGAACAGGGTCCTCTGGGTGTCGGTATCGGTTCAGGCATCCGAGACAACGGATTGTTGTTTTTTTTTTGTTGTTGTTTTTTTGTGATACTGTATCGATCCCTGAAGGAGAAAACACAGCTTTTGTCTATAGCACCGACACCCTCCTCTCCTCCCTTCTCCCTTTTTCCACTGGGAGGTCAGGGTCAAGAGCCAGGACAGCAGCAGCCTGTTAAAGATTGACTGACTTGCTCAAGGACACTTCAACAGGCTGCATGCCTGCTTGAAACCACTTTCTAAACACAGAAAAAAAACCAAAAAGGATTAGCAAGCTATCAGCGTATAAGTGTCAGTGTAGGTGTTCATGTGTGTGAGTCTTTTTTGCTTGTGTGCTTTGCAAGACAGCAGCAACTGAACATCAGATGGAGTTAAGTCCAGCTGCTTTACAGCTGATTCTCAATAGTAATTTGTCTCCACCATTTGTGCACAGAGTCACCAAATCTTTCTCAGATTTCTATCTGTAATGTCCCAAGAAGTGCTGTTGATAGACTATAAAAGGAAATACAGAATAATGTTGTCACTGTGTCTGTCGCTGCTGTATTTTTTTTTTTCCTGTGACTCTGAAAATGACAGCAGGATGCAGACAGAAAAACATGGAGGCACAGAGGAGTGTGGTGTAACAAAAGTCAGAAAATTTAACCAAGGTCATCGTAGAAACATGGTTTGTGTCTTACAATGATGTCTGGATGTAATCTAACAATATTAATTAAGAATGAACAGATATGAAAAAGCTTAAAAGATGGATTTGTTAAAGGTGAGACTGAGTTTTTCTTTGGTCAAATTTGCATTCGTGCAACTACCGGCTGGAGGGCAAAGGCAATTAATTGACATTTATTAATTTATTTTAAGCTCTCTATTGTAGCTTCTCTGCTCACTTGCTTACCACATGTAGTCTGGAGGATGGTGTGTTACAACTTATTCAAGTTGGATCAGAGAAGGTGTGTCCTTTCCATTGTGCCCTAATTGTAGATGGTTGTTGTTGGTTTAGTTTGGCAATAAATATGCTAAAGTTAAGGCCTCAAATTGATGTATTTTCCTTCTTGCATGTCTTTTCCACATAAACAAAACAAGCCACGAAACGATACATTTTTAATTGTTTTTTAATTTATATTATATCAAACTCCACAATGTTTCTGCAGAGCACCTGAACTGCAGACATGTGTCCCCTTGGATTCAGGTACCCCCAGCTGAGTAATAATATCGGTAGATGTGGTAACAAGCAGTACTTCATAGTTGCAGATAGCTAGTTTTCGTCCTAAAAAGTTTTGCACATCGTCCATGTAAAACAAATAAAATTTTTTAAAAAGTCTTCAGGCTGATTTTACCGTCTAATATACATCTCGCTCACTGTGTCTGTGTCTTCTGCCTCTCTCTTTCTCCACAGTCCCTTTTCCAGGAATTAAGACCTATGTGGACCCTGACACATATGAGGACCCCTCGCAGGCCGTCCACGAGTTCACCAAAGAGATCGACCCATCCAGGATCCGCATCGAGAGGGTGATCGGAGCCGGTAAAAAACACACACACACACACACACACACAGAGGCCTGTACACACAGTTACACACTCATCCAAATGTGTCTCACTGAATCGCAGGAGGATGATCATTTCATGTTGTTAGGGATAACAATGCCTTAAAAGGTTCCACAGGAGATGATCTATTTTCACTCCACACCTATAATTGCCTTGAACCCCCTCTACTCCATTGTAGACGCTAAAGAGGGTGCCTTTTTTTCCATTTCCCACTGTCTCACTGTCATTTTCTCTGCACACACTGTAGGAATTATAAAGCTTTAACAGGTTTGCAGAACAATAGAAACTGTAAGAATAGATTCAAGGTTTTTTTTTTCGAGAAGGTGAAAGAGAGAATTTCATCAAGTTTAACTAATCAGAGAGAAAGCAATAATGCTGAAGTTTCAGATGGAAACTGCAACACTGCCCCCAGGTGGAGAAATGTGCTGCCTGCTGTAAGTGTGGAGTTTGGTGATGGACTCTTTTCTGTATTTATTTCTGTGTGTGTGTAATTTAGGGGAGTTTGGTGAGGTGTGCAGTGGTCGCCTGAGAACACCAGGGAAGAAGGAGATCGCTGTGGCGATAAAGACACTGAAAGGCGGATACGTGGAGCGTCAGAGGCAGGACTTCCTGCGCGAGGCGTCAATCATGGGCCAGTTTGATCACCCAAACATAATCAGACTGGAGGGCGTGGTCACAAAAAGTAAGCAAGATTGTAGAAAATGTAGTTTGGGAATGACACATTTTACCATCTTTATTACTATCACACTCCCCTGAAGTTACTGCTAATGTTCTGTAAATAAACAATAAAACTAATTAATAAAATTTCAGCTCAGCTTTAAGCTTTGTTTTACACGTAAAAGGTTTTAGATATGTGCAAATGCTGGCCAGAAAAATCTCATTTTAAAGCTTTAGCCTAAACAAATATGTTTGTTGATGCTTTGTATGCAACTGCACTGGTAACTGGCACTTCTTTTTCTATATTCCTCACATTTGTGTGCTGGGTTTTCTGATGTTGCTCACAGAGATGAAGACTAAAACAGCATCTTCTTATCAAAATTACTCCCTTCAGTTATGTTGTTTGCAGGAAACTTATTTGTTGCGTCATACTTGACTTTGCGTTCTATAAGAAAAACAAGACGTAACACGAGCAACATTTCATGCTGCCATCTCTTAACCCATCACTCTGTTTGCCGCAGTCTGATGGATAAGTGCAGGCCTCTGGTTGTTTAAATAATAAATTACCATATAAATGCTCCCTAAAGCTGCAGATGCCTCATTATCAGATATGGTATAACTAGTTGCTATGTGTTTTTCTTGTATTTACAAGCTTAGTGAACAGACTGTGTTTTGTTTATACACATAGTTTTGTTGTGTTTAATGCTTCTGTACTATCTTCTGCACACCTATTGTGGGTGCGTGTGGATGGACGTGTAAGTTCTAATGTCTTGTTTCTGCGCAGGAATATGCTTTATCTACAAGAGCTCTGTGTGTGCGTGTGTGTGTGTGTTAACGAGCTCTGTTTTACGGGGCTCACCCAGCGCAACATATGGTTGTTTTTACAGAGGGTGTATAAACTGAGACATGGCTGTGAATATAAATGTGTCCCTTGAAGACTCTCATTTCCCCTCCCTGAATGTAGATAGAGGACACTCCTCAGCTTTGACCCCGCTGACAACGATTCAACTGATAAGGGTCTTTAAAGGCCGATACTGCCATCACTGCAGTAAAGCTGCTGATTGCTGATATTCAGCACCGATGGATTTACCCAGAGTTCTCATGGTTTGAGCTCTGAAGCTTTTGAATGAAACAATCCTCCCAAACAACTCTTGAGATATTTTCTCTGGTGACATTTGGTGATTAAAAAATGATATAAATATCATTTTAAATTGTGAAAGAACTTGTCTTCACATCATTGGTCAATAACTGTGGCTCCTGCACTAAATCATTAAATACTTCTGATTAATGGCTTTTAAACAACTGTTATCAAATTGTATCCCCTGTTTGTGAATCATAAATATGAGCTTTAACTTTCATTCCAGTTAATCTTATCAAAAGCAACATCACTAGGCATTAAATGCTTTTCTTGTTCTCATAAAATTTCTCAAATTAAGTTGTAAGCGGCTCTACAGATACAGACGAGTTTACACAAAGTTCCCGAAAAAGCTTTTGAATGGACCATCAAATAAGATATTTCTTCATTAAACTTTATATGAATATGTAACATGAGCCCATGTACAGATCCAATTTTATTTATCAGAAATGTGACCTGCTACTTCCTACCAACATCTCATTTAAGTGTATAAAACTCAAATTTTCCACTGCACAAGAAGCCAGTATCCATAAATAGCAAGCAGCTTGAGCAACTTTAACCACATTCACAACCTAACAACCATATAAACATAACAAGTACCTGTATTATCTTAACTTTTTCCATTGTTGGATCATTTCTTGATATTGGCTGACACAAAAAGTTCACTTATCAAAATCCATCTCTGGAAGGAAAAAACAGTGTTTGAACATCTCTACTAAAAATACAGAGCCAGTTCATCAATTTGCAGAATAATATTTTAAATTTGTCATGTTTTTATGCTAAAATTGAAATATGGAACATTATTTCCACTACTTAATATCACATAAACTGAAAAGGAAGAAAATACATTCACTGAAAGGAACTGAATCTAATATAAGATGAAATAACCAGTTAACCAGGTTCTTATTCATCTGTGTTTTATAAAAGAGGAAATTATCAGTGCAAACCATTTCCCATGACTGCCTATCAAGTGGTGCACACACACACACACATACACTCACAATAGACTACACACACCAAATCAAACAATCAAAAGCCATTTGTGCTTGGCCTCAAATGTGAGACCTTAAATCTGAATATCCCTTTTCTGTCTGCCTGCCTGTCTGTTTGTATGAACGGCAGCCAGTTGAAGTCGTCCCTCTCTCTCTCTCCATCCTTCACTCCCTACATCTGTTATTGTTCTTCAGAGACTAATTATGGAGGGTATTGTGCTGTGACTGACTGCTATACCTGCTCCTAAATAACAGGTGATGCGTTAGACTCTGTTAACAGGTGCGTTTGTTTTTGTTCGGGCACTGCACTGCATAACCATATATTGTTTCCAGTCCTTGCTAATTAGCCCCGGAAAGCCAAGCTTGATCAAGTAATTTTCTGCCTATCCCTGCTGCATTGGTGTTTGGGGGAAAGTATCTGCAAATTTAAGGCTATGATGTTAATGCTTTGCAGATTAGAAATGAAAAACATTACATGCTTATTTGTTCTTAAGAAAGTAAGGCTCTGCTTGTCCATCCACCCATCCATCCATCCATCCATCCATACACCCTGCATACCTTCATTCCTCTGGAGTGTACGCTCAGGATCAACATACCGATGTTGATGATTTGCTTGATTCAGCATTAATTATTAATAAAAGCAGTCAGGCTGTTTACAAAGGAATGTGTTTTCTTACCATTTCGCAGTTGTATCAGAGTGTTGATTCTAAGCCACAGCATCACTTTCTAACACCAAATTATTTGGTGTTTTTTAAACTCATCACTCACAATGCAAAAATACATCCTATCCAACAAAGTCCTTACAGTATTCCTATATGAATAATCACACACTGTCTAAATGAGGTTTTATCAAGATGCACAACATAAAGCATGTGTTCTGTTTTGCTGAGAACTAATATTTTTCCCTGTAGCTGTTTAGCATTTGCCTAAACCACCTTCAGTTTCAGTTAGAGTAGGAAGTGAGTCTTCCAAAGTGGAACAATTACATTTCGAACTGTCCCTTCTACCCATCAGAAATCTTCAAAAACTGATTTTGAGTGCATTTGCAAAAACCAGCCACTTCAAGTTCTCTTCCTTCAAGTTTTCCTGTTTTAGAAAAAAAACACTGCTTTCACATGTCACATTTATGTGTTGCATGTGGCTTGTCGGCGAGTTCAGGTGGAATGGTCCTTTTGTTTCGCTGAAGGCTGATATGTGAATGTTCCACTCTCGAAAAGGTCAAATTCCATCTTTATCTTTTAGTAAGTGTTTCTGTCCTTCATAAGAGAAATGCTTGAAAAACGAGGGAGGAAGTACTTGAAAGTCCATCTGGTTAAATTCCCACCTCCTCGCTTAAACTTTTCAATGTTTAGCATCTTTAACTGCCTCTGTACAGTGAAGAGGACATTGGAAAATGTCTGAAACTTTACATTGTAAAGTTTAGTTATTTTTTTTGTGAAAAAAAAACAGATTAAATTGAGTATCTTCTGTGTGTCGTCTCAATTTACAGTTTCACATGTTCAGTCAGCTGAAAACACATAATGAATTGAGCAGAAGCCTCACTGGCTTCACTCAGTCTCACCTGCTGTCTCTTGTCTCTCTAATTAGATGCTGAATCCCTTAAAAAACAATAACACCTCTAACATTGTGGTTGTTATTGCCCATCTGCTGAAGTGATGATCTTCATTTTAAGGGAGTGAAGCTGGAATGACAGATGTCATTTGGAGTTGTTGTGACTTCTCACCTCTTTATTCAGATTTCCCTTTATTATCATTATTTTCAGTCATGTAGCAAAAGTTCAGTTGTTACAAGCTGTGTACTATTTAATCCTAGAAATACTGCTAATTGAATGAAATGTGACATGATTTGACTATGACAAGTTGTGCTCTCGCCTTGTAAAACAGAGAGAGCCCACATTTAGATGCAGTTTCCATCATGTGATTTTATACATTCCCATGTGAGGAAAAAGGCTGTCTTGAATCTGAAGTGTGATATCATGGTGTTACTTCACTGCAGTAACACTTTTTATTTCTGTTTCCAACAGTTCAGAACGGTTTACAGCTCGCAGGCACATAGGCCTGGACAACTGGCTCCCAGCTGTAAAGCAGTCAATCTGCAGCACCGTAGGGATACTCTGTAGGGAAACAATAACATTCAGAGAGAGAATTTTTGTGCTCACACCTGTTTCTAACTAATGTTTTATGTCATACCTGGACTGAATACCGAGCAGGTCCCGTTGGGCAGGTTGCACATGTTGAGACGGAAAAGTTTTATGAATTGAGCATCTTGACTTGGTGCATCAATCAACCGGTGATGGTCTGTGTGTTTCCCCCTGCTTTCCTAAAACTCACATGAGAATTATGAAGCATCATGCACTTTGATTGTGATGGACATAATTACAGTTTTACACTGATGTGTTCATTTCTAATCGACATTATTACATTGTCTTGCTGATATTTTGTTTTAATATCAGCAGCTATTTGAGTTCTAGTCAGTGCAGCTTTCATTCAAAAGTTTCATTGACAAATAACGGTGTAATTTGTGATTTTCAAATTTAAAAATATTGAATTCTAACACAAAAAGCTGCCTAAGAGCATCTTTAATAAAAAAATTTAAAACCCTCATCATTTACCCTTAAAGGCTTCTAAGAAAATGTAAGCAAACACTAAGATGCACATGCAAGCTTATGAGCTTTTAACTATCCATCACTGCCTTTACTCAGGAAATGGAAGTGGCTCAGGTGTGATTTCATGACCTTAACTTGATCAGTGAATCACATGATGGCAATGATGTTGCATTAATCTCTACAAACACACAAACAGCACAGAACACGAATCATTTGACCCTGTAAACAAATATCCAATAGATGCTCCTACACAGAAACAAACAGGCTTAGCTGTGTTTCAGTGTATTTTGGTCAGAAATGTTTGAACAATGTCACATCTGATATGACACTGGAAAAAGTGCAAACTGTCTTCATATATATTAGTTTGTGTGGCTTAACTTGATGCGTTGGGATTCTTCATCTTGTTCTATTTACTGTACACGCTCTGCTTAAAAGACAGCAAAGAAATATCTTTAGAGAGATAAGAAAGAAGAATTTCAGACAAATAAGGTGTGTGTGTCTGTGTTAATGTTTGTGTGTGTGTGTGTGTGTGTATTTGCAGGCAGGCCGGTGATGATCGTGGTAGAGTACGTGGAAAACGGCTCGCTGGACTCGTTCCTGAGGGTGAGTGTTGAAGTGATCAAACTCAACTATGTTCATGTCTCTCTCTGGTTTCAGGTGATATTTTATGTAAAACAAGACAAAACATCTACTCAGAGGCTTTTCCTTTGAGTTAAAAAAACGACACAGCTTTTGCATATATTTGGTCATCTTTTTTTAAAGCCTTGTGGGCAGACTGCAGAAGCATTCTTGGTTAGCTTGTGGCATTTCTATTATATGTTAAATAGTTTTGGGGATTTTTTTAAAAATCATCCACTTCAACTTGGTTTCTTTTTTGGCCCTTGAAAAACATCAAAAGAGAAGCAAATATATCAGATTTGTAACATATTTTCCGTCAATAACAACCAGCATTATTTTTTTTTGTCTTTCTATTTTTCTTTTGTGCTGTCATTCTCTTCGCTGTCTCTTGTTTTTCGGAAAGCTCCATCTAAATCAGTTCGTTCTTCTCTGTGTCCCTCTTTACCTTGTCAGCAACATGACGGTCACTTCACTGTCATCCAGTTGGTTGGCATGCTGCGGGGCATCGCCTCGGGCATGAAGTATCTGTCAGACATGGGCTACGTTCACAGAGACCTGGCAGCTCGCAACATCCTGGTCAACAGCAACCTGGTCTGCAAAGTGTCAGACTTCGGCTTGTCACGAGTTCTGGAGGACGACCCCGAGGCTGCTTACACTACAACGGTACAGCTGACAAACCCTCTAAAACCAAGCAGACGCTAATTTATTACAGGTTTTAATAAAGCTCATTTAATTTTGTTTTATTTCACAAGTAATAAATCCTTGTTGTAAGATGTTCAAACTGGGGTTATATTCATTCATTAACAATGAATGAGAATCATGTGAGCAATAATACTTATCCATCTGCTGGATAAATGAAGACCTTTTTCATTTTGGTGACATACATGCTGCTTTGTTTCCCAAAAATGTTTCATTTTTTTGTGGCAAGGTTTTGTATTAGCTGTTTGCTCTGGCCTCTAAAACCTTTCACACAGCTCACACACGTCTTAACTCAAGGTCAATCTTTCTGTCCAGAGCTTTTTCAGAAAACGATCAATTGGGGATTCAGGGGTTAAAGGTAAAAATGTTAGCATGAAAAAACTGAAACCCAAAGAAAACGGTCCTCTTTCTTTTCTGAGAAGCAGATTTCTCCTTGTTTTAGGTCACATTCTAACAGTGACAGCACTAAATATCTCTTGTGCCTCCTGCTGTTGGAAATTGCATTAAGAGGTTTCTTTTACTGCATTTGCATTAAATGACAAGAAACTAATTTAATTCAGTCTCTTGAGAAAGGAATTGAAGTGCAATCTTTTCTCAAATACATAATCTGTTGTCTTCATGCTGCTGCTCTTAAACTTAAGTAAAGATACTGAAATATTTTGTGTACTGCTTATTAGATTGTCGCTCCTTGTTACAGCAAACTATCCTATAGCTCTTGTTGTCTCCACTGATAGTAAGTGCAGATAGAATATTAAAACAAAACCTCAATTTAAAAAGCAATATATCAGCTTTCCCATTGTTTACAGCACCACAGCAGTAATGACAAGGAAACTGAAGTTTTTCGCAGTTCTGTCATATTTATTTCCAGCTGGCTGACTTCTCCTGATCTGTTTCTGACTTTGTAAGAGAACCTCATTAGAAGTAGAGTTGGAAGTCTGGAGATATGAAAGGTGCAGGAGTGGAGACCCAGCAAACAACAAGTCAATTTACTGAGATGTTCTGAGAGTTTACAAGACACTCCCTACCATCTGTTGTCTGGCTGATCCTCACTGTTTTTACCACATAACAAAAAAAAAAACAGTCATGATGCATCAACTGGCATCAACAGTATCCTGATTCTTTTGTTTTTCCAAACAACCCAACGGTAATGATCCTGAGACAGAGTTCATGTAGAGTTAGCTTTTTTTCCACCAATAATCCCTCTCCTCTTGTATGTTATTATTTTATTCTCGAAAACAGATCCACTGTCTCCCCTGAATGCAGGCCTTGTTAGTGAATAAAATGCTTTGAGAAGCTAGAACACTAAGATTTTTCCATCCACAGATTGTATTTACAGACAGAGGCTGTTCATATTAGCTTGAGACATCAGCAAACCGACGAATCAATCCACTCATTCTTGATAAGGTGGAGAAATTTCTCCTGCTGCAGTGCTGGATGGTATTGTCGTAGACAGCAAAATCAAAACTTCAAAAACTTAAGTGCTGACAAGACGCTGTGCTGTAAATCTGTCTGAGCCCACGGTGACCTCCATTTCCTGGTTTGTATTGAGGTTACTGTGGGAAAGAAATGCTGTGGTTATTGTTCCAAGTTCAGCTCTCTGCACCACATGACTGCCATTGAAATCCACAAAAGGGAAGTGAAGGCTGAAGTGAGGTGAGGACAGGGGAGACGGGTGAGGTGATGTGAGGTGAGGTCGGCACTGGAGGTGATAAACTCAGAAATAGTGATAAAGTCTGCTTTTTAGGAATCAAAATATGAGAACAGTGCACAGCATAATTTACAGAATATTATACGTGTTGTGCGTTTAAAATGGCTCAGCATGCATCTGTGTGGGCTTTAACCATTACTCTCTTTAGCCACAACTCAGCCAGGCAGTTATGCATATTTGCATGGTTTGAGGCGACTGAGATGCTGAGTTACACTTTAACTGATTTATCAGATGCTCTACATTTAGTAATAAACATTTTTTTTAATCAGTGGATGTCCCAGAGGAAGGTTTTCTGTCAGTTTTCAGGATGAACTCACAGCCCTTATTCCTTCGTGTGTGTGTAGTGTGTGTGTGTGTGTGTGTGTGTGTGTGAGAGTCAATCTATGACTTTATTTTTTTGTGTGTGAACGGGGTGGAAAGATTCCCA
>JAPZDY010000005.1:15885557-15910567 GCA_029783645.1 Ctenochaetus hawaiiensis
GTTCGGTCCAGCAGAGGAAAAGCTAAAAGCTGTGGATTCAGTGTGGCTGAGCAACCTGCTGATCCCCAGGCTATGGTCAGGGATTGAAGGGGTCATGGAGGAAGCAGATCCATCTCTCTGTCCACGGAGTGTGAAAGCTCCACCATAATCCCCTCAACCCCTCACACACAGGCTCATACACATCTATACACAGACACACACACTCACTAAGGTCCCAGGGTTTTTGGGAGGATTTGTGCTGTTTGGGAATTGCTTAGGAGTGCTTTCCAAGGCAAAAGGCCTGAAAAGCCGCGAAAAACCAGACAAACACTATCTCATCCTGGTCAGCCACTTACCACAGCTCCCTACAAAGATACATAGATTACTACTCACCCATAGACTCAAGGATATGATCCAATGTATGGAGGTTACAGTAATACACACTATCAGCACAGAATTTACAGAACACTTTGGACTTTGGATTTATAGTCCAGATAAGATTTAGGAACTTGATCAAAGGAAGAGAAAAGTTCAGACATATTTGTACTAAACAAGAAATCAAACATCTTTCATCATTATCATAGAGGAGTTCATATTAGTTTACAAAGAAATTAAAGATGATGTTGCTTACTGTCCTACTTTAATCACTCTGCTCATATCATCAATTGTTTCTTTGATTTATTGTGAAGGATCATGTAAGTAATCTGCTTCTTTGCTGCAGGCGTGCAAGTGGACAGGCAGGGCTATTATTAATGTATCATAAAGCGGCTATAATCGATTTTCCTCACAGTAACAATGTATCAAGTGACAGTGTGCCATGTGAAATGGGTGGTTCGTAGTGATGACACAGAATTATCACCTCTGCTGCACGGAGCTTTATAGTGAGTTTCAGCCCACATTTTAGCAGTCCAGCCCATTTAGGTTCATTCTAACCGCTCTCATCTTATCATTTTTTGGGCACAGCAGGCAGCTGTTTTTTAGTGATAAATCAGTGAACACCAAGTGGACAGTACCGGCTCAACACCAAACAGCAGGGAAACACATAAAGCAACCAGCTGGGGAACACAGTGAAGCATTTAGCTGCTAAAGATCCAGATATTTCCTTCATAAGTTGGTAGAGACCAGAACTAAAAAACAGTAAATATTGGACTTGAGGGCTGGAGAGTTGAACATTCATAGAAAATATCATAACAATGAATATGTAATGTTTCTGATGCCATAAAAATATTTTAAACTTTTCAAAAGTAGAAACAACTTTGTTTTTCATATAAAGCTCTGTAAATGTAACTCCACATTCTCAGACCTTGCATGCAAATCCATATTATGCCAACAAAAGTTATGTTATGTTATTGAGTGGATTTCTTGTGTCTGTATGGTTTGCTGCATAGAAAAACACTGATTTAAACATAAACATTAAATTGGTCATAAGTGAGCTGGTCATGGCACACAGTAAAAGTATTGAACTTAATCTTTCAAACTTCAAGTTTAACTTTAAAAGCAAATAGATCCATTTTCAATTTAGATAATGGCAATACAGAAGCATATCTTCCACATTTAGAACGTCCTTCATCACACCCGACTGTCTCTCCAGGTGATTCTGTCTATTGAAGAGGGCTACAGGCTGCCTGCACCGATGGGCTGCCCTGTGGCGCTGCACCAACTGATGCTGCACTGCTGGCAGACGGAGAGGAGTCATCGGCCCAAATTCACAGATGTTGTTTCATTCTTGGACAAACTGATCCGTAACCCCAGCAGCCTGCTGCCACTGGTAGAGGCCATTCACAGGTACAGTATTGGAGAGTTCCTAACATCAAATTAAATCTAAGTGCATGCTAAATGAATTTGAGTCAAAATTATATTTATCAAACATCAGTGGCAATTAACTCCACTACATGCTGAGTTACCTAGTAGAGTTACAATAAACATTGAGCTATAGAAGGATACCTCTGCTCAGTCCAGGCAAAGATGATTTGATGTTTCTGGTTAAGAAAATGAATGAAGTACATTTATTCCCACATCTAAAAGAAGGACCAAGTGTGTGTTATTACAAGAACTTTGACTCTGAGATGCTTAAAAATGCTGGCAGAATCTCACTGTGTTTTTTTGGTTTGGGGGGTTTGTATCAGTCTACCAGAATCTCCAGGGGAAGAAATGGACTACCCAATGTTCATCTCTGTTGGCGACTGGCTGGACTCCATTAAAATGAGTCAGTACAAGAGCAATTTCATGGCAGCAGGCTACAACACGCTGGATTCAGTGGCGAGGATGAGTATTGAGTGAGTAGAAGAGCCAAAAATCCATTATTAAATGGCATGAGACCAGATAGGACCTATCTTTTTAGCAGCAGTGATGGTGATTAAAAAGCACACTTAGCCAATTTTACTCATTATGCAGGGAACTATTCAGACTGTAAAAGTCTCCTGATGATGATGTCATCAGGGTCAGGGTTACTGCGGTTTCACCTTTAGACTTACACCTTTAACTGAAAGCCTGCATTTCAAACCTGGGGCATTATGTTTGAAAGATTGAAGGGTTTATCTTTTGCAGAGGCTTCGTCCTCCATGCAGCGGTCGCGAGTTCAACTCCGGCTCTGCCCATTTGCTGCATGTCACTTCGCCCTCTCACTCTCTCCCTGTTTCATGTCTACTCTAAGCTGTCCTATAAAATAAAGGCAAACACCCAAAAAATATAATTAAAAAAAAAAAACATTAGAGACAACTATGACAATTGTTAATTGAAAATCCCCCTTAAAATTAGACAAACAATGTAGGTCAAGGTCTTGTCTTAAATGTTTGAGATTTTTTGTTTGTGATTGGTTGATACAGTCCTGTAGTTGTATTTTGGACAATATTTTGTATCACACAGTGACTTTAAATGTTATGTTTCTAATAAACTCAGTATGCATATTTTCCTCAATACTTAAGATGTTTTTGCATAGACACAACAAAAAGGGAATTACATGAAAGTGAGATCCTTATGATAATCTACTTGCCATCCTAATTGGCTGGTGACGACAAATTAAACTTGCTGACCAGTTGTGATCAAAACATCACCGCTTTTATTCAGACAAAAGCAAAGCCTACATGACTGAGAAAATGGTCGCCAATACATTAAGTCACTGAAAAGTCTTCGCAAGTTGAAGTGTTTTGTGTTTTTGTGTTTCCCGCTCTCGGCCTAGAGATGTGAGGCGTCTTGGGGTGGAGCTGATTGGCCACCAGAGACGGATCATCAGCAGCGTACAGACGCTCCGCCTTCAGCTGCTGCACGAACAGGAGAAGGGATTCCATGTATGAGGATATCTTTTAACACCACCTGGGATGGACAGATAGATGGACCTGACGGAAGTGAAGTCTAGACCGATGGACAGACAGTCTACAGCCTGTGCCTGAGTCTGAACCCCTCAAGCAGGAGGTCATCGAACAGACTACTACCACAGCAGACTGCCCTCCTGGTCTCCCTCACATCCAGTAGTAACAGACCTTTTATTACTATAAACCCCTTACCCAGTCTACCTGGTTCTGCCAGACTATTACAGCCTGATAGACTTCAAAGACTGGCCCAGGGCCTCACTTAGGGGAATGTAATGCCTTGTTGCAGCAGCAGTACTTTGTGTGTGGAGCAACAATATCTAGAGATGTAGATTTGCAAACATAATCTACTGAATTTTATGACTCTTTTGTCCGTTTTTGTTCTTTTCTCGCTCCGAGTTATGTGCTCATGTAGCTGCTAATCAGTTGTGCAATCGAAAAGTTTTGTCTTTTGAAAAAAAAGTATCCGCAATATTTTTTAATTTAGGGGTTTGATAATTTATCATAAAGGTTTTCTTTGCATTGCTTTAGTAAACCCTCTCTCCAGAGAATCTGGTGCGCTAATACTTGAAGAAAGAAGTGAGAAGCAAGCAATGGAGATTTCTTGAATGTTTAAAAGTGTATAGACAATTAATTGTTAATTATTATCATAACCTAATATCTATAAGTGTGCAGTCCTGTATGTGAAAGCCCTAGTAAATCTGGATCTTATTTAAGATGGTTTATTTATTTAAGATTTTTATCCAAATCAGCAATACAGTATTATGCAGTCACTTCAGTATCTCAGAAAGAGATGAAGAATTGTGCAATGAGAGACCTCTTGTTGACACATTAACATGAGGCTCACACATCAACCTCCACCTGTTTTTATTGTCACATGCTACGACATAACTTGCAGAACTGGATCTGTTGCCTTCATATGAACAACCATACAAGTCTATTCTGACCGTTTTTTGCAACCAGTTTACTCACAGTTGTATGATCAGTCTGATTTTGTTTGAATTGTGAATGAAAGTACACAGTCTCCACTATTTTTTGCATATGAATGTTCACAGCATATTAGATACAGATAGGAGAAATTGTTTGGAAACTTAACATGGACTTATATGGTTTTTCAGAATAAGCTTTCATAAACACTCATTTCTTTTTGCCTGCTCACACACTCATACAGACAGTGGTTTACACTTCTGGGAGAAAATCCAAGACGTCAGAGAAGAATAATTTGTCAAATGGTGCAAGACAACTGGCTGGATTTTGTGATTCTACTCCAGTTTGTTTGTACATTGTGGTCATGTAAAGGCTATGGCACATGTGGCAGTGTGGGAAACCAGTGTACATAGACGTAGTCTAAATTGGAAAGTGTTGGATCTGCAGTAGATGATGTCAAGTTGTCAGATATTTGCCAATGAAGTCATCTTTTTTTTGTACATTTTTGAAGTCAGTGGTGTATAGGCAGTGCTGCAGAATAGAACTAGTTATTTGGGACTGAAGCAGTAGGAGGAGTTAAAACCTGGTGGGTGGAAACCAGTGAGGAACAGGCAATAGTTTCAGTATTGGTGTGATCAGAGCAGAGCTGTCCGACAGAGAGAGTAACATAAACAACATGAACAGCAGCATCATAACTCATCGTGTGTCATTCTAACATCAGCGCTAGCAAACACACAAACACACACAAACACACTGACGTATACACACACTGACATATACACACACACAGAATGCCTTACAGTCTGTGCAACCGTGCAAGACAGAGTCACTTCAGAGTAGTTCATAAGTTTCAGTGTAGTAACAGGACCTAGCTAAAAGTTTGAGTTGTACTTCATATTTATTAAGAGAGCAACCCGCCTCTCTGCAGCTGTGCTTTTTCTTACAAACTGGGACTTAATGATCAACGTCAAAGGCAAACTGGATCTAGAGATCTGTGCCTTTCAGTCACAGTTTAATTATGCATCCAGGCCTTCTGAAGTAGAAAAGATACATGCACGCATCCAAGCACACCTATACGTACACTCGCTCACTGTCGCCACCCCTCTGAAGAATATGGAGAATATCAGATGCTGTTTGTTTAGCATGTTCTACTGCTGAGCAATGTTAGGACGTTCTTTTGTACAAAGTACAAGTATACTTATAATTCTTGTATTTTATTTTTCTATGATTTCCAAAGAGATGTTGTAGATCTTGCACACTGTAAGAGGCAGTTACAGCGAATATTTATTTGCAAATAAAGATGAACAGTTCTGGTGGTTGACTGCTTATTTAATTTTGTTTTGATGTTTAACTCAAGAAAGCCAAGGGAGTGAAACTGAAATTGAGTCAGAGGAAGAAATGCTGTCACTTTTACCTTTCAGGCTTGCAAATGTTTCAGTTTAGAAGAAAACCTTACCAATGTTGCTTTATCTCACTGAAGAAATTCCACCTCTTCAGTGGGTGTGACATAATTAAACAAAGTCAAATCTCACTGAGTTAATCATTTTTCTTTAATTTGCTTTTAATTGAAATTATTGCCAAATCCAAACTCCACCACCTCTTTAACCTGGCAACTCTGAAGAAGTCGCATGCACCACAGGTAACCAAGAGGTGGTGCTGTTGGACCACTGACTAGCTCCTGACCTGCCATGTGAGAAGTCCAAAAATCAGTTCCTGCAGTCATTGTGTAAATGTAGGCTTTGAAATAGAACAGATTGGATCGACACATTTTTCTGCTACGTTGGCCACTTCCTTTTTTTAAAAAAAACACATATTCAACATTTTGTTACATCTCCAGGGCTTATAATATGTCTATTAATATGTGATTGTATGTTGACTAAATTTTTCAACATTTACAGCGTGACCTGTCCGTCCTGTTTCAATGTGAAATGTAAATTTACAATAACAAATAATGGCTGATAGTGGAACACTCCATGATCAGGTCACCGGGTGGTTCACAGAGCTTAATTCGCCCTAATAGGATTAACTGTCACAAGCTGGGATGCCCAGGCGGCACTTAAGCTTATGACACCACTCACAGCAAGAACTGAGAACACACTATTCACAGCTATGTTTATCATTGTTTGAGAATTTGCAAATTTAGTCTCTTTAATTTTCCACAAGTCAGACTATCTATGGGGTGATAAGTTAACTTTTTAATGGTGTAGCGTCAATCAAGTCTAATGGGGCTGCTGGATAAACTGTCAGGCTGGCTTGGCCTGAGAAAGAAAGAGGTCAATGTTTTATGCTTGGGACTGGACAACAGCGGCAAAACTACCATCATCAACCAACTCAAACCTCCTAATGTAAGTACATGAAGTTGAACCTTATTTTGGGTGTTCAGTTATTGACTTTATTGTGACACCTAGAGGCCTTTATGTGTGTTTGTGTAGTCCTGCCATGTGGGCACACAAACTTTAAAATGTGATCAATATTGTGAGAAGGCCTGTCAAAATTTCCTTTATTTCACTGCAATCATTTACTGATTGCTTGTTTTCAGAATTCGAATCATTTAGGGCCATTTTCAGAAGACTGGAAACATGTTAGTCAGGTAAAGCCCATATCATACTCTCCTTATACTAAATCCTTTTTGACATACTTTTGCCATTACTTGTCTGTTTTTGTGTGTTTGTGTTTGTGTGGGTGCATGCAGACGCAGACACAAGAAATAGTCCCAACTATTGGATTCAACATTGAAAAGTTCAAGAGTTCCAGGTAGATTTCTATAGATATTTATAACGTGTGTTTATTACTTTTTTAATGGCTTACAAGCACTGAAATGAAAATGATCATAAGGTATTCTTCTAAGTTTTATCTCTTTCTCTTTAATTTTTTTTCTGCATGCAGTCTGTCCTTTACAGTCTTTGATATGTCTGGGCAGAGCAGATATAGGAACCTATGGGAGCATTACTACAAGTAAGACACACATCAATGATCAAATACTGAAACATGTTGCAGTAACATGATTTTGTCTCCATGTTGACTTCTTTTGTCCTCCTCAGAGAGAGCCATGCCATCATATTTGTCATTGACAGTGGTGACAAACTGAGAATGGTTGTTGCCAAAGAGGAGTTGGATACTCTTCTCAACCATGAAGGTACGAATTACCTGCAATACTGTTTTCTATGTC
Source organism: Ctenochaetus hawaiiensis (assembly GCA_029783645.1). Classification (NCBI taxonomy): domain Eukaryota; kingdom Metazoa; phylum Chordata; class Actinopteri; order Acanthuriformes; family Acanthuridae; genus Ctenochaetus; species Ctenochaetus hawaiiensis. The sequence goes on from JAPZDY010000005.1 coordinate 15,892,941, forward strand.
AACACAAATATACTCTTTTCAGTTAAAAGTGTTACTGACATGTGGCTTCATGGGTTTTGAGAAATCTATGGAACAATGCTCTCAACAATGTACAGCTCTCCATTTCTGATGTCTAATTTTAAGAAAATCACACTGAAATATATTATACTCCTAAGTTTTGAAAATACTTTCATCTTGCTGGTTTGCTTTATTATCCAGATATCCGCTGCAAAAGGATACCAGTATTGTTCTTTGCTAATAAGATGGATCTGCAGGATGCCATGTCTTCCGTCAAAGTCTCACAGATGTTGTGTTTGGACAGCATCAAGGACAAACCCTGGCACATCTGGTAAAATATCTGTCCAAACAGGCTGCACACTATCTGTTCAGACCAATATTTACAATTGTTCACTATTTCTTTTCTTTCTATAACCACAAACTTATGATGAAGGGTCACTTATGCAAAGGCAAAACATTAACCACCTCCAGAGACACTGGTTAAGTAATATGCTGCTGGACAAATGCTAATGTTAGGTTGTTTTCAAAGAAGTGCTCTTGGATTAAATTAGCTGAACTGAGTCAACCTTTGTCACAACACCATCTGCAACATTTTGGGCTCCCAGAGTTACAGATTAAAGTCTTTAACAGTAGCAATAAACAGAGGGAGACTAGGCTTTTTGTATCAACAAGTAACTTCCTGAGTGTATTTCCAGTGTCTCCTTATTTGTTCATTTCTAAGGCTCAGGTTATATATTATAAGGAGGCACAGCAACAGGCAGTTATTCAAAAGCCAGAGATCTTTTTATAGTACAAGTGTGTTTTCCACTCTATTCACTCATTAGACAGATGGAAGGCAGGTGGATTAAGAGCTAGAAAGCTTTTAACATCCAAGATCCAAGAAAAGTCACGAGAAAGTGAATGTGTGCCACAAGGAGATTAACACCTCCATATCTTCTTGTTTTTCTCAGTGCCAGCAATGCCATCAAAGGAGAGGGCCTACAGGAAGGGTTGGACTGGCTACAAGGTAATATGCCTATTCACTATATTTAATCAACTATTTTAGAATATCAGTGTATCAACATCAATGCATCCTGATTGCCACCTGTAATAAGACATGCCTTTTTACCCACAGAACAAATTGCACAGTAAGTATCATCATGCCATATCAACTCAGTATGTAGAGTGACTGTAGTGGTAGGTTGTATCTCATTATCTCTCTGGATGGGGTTTAAGTCATTGGAGGCTAAGGGTCATTAAGCAAAAAAAATTTAAAAAAAAAAATTTTTTAATGGCAACTTGCACCACAGAGAAAAATCATGAAATATTAAATTCCCCCACCTACAGAAACAAATCCCATCCAAACGGGGCTTTTTTGTGGTTTCAACTGTAGATCTGTTAGCTTTTTTTGATCTTCCAAGGGAAAATAGGAATGTAAAGCTTTTGTGTTGTGTACATTTCTTGATGTTACTACCTGTGATACCCACTTATGACCAGGTTTCATAAAAATATATGTATTTTTCTTTTTCTCCTGCCAGATCATATGAAAACAGTGAACACATGAATGACTGAAATGCCTGTGGACTTGTGGTCACTCAGAGTACTCATCTCACTTGATGTTGTAGGCCTTAAACTTCAACGTCAAATAGTCGAGTACTTCCTGTGCGTGCTATGACTTTAACCTTTTTTTTAAATTATTTAAAAAAACAAAAACGATCCTGCTGATGATTTAATTTGTATATGGATACTCTGTAAAGTGGGTAACTGTTATTTAGATTCCTGCTATACATAATAACACAAATGTGAATGCAGCCTACTGTAAACTAAATTTCCACAATATTGTTTCTGTAACATTTAATTATTTCATTTGAAGCTCTTTTTTTTAAATCCATAACTTTTATTTAAATATGTTCATCAACTGAACTTTTTTTTTGAAAATGCTGTTGTGCTGAATACTGTACTGCAAGGAGAATAATAAAAGAACATTATTTGTTGAGTACATTCTTTAAGTTTTTGTGATGGAGCAGCGACATAATGTTGCATAAACTTCAAGTCAGTACAAAATAAAACTGAAAATACCAATTTATTAATGATTTAAACAAAAGATTTGTGAATAAATATTAAATAGTACCAGAAAATATTATAAGTTAATAAATACATTACAAATAGCGTTTACAAAAAATAACATGTTGAAGATGAACAAGATTTTAAACTCTGAGAAAAATATAAAATTTGTATAAATAAACATGCTGTTTGGAATAAATAATTTCATGGCTCTATTTCCAATCAACCAATGCACTTGTTTTAAGAGCATACAGTTAACTGTTTACCAAATTCAAACTAAGACAAACTCCCCATCCTGGATTCCGTCTTCACCTCCTGTTTGATATGACCACTGATGTTCAGTCCACAACTCTTTTCATGTCCTTCTTTCATAACTTCCCTTTATTATCAGAGATAGCTTCTCTTCAACTTCCCTTTCTATTTTCCACATTTCATCACATGCTCCTATTTGAGGAGCATGTGGAGGAATTTAGCATGGAAGCGAGCGCTGGAGTTCAGAAGGATACACAGGGTCTGGAAAGTCTCCCTGTCGACATGGTTTCCTGAGAACAGATCATTGAGTTAATGACTTTTTAATTTGAGTCTGACGCATTCTGTGAGGTTTCAGAAACCCATCTATTGCAGTCAGTGGTCCCTAACCTGGAGGTACAATATAAATCTGAAGGTCAGTACGAGTAACAGGATATGTGAAGATGTAAACACAAAAGCATTTCTACCTATGCTTGATTATAAGCTTTTAAACAGAAGCTGTTTTGAGGAAAAACAGAGGAAGAAACCACTCTTTGGTTGAACTGCTCACTGCTAAAAGATTGATGAAGCCTGTGATGAGAGGAATGGTCTAAAGTGGGAAATGCTTTAGAGGGTCACAGGCCAAAAATTGTTATAATTGTCAATAGATCACAAAAACTTACATATAATTTAAACATAAATTAGCTGATTTGCAGGTATTGTAAGTCCTCTATCATGCAGTCTGAAGCACTTGTTTCATTTTTAAATGGCAATTCACAAAAATTGGCAACTAAACTGACTCAGTTGAGTTGCCAAAACCGAAAAACCCGAAAAAACCCAGTTTTCTCCAAAACACATCACTTTGTTCATATATTCACGTTTGCAGAGAATATGACATGATACCTAAGATTTAAAATCTTAAGAGTAGAAATATTCAGTGCAAATAGACAAAGGTTTGCTCTGGGTGACAAAAACATATCCATCTAATAATTTCAATAAAAAAAAACAAGGATCTCCCAGTAGATTTCTTGTTACATACACATACTCCTACCCCACAACAGACTGTCAAAATAAGCTCTGCACTTTTCTCCATGTACAGCACTGTACTATGTCTAAAGAGTACTTATCTGATTTATGATTGTACATGTCAACATTTGTTAAAAAAAACAATTAATCAAGATTCATTTTCAGTGTCAAAGCTAAGAGCTTTATGAAATGAAGTTAACACTACAAAGTTGTTGCACCTGTTATAGAAAACTCATAAATCTCTCTGGTGACCTCTGAGAACATATTCTCCAGCTGTTGGATGAAGCGGAACTTCTCAGAAGCTGTGCCGAAGATCTTGCAGATCTGCTGCACCAACGTCACCACCCAGGAAATGTGATAGCCATCCTTCTCACACACCTAAGGATGAGGCCAAAAACAGGAAAATAAATAGACTTCACAGCACAAATGTTGTCACTGCTTTAATTACTGAATTAATTTAAGTGATAAAGTTACATGTATGATGAAAGCTTCTCTGCCCGTCATGTTTCAGGAGAATTTTTTTTCACATTATTAACGTAAAAAATCCTTTCAGTGAGGATGTCAACCAGTTGACTCTGCAGTTTTGTAAGGCTGATACTGACATAGCACCCCATGGAAGAGGTTGCAGATTAACTTATTAAAATCAGCACCATGGACAGCACAAGAGGCCCTTTAAGCCCACAGATGACAGTTAGTAGGTAAAAAGAGATTGCTGCGCTGGAAGGGGGACCAGACCAACCAATGTCACTGCCTTCTGCCCAGTGCATGCTGGGTCAGGCTCCCCCTGGCAAAATAAGCCAAAAGAATCAGAATGATGAGTTACAGTTGACTCATTTCGCATTAACTGCATCATATCAAATCAAACCAAAGACAGACAGTGCTGACGAGTATGTCATTTTCAATTTAAAGCCAATAATTGCACAACATGTCTAAGTAAGCATAGGTGAGAGTTAAGTTGATACCAATTTCCTTCACTCATCTCAGATGAAGACAAAATTAAATAAGTAGTTTTCTCACCAGTATGATGTAAACAATGAGTCTGGAGATCTCGGGAAGTCGTCCATTGATGGCCTTGCTGGCCAGAACAGCATAGCAGAGACTGCTGCCACACAGCACCAAGAGACGGGCCACATTCTCCACATGCCATGGCTGAGGAATGACTGGAGATGAGAAGGACAATCAGTATTTTAGGAGTTCCAAACCCTCATATGGGTTTATTTGCATTTTTAACAGTAAAACATCTGAGAACTGCTGAAGTGTTCTCACCAATGAGCTCCTCCAAGATTGTCAGCATTGTACATGTGGTCTGGTCTTTGACGTCTTCTAGTTTACCGAAAAGCAAGAGAATGGCCCTGGCCAGGTCCCACAGAGCACTGTGAGGCAGCGCCGTCTCCACCAGATCCAGCCAACCAAGGGAACCTGCATGGAGGAGACCTCCTCCCTAACTAACTACTTTATATGTCCTACTATATGACATCACCATTAAAAAACAACCAACAACAAGCTAAACAGGAGAAAAGTAATTTAGTATGTTTGTTTTTTTAATGAAGCTGAGCCAAACAAAAAACAGACTGTTTTCATAACTGTGAGTATGAAAGTTATTTTACCTTCAGGTAGCACAGGCCCATAGAGGATGAACAGTAAGCGTGCCTGGCTGACCATTGGCCAAGGTTTCAGGAGTTGTGTTAGCCAGAATTGGCACTCTGACTGGTTCAGCCAGGGGTCCAACAGCACCTGACGGCAGAAGAGACGGAGCTGCAGTTCCTGGTACCACCTCAGCCCTGAGTCCAGAAGACAAGTAAAGAATGAGGCTTTTTCGAATCATGCATTTTAAGACTTTCAGATGGATGAAGAGTTTTCGTCCAGTCAATTCTACTTTACCCCTCTGTAATGCTTTTGTAATGTCCTGTCAATTCTGCGGTTTGTAACCATTCAGATTTACATTTAAAATTTTTCTGCATACTACTTCTAGACTGTTCTCTAAATTACATTTCTTCTTCTTAACTGAGTTCTATATTCAGCAACATTTTCACTTCCAGTCCCTTAATACACACCAGGTTTTCCAGTGAGGACTGCCTCGATTTTTTGCAGCAGATTTGTGATGTCACACAGGAAGTTGAACACTCTATGGCACTCCAGCTCATTCCAGCCTGCGATTAGTGTCTGAAAAGTATTCACCAGAACATATAAAAACAATTTTAAAGACAAAAAAGATTCATAATTCTCAGCTAAAATGTTTTTACATATTGGGATGGGTCACAGAGGTGAGACATGATTCAATGTAACTATAGGATGAGTGTCTGTTATAAAGGGTAAAAGAGGATTTCCTAAAATATGCATGCCGATATACTGTGTTTATCCACTCTAAGCTGTGGCTGGTTCAAGATTTCCTTGATTTACATTAAACTTTTATATTCAGTCTCATCTTTAAAGCCTCACCTGGAGAAATACTCCATAGCTAGAAAAGCCAATGCAGTCTGGTAAAAAACACTGCTCCAGTTTGAAGCAGGAAATCTGAAAGAGATCAGAGGGAAAGCTCTATGTATTTTGTGTAAATATTAGCTTAGGTTGTGATCTAAGGGCTGAATAATATAACCTAGAATGTTGCGTACATCATAACACTGTAATGTATGCATCAATCAAAAGGATAAGAAGTAATTAGGCAAATCACTCTGATAACCATTCAACATTTTTATGAATGGACTAAAAAGTCGGTCTACATCCAAGAAAGTAATTAATTTAGCCCGGTGTCATTACATTTTATTTGTTAATGCGACTGATTAGTTAAGCATGCTATCAAGAATCATGTGCTGATTTTTTGTAGCCAAGAGGTAAAAGGAGTAAAGACAGATAAAGAATTTTTTATATAAAGCGGTCTAAAATGTGGATGTGTATTTGTTAAAAAATTATAATGTTAAGGAAAAAAGGTATTCCTTGTCCCACTAACCATTTGGAAGTATAAAAGTTAGACAGTGTCAATATCTGATGAAATTAGGCAAAAATATTGAAATATTTCATTGAGTGCTTCATCCAAATAATATGGAATAAATAAAAGTGTATGCAATTGTATTAATTTCCATAGTCCTCTTCCTTTCCTCATTTCACAAATTTTCTAATTTAAGATGAACATCTAGCGCGTTTTAACTTGATTATTCTCATTAATAGTATTATTCTGACTTTATGGCAGTTAATATAACATTATATTCTGTTTTTGCTTGACCTCCTCTCATTTTTTTCTTACCTGCGAAAACTTGCCAAAGATAAACTTTAACCTCTCCTTTGTTGGCAGCAACAAAGTGCATCTCTTGAACAACAAACCTGAGACATTGAACACAAAAGCACATAATTAAACAAAAAATTTATAAACACTGCTCTCTCATTCCGTCTTTGCTCTAAGCAGCTTATTCCTGGTACTCTGTGGTGATCATTCAAGTACATGATCAATGCTTGGAGAAGCTATCAGTCACTTTCACAAATAAACATGACGTTTGTTATAAATTTGCCATATGTAGCTCATAATAAAATAATTAACAAAATTAAACAATAAATAAAAGTTAAAAAAAAAGTTAAATAAAGCTTAAACTGTCACTTACCCAGGTCTCTGTAGTGTCCAATAGTTGATCTCTGTTCAAGGCAGGTGGAGGAGTGAAAGCTTTCAATGATCATTTTATTCTTCCAGGCCAGAGTGGATATGTAGTCCACAACATATTTAGTGATTTCCTTGGACACCATGCTGAACATACTGATCTCCAGCACTGACAAAAACACACTTTTATTCACATAATACTCTTTTAGAATAAATTAAACTGTTACAGTGCAGTACTGACATTAAATTTCCCAAAATTTATAGTTTGTCTGAGTGTAAGTACTAAATCACAGATGTTTTAAAAATCTATCATATGTTGAGATTAGAAAAGCATGGCAATCTTTACTAAGATGTTTGTCCCAATGTTCAATTTTCAGTGTCCATATCCAAAAAATGTGATCTTATAAGCTTTATAAATCTTATAAATCTTATAAGCTTTATATGCACTGGGCAAAACTCAATCATCTGATAATAAATGTGTTATAGATTTTTAAAATACTATTATTTCAATGAATTAGGCAAATTTATAGTTTTAAGAAACTTTCCAATGTTATCTTACAAAAAATACTGGATGGAGCACTGTAAGAATTACCAGGGCTTTAGTTCAATTCAGGCAAAATTTGTGGTATTTCTTCTTTTCCTTAAAAAATCTAATTTAAATGCTTGAATAATCTTGATCATTATTGGTATTTGCTCTCTTGGTTATACACTTAACTGCTTGATGTTTTTTCAGTATCTATAACATTACCCTGGGCAAACAGTTGAAACAAAGCTAAACTTATCTACGGAAAAAAACAATTTAAATAATCTAATCAAAATTACTTAATAGAACTTTACAGATAGGAGCCTATTCTTTTTTGCATACTACAGGCAGAGTGTGTAGCTATTATTTCCAATTGACTTAATTTAAAATATAATAGATAAAATAATTAAATAAAATAGTTGACTGATTGTTTGAGCTAATCTAGCTAGCTACTTTACATGATGGGCACGATTTCTGGAACTTACGACGTTTTATATGTTGAAAGCAGTTTTTAATAACTCTTTGAAAACCATTTCGTCGTTTCTTTATTGTGTTTGAAAGTTCGTTAGTTACACCTACCAGACAGTTTATCCAGTATCAAGTCAAACACCTCCACCGGGAGCCTGAGGAAGAAGCTCCCGCTGATGCTGCGCTGGCTACGGGTAACGATGGCTCTAGCTGGATGGAGTCGATAGTGATTCATCTTATATTGCTTGGACCTTCGTGTTAGTGTATACTTTCCAACATTTCTGGAGACTTTTCTCACCATTTTTACCACGGCCGAAGTGACTGTATTCCAAAGATAGGATAGGCAAATATCACTTGACAATGAAACTCTCAGGCTAAACCAGCATTAGCTAAAACTCTGACCTTCACTCCATTGTGTACAGTGCAGGAGAAAAGCAAGCTAAGTCACTGTAGTTTACCTAGCTAGCTAAACTAACTAGATTTGTTGTAACGTTAACATTTTTAACGTTTAGGTAACTTTAACAAAATAAGAAACATATATAATAAAATTTAAAGCTATAGTTTAAGGGATATAGAATCTTACCAATAATATTAACTTATGCCACTAACATTGATAGCCAGTAACAAATGTCATCTAGCTTAGTTAAAAGCTATAAATGTCAAGTCAGCTGCTTGCTTAGCTGTCTGTGATGACAGCCGACAACGGCGCGAAATAAATAAACACTGCTCTCCTAACAAGAAAAATAGGGGTAAAAGCCCTTAAACAAAATGGTGTATTGTCCTCGTTTTCTCTTTGCAGTTAGCAAATAATATTCAGATAGTAAGTATCCTTGAAGATACATTATTACAAGTTCGGTAGTTAAAATATATTCAAAATGCCAGTAAAGACACGTTAAAACAAATCAACTACTGACTATTCCTTGTTAGCAATAAAACGAATCAAGAGGAAGACAGATGGCCAGCTTAATGTTGAAAAACACAGAGTGATATGTTTCTAAGATGTAGTCTTTAAGTATATAAATGGTCAAAAAAAGACTAGATTGGATAGATCAATGCAATATTTGCAACAAATATTAATATTAAATGAGGATTTTGCATGAATGTAATGGACTAAAAAAGTATTTGCTTCTGAAGTTGAATAGTCAAGATTTTTTTCATTAGGTATCTTATTTCTATTGAATTATTTAATGTTGGTGACACAGTTTTCCGCTGCAACTTTTTTTTCTCAAATCCAATTATCTAATTGTGTGTTTGTAGGATAATCTGATTGTATGCCTAAACAGTTGTCTTAAAATGTCCAATGCTACCCCCATACTGGATTTTTCTCTTTTTTTTAGCTGATTTGTGTGTAGTGTCACTCATCTATTAGTTTACTGCTAGTTAGGAAAGGTCAACTCTCACCTTTGCATTGGGTGTTATTTAATGAAATCTGGTGACCTCACATAACTGCTATCGTCACTTCACGCAACCTTAACCTGAGCTCAGGACTAATCAGCCATAATGACTGTAACACCTGCACACAGGTGTACAGGGCTTTTAAGATATCCTAATGTGTACTATGTCTTGTGTAAATGTGCATAAATATCTTTGAAAAGGTATGCAAATTACAAAAAAAGCAGTATTTCAGTCATCTGAAGACACCATGGATGTGTTACCTTCCAGCACTGTGCACAACAAACCAGCAATACTCAGCTGCTAATCACAGGATTATTCTGCTTAACTAAGGCTATTAAGTGTTCCACATACAAATGGCGTCTCCCACAGGCAGACCTTGGAGAGGATCATCCCTTCATGAGATGGCTCTTACAGAGAACTGCATACTTCACAAGGGACCCTGGGGAAGGGTCGGAAAAAAACCCTTGTATACCAACAGGATGTCACGGTAGGTTTCACTTGGGGAACAGAGGGATAGACGAGAAGTAAAGCAAAGAAAGTGGACGGACCTCGGTTAACCTTTCCTTGCTTGCAGAACAGTAAACTGTATACCACAAAAAACAATCATAGATATGCCTGCCTGCTAATTGAACTAATTACAGTTAATGAATATTAATTGTTTCCTTCAAGTTGCTTGTAAGTTGATATGCTGTTTTTTTTCCTTTTTCATTCATTCTTGTCACCATAGCATCCTTTTCTTTATTCATACAGATGTGGACATGCTGAGAACTGAATTATTGAGACAAAAACAGCACATTCAGTGAGAACAATATCTCTTCTGTCTGCCTTTGCTTGGCAACACTGCTCTTGCATCCGGCTCCAGGGTTGACATAGGCTCTGTTTATCTTTTTGGAGCAACAATCCAGTGCTGGGACGGTCTCTCATGTCATCTCTGACATGATGCTCCTCGGGGGTAATGCTGTTGCTGATAATGATATCTAACACCAGTCAATCACATATCTGACAGTCATGCTGTACAAACACGTATTTCTTGTCTGTTGAGGCAACAGCAGAGACAGAGGCAGCTGGTTAGTGGGGAATCACTGCCAACAGCCATATTTATCTGGATGTATACCGTCTGGACACCTGTGACCATGGCTCTATAATCCTCATGTTACCTATCTGGTGAGTATTCAAATGTGAGGTGTTTTCACTAAAATTTGAAATAAGAATAGTTGAGTAGTATCCCACATGCAGCATTGCAGAGTGCAGATAAAATGGAAAGTGACTAAAGAATATTATTCTGACTTTGATGTTGTGTAATTTGGGGAAATGTAACTTACAATGCCTGCCACAGCCTTGCCTTTGTTCTTAATGCTTCCTTGTTATTCCATCAGTATAGTCAATCATTAAGTAAACACAATGATGCTTGTATCTCTGATTTTTTAACAGGCCCCAACAGTGCCAGATCTAACAGTGAATAATAATCAGGCTTTATAAACAACCGTTTGTTCGTTTAGGAAGTCAAAACAATGGATAGGTGTAACCCTAACTCCTAACAGTTTGGTTTCTTTTCTATTTAATTTTTAAGTCCCCTAAATATTCAGAACTTCTTTCACAGCCAGAACATTTTGTTCAAAACAGAGAGAAGGGACAAAAGTAAATGCTTAACTACTCATAAGGCTCACGTGCTCCTACTGTAACAGTTTTTAGTTTCAGCCTAGAACTTCCTGGACGGTAGGGGAATTTTTTACTGCCATGTGTGAATTTGTTAATGTTATCCCAGGTCAGAGATTAAATTGGATGTGATATAATTGGGCCAGTTGTTGCAACACATGTTACTGTCATCCTTTATTGTCATAGTTTGGAACTGTTAAGGGTAGACATGCTCTGTCATGAAGCCGTTCAGTCCCTCTCTCTCAAAGAGTCTGCAGAGCTGTGAGAAATGTTCAAAGTCAGTGGTTTATATTATAACAGTATTCTCAGCTTGGGTGGTTCCTGTAAATGTTTAATTTCCTCTCCTTTCCTGAGGGCTGGCAGGAAGCTTAACAAATAGACTGCTGTGGTTTGTCCTCCAGAGGGGCGCGTTAAATAGGTGAAGCTGAACACTGCTCTCATTAGTTACAGATGCAGTCACCTGCCACTCACCAGAGACTGATGCTAGAAAGTTTTAACAGCTTTTTCTGTCCAGAGACAATTGAAGAATGACTCAGTCTTTGTGACTGGATGGAAACTCAGTGGAATTTACTGAACTGCTGGGAACCATGTAGATAAGATGAGGAATCCAGCCTCATCTTCAGCCTGGGGGACTGTAGTTTTGCTCTGAGAGCGTTTTCTTTTGCATGTGGCAATACCGTATGTTGTTTCTGTGTGTTGATTTTCCTTTGTTTTTAACTTCAACTAGATCCAGTGTATATTTATAAGCTTTCTCAGTAACATATAAGACTTCCAAATGTCAGTAATTGTCTTCTAATGTGCACATGCTCATCAGCAGTGATTTCAAACTGTAATCTTTGTACTTTTCCAGCCCGAGGATCTGTCTAAGCAAGTAAATCATGGCTAGCATGGCAGTCCAGCTCCTTGGCTTCTTTTTGGGACTACTGGGGTTTGGAGGGACTGTTGTTGCAACCGTGCTCCCCAACTGGCGCAGCATGGCCCACGTGGGCACCAACATCATTACTACCACCTCCTACATGAAAGGCCTGTGGATGGAATGTGTATGGCACAGCACTGGCATTTACCAGTGTGAACTGTACAGATCTCTACTGGCACTTCCGCGTGACCTGCAGGTACATGTTCAGCTCTCGGTTTAATTAAAATTCCATTGTGTTATCAGAGTAAGAGCCAGATTCAAATAGAAATAAATAAAATAAATGGTTGACTGTAAAACCACATTTTAGTATTTGTCATCATTGCATTATTATGAATCCTGCTGCTTTCTTTGCAAGACCTGTCCTTTTCTTCCTCTGATATGCAATACTCAGTCTCTGTTTTGCTACAAGGTTATGTTTAACTTTCTTGAAAATTCTAAACCTAACCAGTCCCTCCTCCCATACCTAAAGATAACCAACCCAATCAAGAGCAATCAAAAAAATGCAGAGTAGGGTGAATCGAGTTAGGAAAAGCAGTGAGATCCATTAAAAAAATATCATAATCCCATAAACTGTCACTTGTGACAACAGCATTGGCTATTACGTGAAAGTTACATAGTCCTACTTAAAGTGTAAACTGGTGGTTTTAAAGTAAATGAGCTCAAGGTAAATAATTAACTTATACATATTTTTTGTCCTTCAATGCCTCTTAGTATTGTGGGCAGATCTATTTATTGACATTTTAATTAACCAGTGTATTGATGGAGTGGACAGTAACTGTATTAATAAAGAACAGTTTGTCCTCCCACAGGCTAGAAATCAGAATCTTATTATAATCCAAAGGTTGATGTGTTTGTCTGTTCTCCTCCACATCAGGCTGCCCGGGCGCTCATGGTGCTTTCCTGCATCACCTCAGTACTGGCATGTCTGGTGTCTGTGATGGGGATGAAGTGTACCCGCTTCGCCCGTGGCTCGTACATCAAGTCTCCGCTGGCACTAAGTGGGGCAATTTGTTTTCTCTGTGCTGGTCTGCTCTGCCTGGTCACCGTGTCCTGGACCACCAATGATGTCATCATGGATTTCTACGACACCTTCCTCCCAAGTGGATTGAAGTATGAGATCGGCCTGGCCGTGTATCTCGGCTACGCCTCGGCCTGCCTCAGCCTGACCGGAGGACTGGTGCTGTGCTGGAGCAGCACCAGCAACAGGCCCCGGAGCCCCCTACATATTCAGAGGAACCAACCATCATCACCTCCCCCTGCCTTTAACCACATATATCCTCCTGCTCCACTCTACAAGCCCCCCGAGGCCCTGAAGGGCAACCATGCTCCATCACTTTGCTCCCTGTCAAGCAGTGGCTATAGGCTCAATAACTATGTCTGAGACTGAGGGAAATTTTAACACCTTAACTGGACACCACGGGGACTTTTTGAATAAAAACATTACTACGCAGAACTTAACAGTCAACTAAACACTTCTTCATTATCTTTACAGTTATCTTTAAATTCTTCATACTCACAAAACAAGTTTTAAAAATGGAAAAGGAAAGACTTCAATTGATCAAGAATCAGATGTCAAAACACTCTGCTCAGACTTTCCTCTAACTTTAACTGTACTCTCTGAGAGCCTATGTGTGAGAATGAATTAATGGCTGAAACATGTTGGCTAACTGCAATGTCCTACAGGGCCAGAAGGTGGCAGTGCTTTACAGCAAATAGTCACAGAGGGAGGCACATAAACCAGACTGATTCTCTGACTCTCTATTCTGTGCTGTAACACTGGTGCTGATGGATAAGCAATTGATCCGTCTTGTTGAACTTTCTAGTTGGGATGAACTTTTTCTGTGAGTAAGTTCAGTCATGATGTTTTTTGGGTGAATGGACAGTAGTCCAAAAAATTAAATATTTTCATGACAAGGACAATAAAATACAGTTCATGTCACGTTTTAATAATATTGACATAGATTGACATAGAATACATTGCAGATGTTTTGGTATTATTATGAGACACCTGTGATTAACAACATCAATTAATAGCTGCATTTCATTTCATGCTCAGTAACTGGCCAGGCTTCCTGGGATTTTTTACCAAGACTGAGTCATTATTAACAATATGAGTTCCGGTTGTGTTTTGAATGAGCTGTGACAGAGGCCTGCAGTAGGTGACATAATGACACTTTTTGGCTTGAAATCCATTGATTATTTAAAGTTGAGCCCGAAGGAAACCCTGCTGCTGTAATGAGCACCAGAATTGCCAGTGTATCTCTGTTACAGTTTAGTTTTGGGTGCACAAAATCATTTGGAATATGTTTCTGAGTCCTTTACTGAAACTATCTTATGGAGGTTTGAGCAAATGATTGAATGGCCACTGGATGGCAACGAAATTGTTTAAAGCAGGCACCATGAAGAGGCAGCTAAACGTCTTCAAGTAATTCACGTAGACTGAGACGTTTGGTAGACATAGTATCAGCTACTGTTGTCGAATGTTGATGAATGCCACAAACATGGATTCTGATTCATTTAGCCATACGTCAAATGAACTATCATCAGTTGTAGATGCTGGATTCCTTGTTAGTGACTTTTTATATGAGGCTTTCCAGTCTGCCTGCATAAAACTATCCTTCTGTGAGTTTCTAAGGCTTATTTGTAAGAAAACCTTCCAATTAGAGCTGCCCTCTGTCTGGCTGCCTGTCAGCCACACAAACAATAAATTAAGAAGATATGTCACAATTCAAGCAAGTAGCCAATTTGCCTTATTTCCAGCAGTCAGACGAGTCAACATGTTTGTCTGCATCAAGCAGGTAATTTATATTGCTGATAAAGCACAAAGAAAGAATATAATCGTAGAAAAATGCTTGTTGTACAATCACTAATGGAAACTAACTGTAAAAAAAGGACATTAACAATGTAAATACATTTTAAAAATCTGAAACAGAAATTACATCAGAGTGATCAATAAAGATGAGAGCATAATGAGACAGAAAAGGCTTCACCAAAACAAATGACAAAAAAAAGAAATTAATTGAATATATTATCTCTCTGTTTGAGGCCCTGTCACATTTCAGCACTATGGACAGCAGTCTGAATGATTCAAGGAAAATCTCATCAAAAATCTGTAGTAATATATTTAGTACTTCTAATAGTGGCATCAAAATGGACTTCTAAATGGAGTGGACTTATAAATTAGAATTACACTTGGTGGGTTTAAAGGTATAGTGTGCAAGCTCAGGGAATCTCTTGGTTGAACATGGCAGAAATGGTCCTCTTCCAAGAGTCCAGTGTGTTGCACCGTTATGTTTCTGCAGTAGCCCAGAATGTACAAATCATTCTGAAAGGGCCTCTGAGTTGTTTGCATGTTTTGTGACCAGTTGTCTTATGCCCTTTTGAAGATGGTTGAGGTAAGGAGAAGACAGGTTGCAAATTTGAACCTCACCACTAGATTCCATTCGAATCTGCACACTAGATCTTTAAGGCTGGATTTGTTAAGATTAAAGGAAGATTTTAAGTTGACTAAAAGCGACAGAATAAGTGTCCTGTGAGTCACCAGTGCTCCGTACCACTGGTGGACTGGTGGCCTTGGTGCCCTTTTCATCAAAAAACGCCTGTCCTTTTGATCCCTTTAGTGAAAAAAATTTGATGGAGTGCCTTCTGGTGGCCAAGTGTGGAAGAAAATGGGATAAAGTGCCCTGTAGGGTGCCCATCTAACAAGGAAAACACAATTCCATGCCATGTAGGCTGTGCTATCTGCTACAAAAGGGTTTGGAAGCTTTTAACCAAATGCAACAAGACTTTCTACCTGCTTAAGCCCTATATAAATATTTTTGGGCCCCTTCCCCTCAGACAACCTAAATCTACCACTATTTCCTGTCTCTTTTTTTCAAAATGTAGTTTGGAATTATAAATTGAAATGAAAAAATGGGTGTTTCATGGGTAAGGTGGGTCATTACATCAAAGAGTAATCCTATGCAGGGTTTACACCTTCAACAAACAGCATTTTCAAAAACAATGCATGTGAAAAATGATGCTAAAATCGTGGAGTGAGCGCGGACCTGCGTAGGATCGTGCCTGAAATGGGCCTGAAATTTAACCTGTCAAAGTAAAGGTTTCAGTCATTGCCAAAATGATATTATGATATTGGAAAACTATCCCGGAGAGGTTGTGCGTCATGCCACTCTCTATTAGGTGCTATTTTCGTCCTACCCTGGAAGACATTCATCCACCATCTACCCACCCTGACAGCACCCAATAAACCCACCACTCCCATTCATCTCCATCCCTCCACCCACCTCCACCCTCTCTCCCTGTCCCTCGCTCTTTCCCTCCCTCTCTCTCTCTCTCTTTCCGACGTTCGTGGTTTAAAAAAAACAACATAGGAGAATTGTGTTTGGTCGTCCAAGAGGATTTGTGGTACCTTAACATTTTTCAAACAAAATCTTGTTTGACACTTATTTAAACCTTTATATGGAGCCTCTGCTCTTGTGATCTATTTAGACCAATTTCTCCAAAGGAAAGGTAAGACCATGTCAGTTTCTAATATTTACTTCTTTTACTGATATGTGTTGGCTGACTAACTGTATTTGACCATAGTGACAGATACTGATTTAAAGAGGGATCAATAATGCAATACTGGCCTCTTAGAGCCTCAGTGTCAGCGCACCGGGGAGCTGAAACCTACAGGTTTGTGTCCAGTGATGCAGCACATCGGACACAAAACCCCCTATGCGCCTGTTTAGGTCTTTTTTGTGCCATGGATCGCAGTTTTTTTTTTTTTTTTTTTGACGGTGCGTCGAGTTTAGGACGCTTTTTGGGACTTTTACGCACGATTATACTGCAGGACATATAACCACGTCGGTCGAAATTATAGAATAATACTGTGCTACAGCGCAGCCTCAATGCTTCTTTTGCAATACATGGAGAAGTAGCAGACATCGTGTGAGTAAATAGCGCGCTAACTTGATAAAGCGATGTTTGTAATTTAAGTGAGGCAACGAGAAGCGCGTAAGTCATCCGTATCTGAAGAGCTGGACAACACAGTACAACACAAATAATCTGTGAACTACTCGGATCAATACCACTATTTCAATTTTGAGTTGTTCTGATTCACATCTTTTGATGCGATGACACATGATGGAGAGTTTCTCCTCCTTTTCTATGTGCGTCGGTTGGACACGGTAAGAATGGCTGTAGCTACTCTTCTCAGTGTTTTTGAAGCGAGTTCAAACATCATAGTTATGGTCCTAGTATTATACAAAATCACAGGAACAAGGCACGGAAGTACATGTGATTTTTTTCATCCATAATACTTCGAGAACCTGCTGGACGTCTGTCAAATAATTAAGTGTGTTAAGTGTTGTGAGTAAAATGTGGTCAACCACAGTAAAACCTACAAGCCGTTGTGATCTTGGGTGCATATATTAGATGCAACTACTTTATCTCTCATGTTATTCAGCATCACCAAAAATGCTGGCTTTTTTGAAATACAGGCTAGAAATTCATCTGATTTTTTTTTCTGGCATTCAGGGTTAGGGTTAGAAATTAGAATCGAATTGTTCGCCTGTGGTGATCTGAACTTTGATGCTTGTAAAAGAAAAGCGACCGCTGTTGGACAATAATTTTGGATTTGAGGATTCATAATTACGACAACTTGACATTTTCCGAAAGCGCAGATGATCGGTGACCAGGAAAGATGAAATTCAAATCACTTTGTATTCTCTTGAAACTGTCAGTTTGTAATATGCATGGCGTGGTTAATAAAAATTCTTTAAACTGAGTACAAATTAAATGTTGTAATA
>JAPZDY010000005.1:15912755-15932771 GCA_029783645.1 Ctenochaetus hawaiiensis
TGCACTAAATTCATTAGAAGCATCATAGTAACGATGACATTCAGTGCGCTTTTCCTTTCTCCCTGACTGACTGCATCTGATGAGCTGAATGTGTCTTTCTGTAGGTGCCACTCTGAGTGTGATTGTGGACATAAACATCAACATGTCAGTGGTGATTTCAGCTCTGATAGCTATATTCTACACTCTTGTTGGAGGACTCTACTCTGTGGCATACACAGATGTGGTTCAGCTCTTCTGCATCTTTTTGGGCTTGGTAAGTTCAGTATCAACATCTACCCTAGCAGGGACTCTGGAGGTGACAAGGAATCTAAAATTGGATAGACCTCAGTACAGTCAAAAAGGGTTTTTGTGTCATTTGATCAAAACATTGATCAAGATGCATTAATTCCTGCAAATCACTTCATGAATTTCATATCAGAGATGAGCCCCATTGCCAGTAACATGCTGAAGCTGGTGGATTCAAGGGGGTGAAGGGCAGTTTTCTATGTTAGAGAAAAAAAAGGAACTCAGATGCCCCCTATGGTAGATAAAGTATGATCAAGTCCCCTCTATTGTGGCCCAACAGGGTTTTGTACTTTTTTACTTTTACCACATATCTTGACTTTCTGCATAGTAATGCACCCCCACATACAGCTACCCAACCCCCTCCGATGATAAGAAAACCTTCCTCTGCATACTGAAATACATCTGAGGACGTGTGTCTGCAACATGTTTACTTATAAATGATGTAAAACCTTGTTGAACAATAAGTAAAACTAGATCTAATATGAGAGTTAACATCTTTGACAGTTGATTACTGTAAAAGATACTAAAGTACTGAATACACAAACATATATATGTAAATATAAAACATGGTGACATTTGCATGCTCCTCTCCATCAGTGGATCAGCGTGCCTTTTGCCATGTCCAATCCTGCCGTGTCGGACATTAGTGTTTCGGCCAAGGAAGCAATTTACCAGTCACCCTGGCTGGGGAAGATTGAGCCTGAAGACAAATGGCTCTGGGCGGACAACTTCTGTTTGCTGGTAAGACTTTTTTTTTATTCGAAGATTTATCAAGAGACAGTATGTAACTGTAAAGTAAATTGCATGCACATTTTGATTCCACTTTCAAGTGTCAAGGGCAGGGGCTTTAGGTGAAGTATTTAAGTTGCAGATATGGTACAGGGAATTTAATTTATGTATTTGTTTGGTTTTTAAAGGTTGTTTTCTAAAGGCAAATAACAAGTTATTATTAATTTTTATAGAATTACTGGAAGCACAGTAGCAGGACAGTCTTGTCTCTTTTTTTGTTGCTTTGAGTTAAGAGTAAATGTCAGACCTGAGATGATCTGACTGACTGTTATGCATTGGTTTTGTGTTATATTTACTATGGTGTTTCTGTTTCTAGATGTTGGGGGGGATTCCCTGGCAGGTCTATTTTCAACGGGTTCTTTCTGCCTCTTCAGCTACCTACGCGCAGGTCCTTTCCTTCCTCGCCGCCTTTGGCTGTCTGGTCATGGCCGTACCGTCTGTCCTCATAGGAGCTATAGGGGCCTCCACAGGTAAATACAGACACACACACACCCAGATCGTGCTAAACTTAAAGCTATTTTTCAAAATTTCTCCAAAATACTCCATTCTAGTTTATCACTTAAATATGGATGTTTTTGAAATGTGCCGTATTCTAGCCTGTCACTTCAGAACACGTAAATTTAAAAAAAAAGTTCAGCTGTAAGATGTGAGAATATCTCCTTCTCTACATGTTTACTCTAATAAGAAGCAGGTATCAAACACCTGAAGCAGCAATAAATAGAGGCTGTGAGGCTATTAATAAAAACAGACTACTTAAATTATTTGTCTTTAAAATACTAATACCTGCATTAGATTTAATTTACTTAATTTAATAATTTAATAATTTTTCTGAGATTTTTTGTAACATATACTTAAATTCAATATTATCCTCAGGTTGTAATAAAAACATGTTATTTACATCTGGATCAGATACTTGAAAATGACCCAAAAAAAGTGTTTTTATTCTAGATACGGTGTTACATCTGGATCACAGCTGTAAAATCTCAGATGAACACAAACATGTCAGATACTGATCTGTGAATGATGTGCATGCACACAGAAACACACATTAATTAAGCAGTTAATGAAACATCACAAGACAATTGAAACATCCACAAATCTGATCCTTTATTCAAACAGAAAATCCTGATCAAAGTTAACACAATGCCTTCCTGGGTTGTTTGCGGCCCAGCAGCCTTTTCAGATGTGTAAATGCAGATGCATACAGTATCTGGAGGGTAAACAACATCAGACGGATCCTGTCACGACGGGCAGAGGAGAGAGCCATCAGACCATGCCAATTTAGTGAATATTACATCTGAAGAGGAGCTAATTAGTCTTGTCCGTCTGAAGCTGTTTCATGTATAACAGACGCTAATCAACCAGTGCTTGGGAATATCCAGGGAAGAGGGAGAGAACATATGCCTCTGGAGAATGAAGAAAGGGATGAAAAAAGTGGCGGAAAGATGGAGAGATGACAGAGAGTTTTGAAATATGATAAGAAATGGTGTGCTACTACATGGGAAGATATTTATGGTTTTGGCTAAAACATGTCAGCAAGTATTGGATGGATTGCCATGAAGTTCTAAACACACATTCATGTCCCCTTATCTCCTCGCATGTTTTTTGGGGGGGGTCATTTAGTTGAATTTGTTATTATTGTATTCTTCTGCCTGACTCATTGATCCTTTATCTGACTTTATCCATCTGATCCTTAATCAGAGTTTTGTGCAAGACAGAGTCTTTGGCCCTGAGCCTGACTCTGAAATATCAGTGGCCTAACTGTGCTGTGTATCGATAAATCCATGGTGCTGTCTGTGATGCAGAAGTAACCGATTCCTCCTTCTGTCTATGATATTCTTATATTATTTCTCTGACCATCAGTAATGTGTGTGCTGCTAAAAACACACCCCCAGACAAAGCCATCTCTGTAACAAAGGGGTTGAGGGTAACCTAAGCCATAACTATTACCACCATACTACTGTCCTACTACTTCACCATCATCAGGTCCATACTAGAAATTGACTTATAACCTGGTTTATAAACAAATATTTGCAAATCAGCCTCATATGCACTTTGGACTTTTGATCATTATCAATTATTAGCATGCTAACATGCTAAGTACAAAGGTAACAATGAAGGTAAACACAGTAGACATTATGCTCTACTAGTAACTTTCTCACTGTGAACATTTTTGCTTTCATGCTGATGCCAGCACATATCGCTCAACAATCATCTACAGCGCTAAGAGCTGCTGTAGATGATTGTTAAAAAATTACCTTTTTGATCCCAGGTTTGCATGTATTAAATCCCTGAAAAAATATATAACCACATCCATGTAAAGTTCTGCATTTAATCAAAGTGTTTCATTAGAATCAACGGCCTCATGCACACATTAATCATTATTAATGAAATGAGAATTAATCAAGTTTACATTTAAAATGCTATTAAACTAAATCAAGCATTTTTCAGAAATGGATCATATTTCACATCATGACTAATGGTCCAGTAGGCACAAACTAGGGAAAGTTAATATTAAATGGATGTCATATTTTCAATCAGTTTTCATTATTTCTGGTGTCAGGCATTTAGCCAACAGCACAGCATTAAATTGATAATCCTTGCTGTAATTCAGCACATGAAATGTGAAGCTCTTTTTGTTTCTCAGCCATTAAACAGGTGTATCCACAGAGATACATCTGTTTAATGGCAATAATTACAATAATGTCTCAAAGTTTAAAACTTTGTCTCAAAAGCTAAGGATTAAGTGCATATTTAAGATACAGTGATTTCTTGCCTCACACAATTTCCTGCATTGTTTTTTTGTTCGACAATAAAAACACACTAGTATTTTTTTCCTATTTACTGGTCATTTCATTTAAGAAGCCTAACACAAGCCTTGACATCAGCACATTATTGACTATGGTTTCTGTCTCTTCATCCAGACTGGAACCAGACTACATATGGATACCCCGCCCCAAAGGATAAGGATCAATCAGATATGATCCTTCCCATAGTGCTTCAGCACCTTTGCCCGCCCTACATCTCCTTCTTTGGTCTGGGGGCAGTGTCAGCTGCGGTCATGTCGTCAGCAGACTCATCCATTCTCTCAGCTAGCTCCATGTTTGCCAGGAACATCTATCAACTTGCCTTTCGGCAGTCGGTAAGAGTGCCAACAATAATACTAACACACATCTGCACAGTTTGAGCCAGTGGCTGCAAGCATCAATCAAATAATCAATAAATCAATTCCACATCCCAAGGATTTACCAATATGACGGATGTTACTTATTGTACTTGCTGAACATATAAAATGAAACCCGAACCTTCAAACTACTCAAAAATCCTTTAAATTTATTGTGGATTATGTATCACACCTTTGCCAGTAATATGTAGCTTGATTTTAGCCAACGGTTCCAACGTTTCGGGTGGCTAAGCTAGTTACTTCTCGGTCCTAAATATCGGAACTATTAAGTCAATTGTTATCAAACCTTTTGAACATTAAATGTCTCCATAGAATCACAAATCCCGGAGACTTTTCTTGTAGCACCACCAGCAGGTTGATATTTCTAGTATTTCTGTAATTGTTATCTCTTTTCACAATATTTGAGATTTCCTCGTAGGGCTGAGTTATGACAACTTTAATGATCCTCTTACAGTTTTTCCAGTGCAATAATGTTTACATTTAAATTTTAATTTTTAGCAAAACCTTGCAAATGAAATGACATTCCTGAGCTTTATTTTTGTTTTTTGTTTAAAGCATATCAGCAAAATGCAAGCACGCTAAACTAAGATGGTGACATTAATGATGATTACAAAAGCTAAACGCCAGCAGGCAGGCATCTTTATTGCATGCAAGTTAGCAAGCTGGCATTCAGTCGGTCAGTTCAAAACACTGCTGTGCCAAAAGGTGTATGGCTTACATAGAAAGCGATACAAATATTTCATGTGTCACAGTTACATAAAAAGCTGGTGCAAAGGTGCAAATAGGCACACCGGGCCACATGACGCAATTTGATTATGTGAGTTGGTCATACTTGGCTTGAGCAATTTGCTCGTATGGTGGGTTCTGACACAGTGCTGTGAAGGGAGAATCAGGCAAAGCACAGGGACAGAGCCACTGCTCACAGACAGACAGCTGTGAGCACCAGGACGCTCTGGAGGAGAGAGACAGGGACAGGGCCCGAGCTTCTGGATAAGTAAACACCCGCAATAAGACAGGATTCTGCTCCAATCCGAAGCCATTTATCTCAGAGTTTATTTTTTTTAAATTTGTTAATTAATTTTAACTTTTGATTCTCAACCTATTTGCAGCAGCAAACTGTGAAGGTGCTGACCTCAGCCGTCAGTAGTTATTTTGCACTGTTATGAGTCTCTCTTTATCCATGTTGATTGTAGACAGGAAATGTGTCTTAAAAATCCTCTTCACTCTGCTGTCTCTTCATTCTCTCCTCCAGGCCTCAGATAGAGAGATTGTTTGGGTGATGCGACTCACCATCTTTGTGTTCGGAGCTCTTGCCACTGCTATGGCGTTGTTAACTGGATCAGTGTATGGCCTGTGGTACCTGAGCTCTGACTTGGTCTACGTCATCATCTTTCCTCAGCTTCTGAGTGTGTTATTTATCAAGGGCACTAACACTTATGGCTCTGTGGCTGCCTATATCGTCGGTCTTTTGCTACGCATTGGTGGAGGGGAACCTTACCTCAAACTTCCCCCCTTCATCTACTATCCCGGTTGGGTGATCCAGGAGAGAATCCACCACCTCACTGGGGATGCAGAGCACTTTGTCCAGCAGAGGTTCCCATTCAAGTCTGTGTCCATGGTGGCATCCTTCCTGGCAAATGTGGCCTTTTCTTACCTGGCAAAGTACCTCTTTGAAAGCGGTATGTTGTCACACAAGTACGATTTCCTGGATGCTGTGGTGTCCAAGCACAGCAAGGAGATCATGGACAAAGCCACACTTGTTAGCAACCATGATAACATCATCCTTTCAGAGATGGCACCTGTAAAGCAGGTCCTGGGTGCGTCACTTGCTGGGACATTCACCAACACTGAGATCCTCAGTGATGATGGGGCATCCAGTCCAGAGGCTTTTCACAATGAAAACTAGGCAACAAAGGCACAAAGAAAACTAGAACAGAGGAATTTGAAGAAGAAGGAATAATCAAAGAGGCATCAACATTCTTTAGGAAACTTGCTTTAGGCCATATCGACAGAAATCTGCCGTGGCTTTCAAGTGACTACACAAGTTTGTTTTATGCTGATGACATGGTGCCTCCTTCTTTTTTAAGGTCTCTTGCCTGGAACCGAGAGGTTGACTGTCAATCAGCTGTGTCAAGCATACAACACTCATTCTTGTGTTTTTTATCATAACTCTGTGAATCGACAACCATCAAAACCAGTTTAATTTAAGAGCTGCTACAGAAATTAGAGAGACTTTCAGGGGAAAACAATGAGGCATTGCAGTAAACATCTAGTATGTAATGACATCTACAGAGGTTTGCTGTGGGTTATGAGAATAGTGCAATATCTAACCAAGGTACTGTGTCCACTTCTATATAGCAGTGTGTGTAGGTCTGTGTGTGTGTGTGTGTGTGTGTATGTATGTGTGTGTGTGTGTGTGTTGATGTACATGCACATGTGTACACCTGACGACAACAAAGCAGCATCAAGTAAATGCACCAGATACTGTTTCATGTTTTAAGTTTTAGATTTGCATAGAGTAAATTTATTAATAGAGCAATAATATTTTTTAGGATCTATGTTGTAGATACATTGTGCAATATTTGCAGGTTACTATCATTTTTTGGTAAATTGGACACCAGTAATTTAAGCGTTTTTTGCTTATTTTATGCTGTGTGTTCAGCTCGCTTTTAATCCTACTGTCCAACTCCCTTATTCCACATACAGTAAGTGTCAGGTTCACAACCATGTGCCACAGTAGTATTAGTAAATTCTGACTCACTAAACAGAGCTTGCAGAGTTTACAGAGTTTCCAGGTTCATATTGGATGATTCTGAAATACTGCAGTAACATTTAGTTGTACCATTTTTAACATTCAGTGCCAACATTTTCTGTCCTGGGTCCATTTTTTGAATCGCGCACAGGAAAATGCAACAGCTGTTTCTCATTAAAAAAAGCAGACAGTCCCATGAGCAACGTGCAGGTTTAATCATTTAACCAACTAAAAGTGTTATCATGCTGCTATCAACTTGGCAAATTTTGTAAGCTGTAAGCCAGGCAAAAATGATTTTTCTAGGATGGCAAAGGCTAACTAGAAGCAGAGTAAAGTGGTCCATGCCATTCCAGGTAAGGAAAGAAACAAGGAAAAATCTGTCCAACTTTGTTGTGCTTATAAAAAATGACTTGAGATCCGGTGACAGGAATGCCTGTTTCCTACCTCAAATGCTTTCAGAAACATATTCAGTTGATCTTTTTAGTCATATTCTGAAAGTTTGTGATCCAACCAACATGTCAGAAACCAGAAAGCAAAACCAAAACCAAGCACCATCCAATGGAAAATCTATCCTTATCTGGCTTTTGGTAGATAATAATTTTTTTAATTTTATTTAGGAAAAGGCATAGAGTATATGACATAAGATCTATTTTTAATGAGTTAAACATAATAGGTCATAGGATTGGATTCAAACAAGTCTCTCTGGTGTCAAAGTCAAGCACATCAGCTATTGAACTCCACACTTTTAGCGCTTAACACTTGCACCAGATGTAAAATGTCTACTGCAGAATGATCAGAACTGAATGTAATTCCATGGAAGCCCACATCTTTCATTTACATTGCCACAGTACGCAGAGCTAAATTTCCAAAATAAAACTAGAATTTTTTATTGTTTTTCCTGTGTACCTTTCAGGCAGCCATTGGCCTCCATTCCTCACCATACATTGAGAAAAACATTTTGCAATCTTTTTTTTTGAGTAATGATTGTATTATGTATGTTTAAAATAATGTGCATATAGAGATGAAAACAATAGAAGCACATTTTCTAAGTTCAAATATAAATGAATGGAAACCAATGGCAGCCTGAGACCCAAAAACACTACAGAAAGCTTTTATTGGCACAGTGTACCTCGCTGATATCATTTAAAAGGAGTGATATAGTCCTTTAAAATGATCTCACAGAAGATATTTTGAACTTGATGGTTTGTTTGCTCCTTCTAAACCTGTATTGACTGGCCAGCCACAGCAGGTTAGAGGAGACAGGAAATGATTGTTCCACCCAGGATGGTGTCAGTATCACCAGTCATTATTGATCCAATCCCCAGTTGATTAGCCCTCGGGACATTTGATTAATGCTTCTAAGAGGTTAGAAACTACAGTTTATAAGTGTTTGTTTTACATTGTGTTATATTCAGTGATGAAAGTTACTGAGTGAGCACCCTCATGCGTGCAGAAAATTTCCAATAAAAGGCACACTGCTGCTTTGTATAAGAAGAATCAAGCAAAGGAGTTGCCACTTTAAAACATGTTTTTTGCATCGTTAAGTGTTACCATTGTCCAGTTGACTTCTCTGTGTTTACGCCCTTCCAGAATTGTTGTAGGTTGTTGTTGTCTTTTTGAAACTATGGACTCGCCTTATTTCAAAGATCAGCTGTGGAAAATGACTGGGACAGTTCCAAAAAGTGGGCATTTTTATGGAAATTGTTTTCCAGTTAAAGGATAAGGCTGATGTTCTCTATTCATTTTACTGTCATTAATACAAAACCAAATTTATACCTACTGCAATTTCCCAACACAGCAGTGCATTTTCTGGAAAATGTGACTCAAATAGGAGTTAATTGTACATTGATAGGGCATTCACTGATGTGCAGATTAATGTTTATTGTGCAACTCTTATATAATATATAATAACAATAGTAATGGGAGCAGGACAGTGTGTGTGCAATAGCAACACATTAACATCCCAGGTTGTCAAATATTGATGCCACTTCATCACATCCCTCATACAGGTGCACGAGATGCCCCCTGTGTACGACACCAGAGGTTTCCCTGCAAAAAGCGTTTATAACATGAGGTTAACATGTTGAAATGGTCGCTGTTGTGTTACAGTAAACACATTGGTAGTGTTAAAATGACAAAATTAAAGAAACTAATTAATAGATTGAGGAGAAGATCAACATGTGGTGTATGTTGTGAAAAAGTAGCAATGTGGTTATGTTTAGGCACCAAAAGTAGGAAAAAAAATGTTGATTTTAGGGTAATTGTAATACAGACACTAAAGGATACCTTATGCACCTTCATGAGACATCAAGGGGCGTGACAGAGTCCATATTTGATGGCCTGGGAATGAGACTGAGCTGGGGACTGATTAAATTACACTGCCTATGTCAGTTTTAATGAAGGTTTGTCATCCACTGAAAAAGTGTGGCTCACTGATGTGTTTTTCATTCGTTTTTTGGGCAGCAGTGGAGCTCTCTGGCAAAGAGAAACAAGCTACATCAGATTTCACAAACATTACATACAAATTGGATTGATTTATCGATTGATCTTGTTCCTCGGGTTTGGTGACAATTAGAAAATCTAGATTAACACCAGCCTTATCCTTTACAAGATGCAAGATGGCCTTAGTCAGTCTTTATAGTGAGGGAGATTTGATCCCCATATGCAGCCATATCTGCTGAGGTACAGTAAGACACACTGAATCCTGTCCTGATCCTGTCATGTATCTAAAACAATAGTGTTTGTGGGATTTATAATTTAGACTAGATCAGCTTACAACTGAATGGGGTGAGTGATGGTCTGCAAAATGTTGGGCGATCTCATATGACATTAATGTGAATGTAAACTTTGCTCCTCATCAAATAAGCCTAATAATGAGTGTGCCATAGGTTAGGTTCATTCAAAGACCTGAACGCACACAGAAAAAAATCAGTGTCACCTGTTGAACTGACACACTTGTGGCTATATGTTGTAAACTGCAATGATGCTGTATTTTTGTGTGAAAAATGTACATACCAAAAAAGCATAGAGGCATATTAGTCTACTTTTAAATGCAGCATTGAAATTGATGTTTGTTGATAGTGAAATTACAGCTATTTATTTATTCATGCAGTGTCTATAAGAGTATCATTGTAAACTATGTGAGGTCAGTTGAATAAATTGTATGATTTAGCACAGTCACATATTGGTTCTCTTTTTACATTCTTGCATTATGAAATTTAAATTATTCTTTAATTCTTAACAATTTAGTATGAAATGAAAAAAATGATAAGGCGAATGTGCTGTGAATGTGAATGTGAGTGTGTGTGTGTGAGACATGATTGTGTGTGAAATGTGTGTGTATGTTTACAGGTTGTGGACTGACTGGTGGAGGGTTTAATCTAAGGGTTGCCGCCTGCTTGGACGCATCAATCAAAACGCCCACCTCAGAATCTTATAACTGCCAAAACTGTCAGTGCTGCCAATCACTCTCTTTCATACACAGACATACACACACACGCACACACATCTCAGCATGACTGTACTGGTCTGAGCCTGTCTGATGAAGGAAACTTTCAAATTGTGTTTTTCCTTGTTGTGTTTAACTCCACCTGCTGAGTAGAAATAACAAAAAGTCTTCAGAATTAAACCTTTTGTGTATATCTGAAAGATTTTCTTTTAGTTGTTTAGCATGTGTATTGTAAGGTTCACACTAGTGGCATATCTATAATATTATCACCCCATTATTATAACTTACCAGTTGGACGTATCTGTAGCTTTAGAAAAAAAAACCTTTAATCCTTACGAGAAGCACAAAAAACTAAAAAAACTAAACTATCTTGAAAAAGAGTAGCTGAGGAGAGATTAATTTAATAGTTTTGGAGGTTTTTTCATATGTTTGCACTTAGATGACAGTTCAAAAAATATCCATGCCTTAAACTTTGACTTTTGATTCAAAAACAAATCAGTATGCACTACATTTACTGGAAAATGTCTGACCACAACTAAATATATCGTTGATAATACTTTAAAGAATCACCTGTTAGAGTCTTTGGCAAAGCTCGACATTGTTCTTTTTTCTTGATTTGTAATTTTCCACTCTTAGCTAATGATATGGTTCACTGGTCGTTATGGTTCCATTTAAAAGTTACTTCTGTAACATCCCCTGTTGTGTATATCAGTCTTGCTGGATGAAATTGAAACAGTCCAGGGTGATTCATTTGGTGGAGATGTAACACCTCTCACTGTCAGTACTTCATCTTGTGGGAATCACGTATGCACCCTCCACGCCTCCCAACCAAAACCTTACAGCAGGCCATTTTTCTGTCTGTAGAGAGAGGTTCAAGCATGTCAGCAGGTGTATTAGTTATTATTGTAAGTGCCAGTTAAACCTGCCACGTTGTCAGATGACTAGCCTGCAGGTGACAGACAAGAGATTGGTCTCGCAAAATCCTAAAGCGGCATGTTTTAAGTGTGTTATGGCATAATAAAAGCACTCACTGGAAAGTAGTCAAAGAATCCTTCCACTGTAGCACTGTAGACATTAACCTGTTTCCCATGTGATTAAATTGTCTTTGTACGGAGAAATAACGCAACGCAGCATAGATGTCTCTTTAGATATATTGTCTCTGGGGATAGTAATAGACACCTACCTGCCAAGTATATATATAATGAGTGTAAAACAGCAATAAACTATGTTGCATAGATCTATTAAAGCAGCTCGTACGGTGTAAGTGCATTGTTTTTGCATGATAATGTGAGAACCCCCTTGTTAGGTTTAAGTCCGATCATATTTCATGTTCTTCCTGTGTGAAGCTGTTTGATGTTTCAGTGCCCCCTGCATAATCCACTGAAAAAAACACACAACCTCCAGTGTTTGTCATGTGTGTATCACCACATTCCTCTGACTGAACTCTCAGCTGGTCAACTATGCAGTTTGTGTTCAAAATGTTACCCCTCATCATTCTCAACCCTACAGCCTCTCCTCGGGCTTTCAGACTTTTTTTTGCCCTTGCCCGAGTTCCTGCTGTGATAAAAAACAAGCCTGAACGTCATAAGTAGCATGTTATTCACATATACACAGAGATACATGCTATATTCAGCCCTGCAGCACAGCTCATGATTTATTCTCTCTAAAATAACAAAAACTAGTCAGGAAGGCAGTTGTAAGTGCCGATGTAAAAAAAAAACATGACACTCTCTGACACCCTTTATATGTTTTATTTATTGATTACTTATTATCCTCCATTTTAATTTCTTAGAGCCTTTAATAAGAGCTACTGTATGATTTAATGACTATAGATATTTTATGCCTTTAGGCAGTTTAATTAAATTATCTTCTTGGCTATCACATCCATGTGTGTAAAAAAAACTGACTAGCTTGTCTGATGCAAGGAGACAAATGATCCATGGATAGAGAGTGCTTACACTTGAAGCGCTGTTTTAGCCATAACTGGTGCTTGTTGGGAAATTGCTGTTTGAATGTTGCATTTGTTGGTTGGAAGTATCAATCCACAGAAGAGGCCGCTTGGGTAAATAAACAAAATCAATCATCTCAAATACCAGAGAGAGAGGAGTCCAGTTTTTAGGCTATCCACAGCTTCTTTTTTATGAGGTGGTGAGAGCAAAGAGGAGGTAGTCTGGTACACTTCAAACTGCTTGAGTAATATAAAGAGAAAAAATTTGTGAATAGCTTGTGGCCAAGAGGTGTAGCTGAAAGAGAGTAAAAGAAGAGACAGAGGAGAAGAAATAAATTTTCTTTAAGCATGCTGAAAAAGGCTTATGAAGTTCTTAATCAAAGGAAAACTGCACTTTTATGGGAATTTAGCCTGTTTTTGTAGAATCCCAATGTAAGACAAGAACATAGATGTCTTTGATGTCATAGATGTCTTCCCTTTTCTGTACTCTCAGCAGGTTGCTAGATAGCCGCCTCATGCTAGCACTTTTCCACGTTGAATAGAAGTAATGTGGAGACACCTTTACCACTATGTAAAGCTCCTAAAACAATCCAAAAATCTCCAATATGCTCCATCTACATGCTGGTACCATCTGGTGACTGGCACATTCACAACGCTATGAAAAAATTACGATAAATTTTTCATTTTAAAGGTGCCCTTTGTAAAATCTAGAAGAACTTGTCATTTTTAAAAATGAAAAAAAACTAACTATCCCAATCAACAGAGTGTCCAGAAGTAACAGCTTTGGTAACATGCAAAGGTTACCCAAAAATGCCTTTGCATAGATACAGGCGGCTTGGCACTCAGGGTACAGCAAACTTTCTTGGAATATAGGTACTGCCACTAGATGCCGATACTGACTCCCTTTAGCTCTGGTATGAACGTCGAAGAAGTCGGGCCAGTTGAAGGGAACCACTGCTAATGGCTAAGAGTGACTCAGTAGTTTGGGTTTGGAATCAAAGCCTCTGCTGCCAAGAAAAGGAACGTTGCAAAATGTAGCAAGACAAGGAGTAATATTGGCGTGGCTTTTCCAAGTTGATGACAGCCCCTGACTGAGAAAAACATGAGGTCTGATGCTGAACTTGCCTCTTTTCTTTTGGATTGGAAAGTAATAAAAACAGCCCTGGCTGTTTAGTGAAACATATCTTCATTGTAAATAACAACAACGTAAACTGTAACATTCGGAGATAAACCTTCCAGATGGCATAATGTGATTGCCGCATCAGTGGTTACTGACTGTTGTTGCGAAAACGGAGCGAAGTAACCTCTAATTTAGCATTGGACTATAAAGTCACACTAACGCCACTTGTAAGGATGGTGACACAATGCTGGCAGTAGGACCAAGTCAGAGTTTCAGCATTGCTAGAATTTAGTACATTCTCTCTCTGCTGTCCATTTTGATCATATGTACCGTTATTTACTGATGATTGTAAATTGCGGTTGGATGTACCTGTTGGATGGACCCAATAGCTAAAAAACTTGCTCAGTTCACCGACACTCGACAAGATTCAATGGTTGCGAACTTCATTGTAACTTTCCTATAAAATATCTGATGAAAATATACATTTTACTACAGTTGTGAAATAATTGGGTGCAACACAGACTCCATATTGCCAGAGCAGGTACTGGGATTTTACAAATGGCACCTTTACCACATTACCGCAACTTCTTTTCCTTTATCCACTGTGCACAATCATTGTACACAGCACATGGCAACTAATGCTACTTCTGTCAACAACAACAACAACAAGAGAGCCTTTCTTTTTGTTTGCTTCCTTTAATCATGGCAGTTATTAGCTAATCCAGCATAATGACATATTCAGCAAGTCTCATAACATAATCATATAGTATTAGTGTATATAAATATATATTAAGGCTTAATTATACAGTTTTAAAAAATGAGCATAAAGAGTTCTTCTTCCTTTAAAAAAAAAAAATTCTGTTGCGCATGCGCCAAGGAAAGAGGGAGGGGGCTATAGCTATATATCTTGGCCAATTTAATGCGGATTATGGCCAGTCTGGAAAACAGTCATTGCCATTATTCACATTAGACTAAGTGCTCTACTTCTCAGAATGGAGGAGGAAAAAAGGAAGGAGGGAGAAATGAATGGGAAGGCCAGACATTTACTGTTTCACCCCAAGCTCATGTGAAAGATGGGCTGAACTGGGAGTCTCCACTTTACTCACCAGCTATGTCCTTGCCTCTGTCCTCCATCACGAAAACATGTTATTTGTTTTCTTTTATCTGGTTGAGAATAACATTTTTCTGTGCTTTTCTAATCGCTGCCAAATCCTGTGCCATTAAAGATCAAATCCAACAAGCCATTATTTTGTTTCACTTTCTAACTTATTATATTTATATCTGCAGTGTGCTGATTTATGTGTAATTCACACATTTTTGTCATGTTACGTAATGTGACCATCAGTGTTTGCTTTTTTGCTTGTGTAACTACCTTTTTGTAGTCAATTTATTTTTCATTGCATACACACACTCACACACAGCCCCTGTGTCCCCAGGGTACGTTTTATTAATGCTAGCAATGCTGTAGACAGGAACATAAATTACTGGAGGATTTAATACAGCTGGAGCTATGGCAAGAATATTATAAGACTGTAACAAACAGAAGCAGGGAAAATAGACATGTATCACTTAGTGAGCACATTGCTGTGTTTTTCTGCAGGCAAACTTCTAATGCCATAGTTCAAATGTTCATTGCAATCATACTGCATTTCATTTCTATATTTCGGCCATAATTTATTGTCAAAAACTTTTGGGGAGTACTCCGTTACCAAAATGCAGTTGCTGTAAATGCCCTTTGTCCAAGTATTGCTGTCAGAAATATATCAGAGAAAGAAGTACAATTTAGAGGTTGATGTTTTTCCATCACAGCAGCTTGATATGAAAATCAAAATAATATGATGTACACAGAATTAAGACACATAACCTCTAGATGTAACCAGGACAGCCCTGCCCCACTGTTCCAGACTTTACACTTAGCTAATATGCTAGCTGTGGTTTCATGTTTACCAGATACATATGAGAGTAATATCAATCTTCTCATATAATTCTCAGCAGGAAAGCGAACAAATGCATTTCCAGTTATGTCAAACTATACAGTAATTGATGCAGTAATTGTAAATCACTGCCATAAGTGTGCGTATTTAAGATGGCTTCAAGTCAGCTCACTGATGTCATCTGTAAAATTAAGTAATTCTGTTTTGTTAGACAGCTGGGCACATATTAATATCAATATGTTATCATCCATATTTCTTTTCATGTTTTCATCCCTTTAGCCAATAGAATCTGCCTTGTTCACATGACCAAATTTTAATTTATTTCCACCTTGACTGTAAAAGACTATTTGAATAAAGATAATAATGTTAAGCTAGAATCTCCTGATTTCATGTTCTGTCATTTCAGTGACTAATGATGTGCTGAGAGAGAAAAGTTTGAGTTTTTATTTATCCCTCTGTGTTTCAAAAGAGCTCAGATCTGTGTCATTAGCAGTCTGCTTTCAGTCTCAAGTGGGTTTCATTTCAGACAATTAGTCACAACAAATACACTCAGAGAGAGAGGGAGGGAAATAAAAGCTCCTTCTGACAGTTTAAATCATCCCTTGAGTTTCAACATGCCACATCATTAATTTTGTTTAAAAAAAAAAAAACAAACAGTCTGCCCACATTCTGTACTTCTAAACCTTTTTCTTGAAAGTTCTTGTGATTTTGTCTGCTTTGTAAAATTAGAAACACCTGGCTCATGTCACAGAATTGTAAACATCTTTATCAGACTCTGCTCCATTATAATGGCTGATGAATTATGTCTAAAACAGAAAGCTATATGGATACCTCTTCCGAGAGTGTAATGAAATTATGCCTGTGCTCTGTGATCTGGATGGACTCTGTACAATACCTTTGAACAGGTGCGTTGTCAGGTTGGATAATAAACATGGAAAATATCATGTGGCTGTAACTGAGTTACCACCAGTCATATTAATATACAAGAGCCTTTGTTATAGTTGCTCTCCATTACACTTCTAAACACAGTCTTTAGATTTGATCTTTAGGTTGGGAGAAAAATAACTCTTCAGTGACTCATTGCAGTAACAACAGGATCCAGTCATCCATCGGACCACATCTGCCAACATCACTGTGATGCTGACTCATATGCCTGTTGATTCACTTAGTCAGATAATCAGCATCATGGAGGACATCCGATCAGATTGCAGGACTGAGATAATAAGGTATCAGAAGTAAATATATATTTATGTGTTTGTCTAACATATTAAATCAAAGTGATATTAGGTTTAGAGAGCACTGTCAACATAACTATCATATATTTTAAAACTCAAAACAGTCCTACATGCATACTGTTTGTGTGACATATTGACAGTTCATCTGGTGTGTGTTTCTGGTCTTGTGACTTGTGCCACAAATCAAGCTTTCAGCTGTTAGACTCACTGAGATCAATTTTTATGTGCTTGTGGATATTCTTTTGTTTTTATTTCTATGACGACATAGAAAGGGCTTGTATCAAAGTATTCAGGTATGGACACTTGATAGGTTTGCCCTAATTTTTGCCCCAAATTAAAAAAAGAAACAGAAACAAGAAACAGACCTTTTTTTCCAAAATAGTCCTCATCTATCATCATCCAAGTAAAGAATTAAGCGGTTATTTCAGTTGTTTTCATTAGTTAGGCCAATTCAGTCATTCTCTCTAATCTGTTTGCAATTTGCTCAACCACCACCACTGTATCGAAACAAAGGTTCTCAAACAGCATCTTTGCTTCAGAGAGTTTTGACAGAGGACTCTAGCAGCATATTTCATGACTTGATGTGACTGACAGGCTGCTTGTGCACTTTCGACTGATACACTGCGCCCATTGATTTCCTTTCAATGTAACGCTGCAAGGAAAGACCACCTCACCTAACAACACATCTCATGGGAGCTGCAATTTGCTTTTGTGTGTTTTTGTGTAATACTGTATGTGCTCATACACTTGTGCTACTACACATATATTTCACAAATCAACTGCCTGCTTTAACATCAATTCTTTAATCTTCATTTTTCAATTGCACTTTCATCTGAATGCACCCCATACAACAAATGGTTTTGATGCATGCCAATGCACATTAAGTAAAATGTCATTTTTAGTTATTCAGCAATATTTCTCATGAAAAAGCCGTCACCTATACATAAATATTAACCAGCTAGGCCTCTTCCTTTTGGCAGATTCTGCAGCCTTTCTTATTACTGCACTCATTGATTGCTGCGGTGGCTGCCTATGTATTGAGCTGCGGTAAGTAATGAAAATGGTGTGTGTCCAGTGTTGGTTCTCGTATTGATCCCATCAGTGGTAAGTAGCTTGGCTCCAATTAAGCCTTAATAGGCCCAGGGGAGAGGACAGGAGAAGAGATGGGGATTGTATCAAACTGTATGATATGTGAAGCTATATGTGAGTTCAATGTAAAAAAAAAAAAAGAACATTCATAGCCAACGTTGCCTGAATAAAGCTCAGCAAAAGCCATGTTACCATTTCACAATAAATCAGTTTAATGAGCAAGATGTTGTGGGATAGAAATAAACTAGGCTTCTTTACTTTGACAGCCTGTCATTAAATTTGAAGTCTGAGGTAGAAAACAAATCCTCCCCTGGGACAATATAGACAATTTATCGTATTATTTTCATCTAATGCTAGTTACAGTGCAGAATCAATGACGATCATCTTCTGTTTCCCTTCTTTCCCCTGAATTTAAACATCCATCTGCAGCTGTTGTAAGCTTGTTTTTCCTCCTTGTTAAAGAGCTGACAGGAGCTGACTTTCGTCACAGCAGGGCTAATGTAATCAGCTGGACCCACGCAACCTTCAATGCAAAAATTATGTTACACCACATGTGGGGGGTTGGGAGGGGTCTTCTAGAGTGTTTTAGTTAATGGCTCGACTCACAATTAACGTCGAGGTGGGGAAGGAGCTGCAGCCTTGAGGCTCAAACACATACAGTAGAACGCTACAAACAAGGTTGACCATGTGTGTTTCGTGTGTGTGTGTGTGTGTGTGTGTGTCCATTTCTTTGGTTTTTCTTTCTGCTTCACTAATGCTGCACATCTGGCTTCCTCCAGCAGCTGGTACCAAGCAAGTAAACATGCCTGTTTCCCTTCAAACAAACCAAAAACCAAAACATCCAGGACTGGGAGAGAAAGCTGAGAGCTGGCAGGTGAAATGATGCTTATACATCAACAAGGAAGAAATCAAAAACATGTTTCATTTCAAACTGAGGCCGTCAATTCTTATTTATAACACATTCACCTCAAGCTCCATTCTGATGGGACTGATGAACAGCCAAATGTATGATTTATGTCATTTGAAATTACAATTTGAGAGGTTAGTGAAGAAAGACTGGTTGTGCCATTTAAGAAAGAAAAATATGTCAGTCTATTCCATCCCTTCTCCACTGGATAAGTAGCTTTTCTTTTTTGGTATAAATCCAAAAAAAATATTTCACTTTCTTTTTCAACAGTTATTAAACATTGTAGAGCATTTAAAAATCAGGGGCCTGATGTTTTGCTTCGGGGTTCGGTGAAAAGCAGAATAGAACTAAACTGTGCGAATGTTTGAGTTAAATTCTGTTCTGGTTGCTGGTTTTGGTCCTTAATTGGACATAGCCAGGTTAGCCATTCCCCCATTTTATGTCTGTATGCTAAGCTAGGCTAATGCCTCCTGGATTAAGTTCCATACTTACTACATAGATGGAAGTGATTAGGTCCTAAATTGTACAACTATTTCTTCACAGTGATCTTTTCTGGGGCAAGAAAATGCTCAAAGAATAGCATAGAATATTTGCAGCCAAGACCAAATTATCAGTTTTGATATCGGTCAAACCATACCTGTATTTTTCTTCTTCCTCACTCGTCCGTGCTGCAGGGCACCTGTTGCAGTAGGCAGGATGTGTTTCTGATTAGAAGTGATACCAGCTGCTGGCTAACAGGCTAACCGGGCAGAAACATTTATCTGGCTAACAAAGCCCTGGCAGGGCTCCTGTTCTCCGCTCTGCTCTCTGTAATGCTTTACGACACTGTCATTTAAAGATGACATATGATAGGAGCGGGGTCGAGCTTGCCAATATACCCTGTTGTCACACGCACACACACACACACAGGCAGACTCACAAACACGCACACACACATACTACAGCTGAGGAGCAAACCCAGAGAGGCGCACAGAGAGGCAGAGACAGATGAGCAGCTGCTGTGTGTGTATGTGTGTGTGCGTGTTTGTGAGTCTGTGTGTGTGTCTGTGTGTGTGTGTTTGAGTACAGGCGTGTGTGTTGGCCAGTGTAGTCTTGGTTATTTATTTGATTATTTTTTTCCGGTTTTACATCTCTCATGAATCAAGAAGAATGGTTGTGTGTGACTCTGGATATTGGCCATCTTCTCTGTTATAACCGAGTGTGTGTGTGTGTGTGTGTGTGTGTGTGTGTGTATCAAACCAGCAACATGATGAGTCCAACCTATGCACAACAGAATACATTGTTAGGCATGGGTGATCCCCATGGTCCCATAAGTAATCACTAAT
>JAPZDY010000005.1:15933993-15950628 GCA_029783645.1 Ctenochaetus hawaiiensis
AGATAGATAGATAGATAGATAGATAGATAGATAGATAGATAGATAGATAGATAGATAGATAGATAGATAGATAGAACATTACTCTGTATCTTAAAAGCATAATTTAAGCAACAAATGTAGTCAGGTTTTTTCTTTTCATTTCATTTTGTTTGAGTGCAGCTTGAGGCAGTGAACATGTAGAGCACTGAGTACAGTGATGTTTTTGTACTGACATTAATGTCATCTAAAACTGTGACACGGGACAATGCTCTCTTAAAAGGGTTGGAAGGTTATATATGACCATAGTTCTCTAAGTAAAAAGAGTATTTCTTCCAGATAATCTGTAATGAAATGCTTGTACACCAGGAGGATGTAATAAACTGTAAAGCTTATACTTACTATATCTTTTGTGTAATTCAACAAACAAAATAGATAAAAAATGATATTTGAGAGACAAATATCTCAGTTCTAATCCCAGGCCATTTTTAACCCAGGAGACTGTGTTTCTCTGTTAGGTAACACTGAAGTTACTGTTGAGAATAGATTTAAGCATTTGATAAAAGTTCAACAGCAATTCAATTGAACACTGCATAACCATGTGCGTAATCCAGTGGTCACAGAGACTAACCACTATTCTGAAAAAAAGTATTTTTTTTTTAAAATCCTGAGACTTTATATTTGAATGAGCTTTTTCAATGGTTCTGCAAAGCCTCCGTTTTACTAACACATTTTTCAGTGATTTGAAAAAGCCTGGCATCGATTCAGTGCTGTCTCGCACTCAGAGAGTGTGATCAACAAGGGAATATTAATGTGTTCTTTAAGTGATGTCCTCCATAACGTAATTGCTATAAATATCCACCAGGAAATGAGTTCCTTGTTTATGTGGAGACAAAAACTAGTGTGCAACTTCAGCTGCACTGATTGAACAGTTCTCATGAAAGACTTAAATGAGCAGCAGTAATTAATAAAGAATTGTGTTCTAGATGTTTAATGTGACCTTATTCACTTGATACTGCATATATTTGCATTTAGCATGTTTGAAATATTAAGTGAACTGAGC
Organism: Ctenochaetus hawaiiensis; assembly: GCA_029783645.1. Lineage (NCBI taxonomy): Eukaryota > Metazoa > Chordata > Actinopteri > Acanthuriformes > Acanthuridae > Ctenochaetus > Ctenochaetus hawaiiensis. Next base: position 15,935,033 of record JAPZDY010000005.1, read on the forward strand.
AAGATGAAGAAAAGGAGAATGCTTAGAAACAGTCACAAACAACTGTTTGGTACTCCAGCACTCCTGCTGCGGTTCCGATTCATGTCTCCCTCTACTGCATACAGGAAGCAGCAGAGGATAATCAGATTACCTGTTCTGAATAGGAAAGGATAATTAAATCTAACATGAGCTAACCTATTTACCAATTTAATGCAACTGTTATGGATTGGGACACCCTTTCCAAATGCAGAGGAATGGCTCTTTAATTGAGATCAATAAAATGGAGATTGAATGTTTTCATATCCATGTTTTTATTCTTTTCTTATTTGTCGATTGTAAAACTACAGCTGTGTTTACTTGCATGCTTCAATTATATCCCAAACAGTTATCTTGTGTTCCGTGTAAAATGACTTATGTTAGACCATCTTAGACTGACTTAAATAATTCTTATGTTCTATTCATAAAATACATCACAACTTGGAAGAGGCATCTGATTTCATCTACAAAACACTGCAGCTCTTCTTTGTCTGTTTATGTTTCTGTCTGTTGAATCGCTTGGTAAGTGAAATGCATCATCTGCGTCATGATAGGGGTAGGTTTTGTTTTGTAGAAGAGAAAGTGGAGAGCTAAGTGAATAAAGCCCCGAAGACTGAGATGAAGCTAGAAAAACATCACACACACACATACACAGTTTCTGAGCAACGGAGGCACAACACATGATCATTTTCAAAAGGGATGTCTGCTCTAGATACAAAAGCTGACCCAGAATGGATGCTGATGCAGAGGCACACAATGTGACTGACCATCACTGACTGAAGACACAATAAATCTGATGTACGTATCATTTATCTAGTGGATTTCAAGTGTCTGTACACTCTTTGTGTATTTTGGTTTATCAAATTTTATCAAAAAGTTTTCTTTCACGTTAACATTGTTACCAAAAGGATCAAGTAGACAAAACTTTGCCATTTTAAAAAAAAATGATTTACAAGAGTGCAGTTACTGACCATTGGAGACTGCACTGTCTATTACATCTTACGATAATTAAGTTTTACACAAACAAACAAAATTTAGAATACTTTCCTAAGCTTTAAAGCTCACAGCTGGAGGGCAAGTAATGTTTGTCTTCATCTGTCTTATATTGCCACTCGTCATCATTACAATCAGTGGGCAGCCGATTGATCTGGTGATTTATAATATTCCTCCCACACAAGCAGGTTTGGAAAGTTGCTAAGATGCTAAAAAAATATATATATACTGAATGAAAATGAAAATAGATTATTAAAATGTGCAATACGTAAGGTCTGCTACTAAAAAATAAAATAAAAACAAAAGCTGTAGTTTGATGACGGCACGAAGTAGTACGGGAACATGAGATTTGTTGATTTCATTGTTAAACAAACTGTTTAAAATGAAAATCTATCTAACTTACTCAGGACAAAATGTTTACAGAGGGGGATATGTATTAAAATGTTATTTATGTTGGGTTTCTTCTCATTCCCCAACTTCCATCCTCACGCTCTGACTGGTGTTACCCTTGGAGTGAGTGAGACACTACGAATGAAACACATTGTTGCCTTGTATGAAATTATAGATTTCTCTGATTTTAGACACTTTACTGCAAAAATATTAAATAGTATTGCTAAATTCAATTCTAAGTACGTGTACGTAATTATACTACTTGTTACTTGATATTCCCTGCACACCTATGCTCTGCTAAAAATAATGATGGCAAGCTATTGGTGGCCAGCTGACACCTTAAAATATATCATGCTGATATATAAAAAGTGACACTTTTCATTTAGTAAGACTTTATTCATCTCTGTAAAAACCAGCTGACAACTCCAACACTCATCTTTCTGTCATTCATTAAAATACTCATGGGGATTTACCCTCTCATCGTTTGATATTTTGCACAACAAGAAAATAGACAAAGTTTTAAAAATGCCCGGCTCAAAGAAAGAGACAAGATGCTGGAGACAGAATTGGTAATAAATGTCACAATTAGCATGCAACCTTGATCAGGCAGAGGATGCAGGTATTCCAACCTTTCAGTCCACTAAAATGTTCCCCTTGCATTGATTCACTGAACAAAGAGCAAGTATGGAAGAAAAACAACAGCAGAAGAGGAGGAGCACATTGACTTACCCATTCTTTAAATAGGAGGAAAGCCACATTCACTGATCTGGAGAAAGTGTTTTCAATCACTCTGATGGAAAATTCCAGATGTGGCATTTGAGACCTATCAACACATCTTCACACTGACACTCCCAAGTCCTCACTTTGGCCATCAAGTCTCAGACAACATGATAGAAATGAATAAATACAGTTTTTTGTGATAGCACGGGTGGAAATAATAATGATAATAAAAGTTTCTTGATCCAACAAATCTTTATAAACGTCACTTTGACATACAGAAGATGATGTGAATGACATCAGCAGCAGTGACACTGTAGAGTAACTCTTTCTGTAAAATTAAATGGGTTCCTCGAGAGAGGCGGGGAGGCTATTTGTCTCCTAGTCCAAGCAAGCTGAATCTAAGTAGGAGATCAATACTGATATCTTTAGGCTGCTAAATGCTCCACTAATATATGATTGATGGCTGGGTCCTGCTGGATTGAATTGGGGCTGCACACTGCAGTTCATCTTGATCAGGGGACAGGGGAGATGCACCAACAGAAGAACAGAAAAATACCACTGGAAATGTGTATATGATAGGTATTACATGATAAAGGAGCTCTCAGGGTGAGTAATGAAGGAGGTTACAGGGCGAGATTGGAGAAGGCCATCACAGCCCTTAGTTTGATTTGAGATGTAGAGGTTTAAATCGATAGGAATACAAATTGGGGGCCCTCAGGTGACCTGAGCTACTTATCACTTCCCATTCACTTTACCTTTGACCTCTCTAACCTGGTTAATAAAAGGTATAGTCTTTCTGGGTGTGCACATTAAGGATTTTCTAAGTTTTTCAGCAATCACTCATATGCATAATGGGGGACACTGTAAAAAGCAAGGAGTTAAATGCAAAAGTTAACTGACAATCCATGTGAGATTATTGACACTATTAAATTTCTCAAATGTGAAATTATCTCCTTCAGAAAATAAGAAATATTTTCAGTTGTTGATTAAAACAACTTCTGGTTACATTTTCCTGATAACAGACCCCTACTTCACCCTCATATTGCCACAGAAGCCTTCATGTTGGAAGTCAGGTGGAGGGTTGAGAGTTGAATTTGCAGTTCCTCAAATCACCAGGCGAATCAATCCTCATGAACCCTCATTTAAAAGGTCTAAAATGTGTATAGTTTTACAAAATAACAACATGTTTACAGCCTGGTACAAAAAAACAGTATCAATAGATGATTCCCTCATGAATGAAAACTGTAAGGCTGCAAATTTTTATGACTTGCTTGCTTAATTATATCAAGACTTAAATTTGTGCATAAGTAAGTGCATGGTCAATTTTACTAACAGCAACCTTTAGCTGTCTGCTAGAAGTCGCACTTTGTCCACTGCTTAGTTTACTGTCTCTGATATAATTTATTTGCTTTAGTTGCTTAAACTTAACCAAAGTTTTACCAAAACATGTCAGATAGGAGGATGCGCTTATTGTAATTTTTGACAACCACATTGGTAGTACTAGTATACATTAACCAGTACCCTTTTTCAGAGGTATGAGGTCCACATATTCACAACTGTTACTAAAGGACTTGGTGATTCAAGTGATTGGGTATTTAATAGTATTTGTAGGTATTTAATGGTATTTGTAGCATTAAAACATGCTAGTTCAAATCCATCAGATAGTGAAAAAAAAGTGAAAAAGCAAAGAGCTGACTAAGGAACTTATGTCCGTACTGCATAGGAAAATATGCTTAGAGAATACAGAAGTACTCGCCTGTGCCTGTGGACTGTGCTTAGCTTTACCCTTTCACACAAAACAGTGAGACAGGCACTTTTCGAATGTGTCACTTTAAGAGGCATATTTGAAAGTCCTCGTACTCAAAGTGGGCATTAGGTCACTTGTCAGAGTGTTCCATCAGCCATTTTAAACATTCAACAAATATACATATATCTAGTTATGTTTAAGAAGGAGAGCTTCAGAAAATCTACATTCACAATCAACTTTATTATACCAAAAGAGTCTGGATGTGTAGAAAGCTCTCTCTACAGTTATTTGCAAATCCACTGATAAATCCGTGCAGCATTATATTTATGCCTAATTTGAACAGGCACAATGCAGTTTTTTAAGCATAGAGTCACCAGACGCTGCCTTCCATTCAGCTCCACATTACAGCAACGCTGTAATTGCTGTTTTTGCCCTCATCACCCTGGATACGCTAACTCTTCATTACTTACACTTTAATGTAGAAAACAGGTTTCAGCACTGTTTTTCAAGGTATGTTTTTCACAGAGTGTTTCCTGCAAAAGACATATCACTACTGATGGATTATTGAAATTCATTAAGTTTTACATTCCGCCGTCTCTCTTTGCAGCTCTCTGAAGCTGCTGTAATTCCACTAATGGAGTACTCACCATTCATGGCCATTTTGCTGACAGTGACTGATCATGTCTAATTGCTGAAAAAAAATAGAGAGTGGTTCCTGGCTGTTGCTAAATACAGCATAACTGTAGTTACAGAGAGGTGCATGAGCTCTCATTATTGTACCCAAGATGTGTTACACTTAAGTACATCCTATTAGGTGTCACAAGAGAGCAATATTAAATGCTACGTCTGCACAATATTGCTGAGACATGCCTTTTTATTTTTAATGAGCAAAATGAGAAACCATTATTTTTGCAGAGCTTTGCTCCTTGAATTGGATAAATGAAGAATAGCACTTCATAGTACAGCAAAAAAAATTACAAAGGTAAAAAACAGCTAAGGACAATTAATCTATTTGAATTCATGCAGTAAGATAACCAAACATTAGCCATTAAACATAAACATCTACCCGACTAATTGGTTTGAACAGCATCCTCGCCTCTGGTTTATCTGTATTATTTAAAAAGATAAATAATATCACCAAAACGATGCTATGATAACACAAAAAATGCTTCACTGAGGAGTAGCATTTGTGAAGTGTAAGTTTACAGTTTATGGCAATTGCTGAGCTTGTCTGAGCAGACTGTATTACTTCACCCACACAGTGTGCAGGCGGTGCTGTGGTTGTGTGTGTGCTGAGGAACGGGGCTGAGCTGAGCCTTGGCCAGCACTTCCATTAGCTCTGATTGAAATTGAGGCAGTGCAGCTGAAATACATTCAGTTAAGAGTCTTCTTCCATAGACACACACACACATACACACACACACCTACAGGCCAATAGTTACAGGCCACAGCCCCAGCAAACTGATGATGAATGACAAGAAGCGGGAGAGAGGGGAAAAGATGAGGAGAAAAGAAGCTTGTGAGCAAGAGACAGAGCGAGGGAGGAGGCAGTATTTCAGTCACACTTAACAAACGGCTGTCATTGGTGAATCCAGATGCTTCATCACTCTTAACCATCAGCTGCTGCGTTGTATCTCCACCTCTGCTAATGAAATCAACACTGGCCTGCTGCATGTGTGTGTGTGTATGTGCGTGTGTGTGTGTGTGTGTGTTTTCCATCTGCATGTATGTGTTGGGCTGTGCATTTAGGAGGACCATGCATTAAGCAGGCCTGTCATTTCAGGGCTGCCTCACTAGGCTGAGTGAATGTGTACATTAGCTTGCATGGTGACTGCACATCTGAATAATGTACAACACAGAGACACTGAAAAATAACATACTCATTGATGGTCTTTAAACAGCATTTGTAATGCAAACCTCTATTAGTGCTGAAGCTACTAGCCTGGTTTTAGGCTTCTAAAAACCTGCCCTTATCTCAAATTCATCCAGTGATTCATATCGATCTGCTGTTGTGCTTGCTCATCGTAATTTCCTTAATCGGAGACCAATCAGTGAATCAGAGCTTTGTGGGTATAATAAAGAATGACATCATCTTCCTACACAGTCGCATCGGATTATTATGCAACAAAGCTGTAACCTGAAACTGGTATAACTTGAGGATACAATGCTGTCCAACTTCAAACTTCAAAGTCCAACATTCAACATTTTACTCATTCACAAAAGCGCAGTAAAACTGGTACAGCTGAAAAATAAAAACCATTAAACAGCAGAAAATTCAGGATACAGATAGTCAGCAAAGCTCTTGGGCCTAAGGTTGTTTGTCTAACAATTTCTTGTTTTGTGTTATCCTGAAGAAAGGTGACACTGTAACCTTGTTTCAGCACTATTTTGTGTTTTAGGAAATTACTGAATACACAACAACTGCACAGGATGTGCAAAATGTACCATAAGCATGCATGAGGAAGAGGAGGGCAAAAGAGGGCACTGAGTTGGGGGGAGAAGTAAGAGGAGGAAGAGGAAGACTGTTGTAATCAAGGCTGAGCACAAGTCGAAGTGCAGACGGATGCAGGTTGTGCCCGTAGTCCTTGATGAAGTGCTGTTCTCCTGCTGAGCCACCAAACTATTTATGTACAAAACACTGACAGCCTATGGGCATGGAAGAAAAAAATGCTACACTTACTGCTCTTTCTTCCTAATCAGTCGATCCCTCTGCACACAGTGGCAGACTGAAGTGCATAAATTTACTCTTCACAGATATTGGACAAAGTATGGTTTACCACTACAATTTTGACTGGTAAATAAAATGATAGATGGTGGATGGCAGACTACTGCCTTTGGTGGTTATGAGTTAGTTAGTCTGTAGCCTCTGACTTTTTGTGGTGGACTTGACAGCTTCTGCCTTAAAAAGTGGAGTCAGATCAGCGCTGAGATCAAAGGTCAGCTATGCAGTTTTGATTTATCAGATCAGAGACCCTGCTGATGGCAAGCATCTCTGACATCATCAATAATAGACGAGCACCAGGATGGAGCCTCCGCTGCTTCTGTCACAGCTGCGCGTGGAAAACAAACAAACACAAAATCAAGTTGAAGTGCTGTATAACCCCCTCGACAAATGTGACATTACTGAGAGAGAGACAAGTGTTGCCTTTTAAACAATAATGGAGAAACCAGATAATTAACCTGCTTATGACTCATGAAAGAATGAAAAAGAATTAACTCTCACATCCAGAATCCAGAGTGTAAGCTTGATTAATGATATAGAATTTCTGACAGATTACTTTCTCTTGATATTATGACACACAGACTTTATCAACCATTAACCTATTTTGTACAAAGACTAACAGCAGCTCAGAACATAATGATATACTCTACCATGAATATAATCTTTAATTATTTGTTAGAAAACAGTTTTTCAGGGTCTATACTGAAAAGAACATTCTGAGAGGTTCAATTCCCTTATTAATACATTAAAATGTCAAAGCTATATGTTAAAATGTCAAACCTATTAATGGTACTGCCAGTCTGCAGAGGTAAAATGTCAGGAACAAAAACTAATGCAGGATGCAGTGAACAAAACAACAAGTGAACTGGTATAAACGCAGAAAAAAGGTAACAATCTTATCTGAAAGATTCATTCAGACAAATGCAAGACAGACTTTAGATGCTGTTCAGAATGAGTAGTAGTGAGGAAAGAAACTGTCACATTGAGGAATGAAAAACATCACATACATCACATGTTTTTGCAGGCACACTTGGTAAGCATGAGCTGTAATCTTATTTACTCTTCTACTATTTTTTACAACCCATTTTGAGCTCATTTGAGAGTTGTTTGAGATCACAGTTTCTTCTAAGTCTGAATCCTATTTGTTTTTGCAATAATATATATGAATTCATCTTTGTTGGCTTTTGAAGATGCCCCACTGAGAGGCCTCAATCACGCCTTAGGGGGTTGGTGACATAACCACTCGTCCACATCAACCCCGAAGTCACCTTTCACTGATTGAGCAGTAGGTCAAGAGCAGTAAAGTGGAGGGGAAATGGGGTGATGGGGGCTGTAGAGGACGAGTACTTCATGGTGCACACTTCAGTGTTCCTATAACCACACTGATTGATCTTAACAAATGGGGGAGACAGTTCGCGCATACGGTCGAAGCATTCAACGAGGCAGTTCTATTTCTGCATTTTTAGCTGGAATTAAAGAGTTGTGGTGAGAGAGGGAGGCAGGAAAGAGGTGAACATAACTCACTCGCTATGTTAGCTACAGTTGGACCGAAACTAGCAAGAAAAAGTGAGAGAGAGAGATAAAAAAAAACAAGAACAGAAAAGAGAGAGGCATGAAAAAGTGTCTGTTGCTCCTCCTGATAGACTCAGCTAGGCTATTCATTACTCCCTGAACGCCAGCCAGTGTCAGTTATATTACAGCAAAGCCGTCCCTGACTGACGGCCACGAGTGGGGGGAGAAAAATGGCTGCAAAATACTGCTCGGTGCCCTGGGAGAAAACAAGGGAGGGGCCGTGATGGATGTGTGTGTTTGACCCAGGCGGGTTGGAAGGCAGGAGTGGGTCTCTTTCAGATGAGACAGGGAGTCGGCAGAGCTCCTGCCCCTCTGCCCAGAGCCTCCCAGCCTTGTCAGGATGAGAGGCATCTTGCTAAGCTGCCTCCGTCACTGCTTCTATCACTCGTGTCAAAACAGACGCTCTCCATATTCAACAGATAGAACTGGACCTCATGTGATGGGAATACAGAAGCATTGCTTCCCGTCCACTGAGATTATGACAGGCCCGGTGTCAGCATGAGGGCAGGGAGGGGAGCTAAAGCAGTCCCAAAAACAACATCATGGTAGCATCAGACAGCTTTGTGGTGATTTTATGCCGCATATGATCCTGCATACACCGTAAAAAAAAAAAACAATAGGTTATTTTGTAGGTTCTCAGCTGCAGTATGTACTGTCTCCATCACATACCTAACTTTGTGTGGCTCTCTACACTGCCTCTATGTTTCTAATAAAGTTGTGTGTTTTCTGTCTTTTTCTGTGCTGGGACTTTTTCAGTTCTGTTCATAAAAATGTGCTTAATAATTACTAATTTTTTGTGTTTGGTGTTAGGAAGAACTATATTTGTTATTCTGGCTCACCCACTGCATGTTTTAATGAACATTACAAGGAAGACAGGCTACATATCTCTCCTCTACTTTTCCTTCATCCAAATTGCTTTATTTACTCTTTAGCTATGTAATATTCATGCGACAAAAAATCTTTACAATTTTATATATGCCACTTAGTTGGTAAGATATCAGTTTATTCTGATGAAGTTAAAAAAAACTGAATCACATAGAAGATTTACCAAAATATTTTAGTACATATAAGTGAGTTATCATTTATAGTTTTTACTTGAGATTATGAACATGCCAGTACCATCCACATTTGTAACAGGTTTCTCAACAGGATGGATCACATTTAGAAAACCTGAGAGAAGTGAGGATTGTGAGATTTATTCAGGGGTGAGAAGGTTGACTTACCAAATTATGCAATGAAATGTTACTCATCTATGTAACACTAACTTTTTATGATAGCGTGTTTAATGTGTTTTCCCAGCTAATATGCCCTGAGGCACACAGTGTATTTATTCCTTGGCTTTCTGTATAAGAATATCCTGAATCCTGAAGCCGAGACATAATGGCATTAAAACCATCTCTTGCAAAACAGGTAAAATGTGTTAATTTGACCAATTCCTCACTCGGTTATGACTCTGGAGGCCCTCAGACCTCAGGCCGTACACAAGGGGGCTGATGACATTTTTTAACTCCATTCACAAATTTAAAGCGGAAAAAAGATATTTCTACCTGAAGACTCATGATTGCACTGTAAATTCAGAGTAGCTGTGCAAAATTAAAACGTATACAATTATCCAAAGGACTTTAAAGTTAAAAATGATTAAAAAGGGGGATGGTAATAGTCGCTATAAGCGTCCTGTATCCTGTTAAATTTGTGACGTAAATTATACCGACGTCACTAGGTTGACGTTTGCGGAAGAAAGACGTTGCCTTAGCCTGTTAACTCAAAACCAAAACAGAGGGGATATCTTCGTATTAAATCTCTAAGAAAAGGGAAATTGATGCAGATGTTGTTTTGATTCTGTCCAGCCGACTTACCGGTTATATTCTGTGTTTGTCAGACGACTGGGGAGTGCGTAAACTTCGACTGAGATGGAGGTAAATGTTCAGGGTTGAAGAATTTACTTTAGCATTAGCCAGTCTGTCAACTTGGTAAGGCGTGTGTAGCATCTGCGAGTAAGCTAACGTTAATAATACGATGCTCCCTCGTAGCGTTAAGCCTTTAGAGTTAAATTTAGTGTTGAATTTGAAACATCTCTCATTACACTAACAACCCGCTGCATGTTCAGCTACCCATTATAATGTTATGCAGTTTACTCACCGAGCCTCATTCCAAATCTTGGTTTTCAATTGCTCACAACATCGACAGTTGTTTTAAAGTTATTCTGTGAAAAATGACAATACTCTATGTTGTTATGCTTTTATTTTTCTGGCACAATAAGCATATATTAAAAATGTCGTTTGTCACAAAGCCAGCTTTCCGAATCGGCTGGCACTGCTCGCCAATGTACCTACCTAAATGTTGACTGGGAAAGACTAACCTTTCTTAAAGCTATCATTCAATATACAGTATTTATTGTTTGTTTATATGTGCCGAATTGAAAAGTGGCTCCTGATTAAACTAAAATGGTCTTAAAAACATTTTTTGTCTTTAATGTAATTTGCTGGCAAACAGAGCAACATAAAACTTTAGATTTTACGAAGGAAATGCTGTATTGACGGTCGACTTTCATCCCTGTCTAGAGTCAGTCTACCTTAACAGAGTTAACAACCATCCAACTTGTAAATTGATTTGTTGACCTCTTCTACTTAATGGGTTTGTTATTTTTCCCTTTTCTTTTCGCTGAAACAGGACCCAGGTGGAGCGGAGCCAGTGGCTCAGTCACCAGCAGGTGCAGCCAAGTCAAAGGTACTGTACATCAAAAAGCCTGTCATTGGTCAAAGTATCGATCAAAATTTGTATTTATACAGACTTATGTACATTTCTCTTCCCTCTTTTATTTTCAGCTGGACACTCTGTCCAAAGATGACCTTATCAAGTTTGCAAAGAAGCAGATGGCTGGCATGCAGAAGATTAAGAGTAGATGTGCAGGTAGCTATAAATGCAATAAAAGCTTGTGTTTGAGTGTTTGTTTTTCTAGACCAGTAGTGTAAATTTGTGACATTATTTCCCTTTTCAGATTTGGAAAAAGAAGTTGAAAACCTCAAGCAGCAATCCAAAAGCAATAAAAGCAGTTCAGATGACTCTGCTCTGATACAGGTTTGTTTATAGGTCTATAAACATTTCTCTGCTTACATGCTGATCTTTATTTTCATCATGCAAATAATGTGGGTGTGTGTGTAATAGGAGCTGACAGAGAGAATGGATGCCTTACTACTGGAGAAGGCAGAAACTCAGCAAAGTCTTGCACTATCCCGTAAAGATATAGAGAAGATTAAGCAACAAGCCAAGGTAAATACAAAACTTAAATGTTATGATGTCTAACACTAGTTGACCAGTCAGTTACACTGAATTCCACAGGGTTTCTTGATGACATTTTTGTGTATTTCTATAAACTGTAAAGTTCATTCATTAATGCAGGTATGTTTTAAGTGAAATGAGTCAAAACATATCTCATAACTGTTACTTGTGCAGGATGATCTAGCAGCTCTGCAAGAAGAGCTTGACCGTGTAATTGAAGATCATCAAGAGAAGATTAAGACACTGGAGAGAGACATTGAGAAATCCAACAACAAACACCAAGAGGAGGTGGCTTATTTCCAGAAACTACTGAAAGAGCAAGAAGACAGTGATCAGGAGAGGGAGAATGAAAGAGAGCGGGAACGCCTGGCTGAGCATGCCAGTGCAGAAGAGAGAGCTAAAGAAGTTAACCGTTGCTTAGAGGCTCAGTTGGAAAACCTTCAGGCAGAACTCAAAGCAATTCAGGAGCAAAAATCACAGGAGGTTGTTGAGCTGCAGGAGAGCCACCAAAGGAAGTTGACAGAGGCCCAGCAGGAGGTGGAGAATTTGAAGGAGGAGCTTGCTCAGAAGAATATGCAGCATGAGGAAGAAATGAGGGCTCTGGAGGAGGACTATGAAATTGAGAGGGAGCGTCTCCTGTTGCTTCATGAAGAGCTGACAGAGCAGCTTGCTCTCAAAGGTATAACATTCAATTTATAGGCAAAGATCAGAGAAAGAGCTAGATTTGGCTATTCACTGTTTCCTGTTGGTGAAACATCCAAGCATTTCTACTGTACACACATGGCCACAAAGCTTCTTATAATTTTGTTTCATCATATATAAACTTTTTGTTTTTTGTCTTTACATTATTGATTGGATGAATATTAAAGTGACTTTACCAGCCAACATTGCCATTGTGTTTCCAGATAGCTACCTGCAGGATGTGCAAGAGGAGGACGAGGAACCTGCCCGTGGATCAGGGATCGCCAAAATGCTGGAGCTGTCTGGCTGCAGTCAGGGTGACTCCAGCCAGGGTGATGGAGAGGAGACAGAGACTGGAAGACTGAGAGGAGCTTTGGAAGAACTTCAGGCTCAGAGTACCATGTTAAAGGATGAGCTCACCCTGCTCAGTAATGTGAAGGGTGAGCTTGAGGCAGAGCTGGAGAGGACCAAGGAGGAGTTCCAGATGGAGAGAGAAGAGCTGGAGTTTAAAATCAATGAACTGCAGATGAACCGTGAAAGTGCTCCCAGTGACTCAGCCATAACCGAAACTCCTGACCAACAAGAAGCCCAAGATGGGTTCCAGCAACAGAGTGAGGCAAACAAAAATGTAGAGGACACATGTGAATCCCAAGAGTTAGCAATCAGTTATGTGGACCAGAACCACTGTAAACTAGAGGAGCTGAGGGCCCATTGTGAGGTTTTGACCAAAGAAAGAGATTCTGCCCTGCTTGAGTGTGAACACATGAAAAACATTCTGCAAAGTGTGGAGACAGAACTTGGTGAGAAGACGAAAGATTTTGTTCTTCAGTACGAAGCCATGAAGGAGCAGGGGGCCAGAACTGTACAAGAACTCCAGGAGAAGATGGAACAAATTAGTCAGGAGAGGGATGAACTGTTGGAGAGGGTGAGACAGGTCATGGAGGAGAAAAACACTCTTATGACGGACATACAAGACATGAAGTTGAAGCTTGAAGTTTCTGAAGGTGAGAGCCGAAAAGTCCAGTCCTCTGCTGAGGAACAAACAACCTTGGCCTTAAAGATGAAGCAATCACTGGAGGAACTGACCGGGCAAAATGTGGAGATCCTCTCCCAACTGCAGATGAAGGAAAACTTGACTCAAGACCTAAAAGAGATGGTCAGTAGTCTGACTGATGAGCGAGACAAAGCTCTCTCCCAGCTTGAGCACAGAAAAGATGAAATGCAGAAGCTGGACAGTGAGAAAACAAAAGAGGCACTTTTGTATAGAGAAGAGAAAGAAAAGGAGTTGAAAATTTTGAAAAAAGAGATGGAGGATGTAGTGCAACAACTAAAAGAGGAGAGGGAAAAGATAGAGGAACGCCTGCAAGAGGAGGTGGACAAAAGACAGGAGACAGTTTCTGCCTTAGAGCTGACTATCAAAGACCTCTCAGCAGAGAAGACAGACCTCCAGAAGAAACTGGAAGAGGCATCCTCTGGGATTTCCAAAGACCAGGAAACAAGGGAGCTTTTGGTGTCCAAACTGGCAGCATTGGAGGCTCAGCTAGAGCAAGAGACATTAGAAAAGAAGCACCTAGAGGCAAAGCTGAATTCACTTGGTGACGAGGCAGAGCAGGCCCGGGCTACCATCAGAGCTCTGGAGGAAAATCAGTCTGAGACACTCAGAAACTCCAGTGAAGAAGTTGAGGAACTTCGAGCACGCGTAGATGACCTGGAAAAGGAGAGGAACCTTTTGAAAAGTAGTCTTGAGGAGGCTCAAGGGGTAATAACATTAGAGGAGGTGCAAAAGGAGCTCCAGGCTCGAATTACAGACTTGGAACAGGAGAGGAATATGTTGAAAAAAAGCCTGGAAGAGGTGGTGAAGGATACAGAAGGGTTGCAAAAAGACCTGGAGGATATGAAGTCAGTCAATGAGAGGATTAATGAGGAGAACAAGAAGCTGCAGGCTCACATTTCTCTGATGACTGAAGAGACACAAGTGAAGGAGAAAGGTGAAATGAAGATGGAGAATATGGAGAAAGACCTAAAAGATCTCAAAGACCAGCTGACAGAGAAGGATTCAGTCATATCACAGTTGAGGAGCGAGATGGCTGCTCTCCAGGTGAGTGGGGCTTCTGATGTGTCAGGTACTTCTAAGAATAATCTTAGGTCAATATTAGAAATTTGAATTTGACAGTTGAGGTTGTCCTGATTATAGTCACAGGTCATAATTAGTGCTTGAGCTAAAATCTGAACTATGATTCACCATATTTTGCTGTGATTTAGTTCCCGTTGGTGACGTTCTGGTTGGCATTTGTTAATTGTATTGACTAGGCTGCTGGCTTTATTTATTGACCAAGTAATCTGTGTAGCTACCCATAAAAAGGTTACACTTATCCACTCAAACCTGAGTGAAATAAAGGAACAAAACAACACTTTCTTTAAACAACAGTAGTTATTGAGGTGTAATAAGTGCTTTTCTTCTTCTGTTGTTCTTCTTTTTTCCTGCTTTCTCTCTGTCTCCTCTGTCACTCTTAGGAGTCTGCTGCTCAGTCTGCTTCCTCGGAGGAAAACACAGCTAGTGAGATCACACAAAAAATAGGTAGGGAGGTGACACTTAACTAATGAGTAAGATAACTTTTAAACTGCAAGTTATTTCATGAAAAATATATTCTTTCAAAAACCCATTTAGGATGCCAGCTCTTACTAGTAGAAGATTAACTATAGATGATAAATTCACACCATGTAACTGCTGCTTTCCTCAGCTCAACTGGAGAGAGAACATAAAGACAAGGATGAGAAGATGACCAAAATCAAGGCAGTGGCCATCAAAGCCAAAAAGGAGCTGGACATCAGTAAGAAAGAGGTACAGTGAAGCATAAACTATATACATAACTATATATATAACTATACATATGTATACACACACACACACATGATACAGTGGTTTAAATAATCTGCAGGAAAAAGGGAAACTACCATATATACTATGAACTTTAAAGCTGTAAGAGAAACCTAAATATCAGACTGTGTTAAAGATTTTTCAAATCAGAAAGAAGTAGTTTGTGGTCAGGATACTGGATAGATATGAATTATTGACTAGGTGACTGTAATCAGATTAATCTGTAATTTATTTGATTTTATTTCAGGTTGCAACCCTCAAGGAGGAAGTGGAGTCACTAAAAGCAGAGAGGGAGAAAGTGAACAGCTCAATGAAAGATATCATCCATGGGGCAGAAGGCTACAAGGTAGGAGACTGTCTGGACAAGAAAAACTACCTAAATGTCCTGTTTAAGTTCTGATATACACACTTTATGCATTTCTCAATAGAATATGACCTGTGTGGTTTAATAATATCTGCCCATGTAAAAACAGTATCACTTAATGGTATTCACGCATGAAAACAGAAATTTGAAGACATTGAATTTGCTTCCTCCACTGTGAAAGAAAGAGATTACTATACATTAGATATATTCATTTGAAGTGTGTAGTAAGTTGCTC
>JAPZDY010000005.1:15950728-15967342 GCA_029783645.1 Ctenochaetus hawaiiensis
ATATTCATTTGAAGTGTGTAGTAAGTTGCTCATCATCGTCAGCTTGCCAAATTCCATGTTTTTGAATATAATAGTGAAGTGGTTAGATAATCTGCACAATACATTTCATATAGCTCCAGTAAACTTGTAATGTAATCAGTATTGCTCAGTGTTTCATTTGTAGTAATATAGATGACAAAAAGCCAAATTAGCGCTGTCTTGCTTTGTTTTGCCACTGTGACTAACTGAAAATGGCAAAACCGAATGATAAAACTTTCTTCATAGGAGAAGCCCAACATGAGCAGACAATTCTGATCTTTACACATTTTAATTAACTGTGTGCATCTCTAATATGTTGCTAATTTGCGAGTGGAAGCATGCTCACTCGGAAACAGACTTTCTGCACGTTGTCACTCTCAGAGGTTTGCATAAACAGCCCCTAGACTGCACTGTGCTCTACCACTGTGTCCCCATTAGAGAAGAAACCACTCTGTTGTGCCTAATGAGAGTTTTGTCCCATACTCAAGTGTAAATACAGCTGAGCTGCATAGTGTTTACCTTCACTGAGCTGTTCTGCGGGCTTCCAGTAATGAATGTGCGTGTGTGTGTGTTTGTGTAGAACCTGCAGATAGATTACGACAAGCAGACAGAGCAACTGGATAAGGAGAGAGAGAAAGTGGAGGCAGCTGAAAGACAGATTGCTGAGCTGACCAAACGACTCAGCAGTGCTGTCACACAGGTAACGCAGATACACACTTAATCACACACACCCACACATTACCGCTAGCAAACACACAAACTGCTCTCACCCTCCAGTAAATCTAAACACTGCCACTTTGTCCAGCTATACATCTCGTCAATGCTTCTCGCATAACTCAGTTTCCATCAGATTTACAGTGAGTCGTTTCATCCAGGGACTCTTTACCCAGCTATGCTTGACAGCCTGGCACCCACAAATAGCCCATCGGATGTGACTGGGTGAGCTGGGGAGGAATTTTGTTTATATATACTCCGCTCCCCAAGCTCATAACTGTTTCTTTCCAATGAGGGAAAAACCGGCAGGTAAATGGAGCGAAGTATAGCTTCCATCTGCTGCGTGCTAGCGCAACACCATTCTCTGAGATACAGTTTTATTCTTGTGTGCGCTTAATGGTCTCAAGGGGGGGAGGGCAGGCAGAGTGAAAGCTAGTCGGGGATCTCAGAGTACGTCTGGACATCTCTGTTTACCAATCATAGATCCAGTGTTTGGATGACAGATGATGGGAGGTAGCTGCTGCTGCTGCTGTTAGCTGGCTCAGTGTTCCTTGTGGAGAGATCCCTCACAGACTGCCGCTGTCAGTTTTGCATGAATGACTTCAAAATGTGACACGTGGTCATGCAGGCTTAGCACATTAGCTTATATGTGAATTTTTCAG
Organism: Ctenochaetus hawaiiensis; assembly: GCA_029783645.1. NCBI lineage: Eukaryota > Metazoa > Chordata > Actinopteri > Acanthuriformes > Acanthuridae > Ctenochaetus > Ctenochaetus hawaiiensis. The sequence goes on from JAPZDY010000005.1 coordinate 15,952,123, forward strand.
GTACAAACCTTGAATTTGAAAAAGTAAAACAGCATTTTGCCAGGGTCCTTTTGGTATGATTTTGTAAGATCTTAGAATATTCTCAGCTCATAAAGTTAACAGTGATACCTAGTTAAACTTAACAGTAAGACACTAAACCAGCAACAGACTGATTTTTGTAAATAAATCACAGACAACTAAAAATAGCATTGCAGCTTGAAATTTGCCTGAAAGGTGCAGGATCAACATTTTAGTTTACTAGAAGAGGTATTAGTTGATTTTGCTCCTGGGACCCTTTACCTAAACCAGAGGAAAGGCAGATGATTTGTCACTTGAGTGTATGAGAGTCAGTACTGCATCTCGGTTTGAATATTGTCGTGTGTTCAACTGATGATTGTCACCCGACAGGGATGTGAACATGGAATGTTTATGATATAACAGGTGGAGACAATGAGCAGTGAGAAGGAGGACCTGCTGGCCAGTATAGAGACCTCGAGGAGCACATTGAGGCAGCTGGAAGCCCAAAACCAGGAGCTGCAAAAACAGTCAGCCAGCCTGGACAGAGACATGCTAGCTGAAAGAGCAATGAAAGAGCAGAAGATCAAGGTAGCAAAAAGAAGAAGATGGTTACTTTATGTCACTGTTGTGTATTGAGTTCATGCTAGCCTCTGCTCTGTATTTTGTATTTTAGCTCTTGCAATTCATCCATAAACCACTTTCAAAGCTGGCATAAGTCTTAAAAAGATAACTAAAAAAATTAAAATAATTATTTACACATAATGGAAACCCTTTTGTGTACACGTGTATGTTTGCTTGATTGCTTTTCCAGGACTTGTCATCTGCCATGAAGGAGGTAGAAGAGCTGACAGCCCAGCTTCGCAAGCAGCAGCAGCAGTCTCAGCAGACTGCCCAGGAGCTGGAGCAACTACGCAAGGTACACACACACACACACACTCACACACACAGAAATACACACATACACACACACAGCCTCTCAGACACTAGTGCCTCGGAGGGCCTGTCCAGTCAAGCGACTGGACTGGTGATGGCCAGCCTGCAGCTACAGCAGCACCTCTTACAGACAAAGAGAGCAATTCTAGCCCAAAGCACAGGAGCTGCTGTTTCTTTTCCATTAGTGGAGTCCTACATATTACTTCAGAGTACAGGGAGGAGGTCACGCCAGGAGGTCTGAGTCTGTCATCTGTCATATTGTTAGTAAAGCCACACAAATGGTCTATTTTTTTAGGTTCATATTGTGATTTAATAAAGCACTAGTATTAATATATAGCAGATATTCATTCTTTGGCAAAGAATATAAAAGTTTGTTATGAAAAAGTAGTGTAGAAGGTATATTTAACCTAAGATTTTAAGTATTTTTAAAAAAGTATAAAAAATAAAAGTTTATAGTGATAATAGTCATTTTTATAGTAAACTTTACTTTGATTTGTTGATTATTATAAAAAAAATATATAATTTGAATTTAGAGTGTGTTTGGATTGAATTATTTTAATGCAACAGGAATTAAGCACTTTTTGAAGGTCAGGTCCTAGGCTGTGACAACCAATAAAGTAACCCCCCACACACAGAATTTTTTTCAGTCATTAAAAATTATAGGGGAACCAACTAATAAAAAAGGTGGTTTTCATGTTTCATCTTGTGTTGAATTTTAATGGAAGAAAGGTTAGCATGGTAGTATCAGTAAATTCTTGTTTGTTATTTTTTTAAATGTAAATTTTATACATTTAACAGTGTTTCACTCCATATTTTTCCCCTGGTCATCCAGCCCCGCCTGCAGTGGCTCTGTGCCCCACAGTTGGGTCCTGCCCCACAGTTTGAGAACCACTGTTGACAAGATAAATTCAGTTTTTAAAAATGAACTTGAATTATAAACAACACATTGTATTTTTCTCCAGAAAATTTAAGCTAAATGAACTGACAGGGAGATCTTTTTTTTTTAGTCTTGTTCCCTGTGATAACACACTGTTATGGTTCTGCCTGTAGGAGGCGCAGCAGAGCTCTCTGCTGGACATGGAGATGGCCGACTATGAACGCCTTGTGAAAGAACTCAACGGCAAACTCTTAGCTAAAGATGAGTGTGCTGAGGAGTTAAAAGGCCAGATAAGCACACTGACCCAGAAAGAGGACACACTCAAACAGGAAATTGGTATGTATGGCATGTTCAAGTGCAAGGCCCTTTATACTGACAAAGGAATATATATTGCTAGTGTAATGTTAGTGCATAGTTTTAAGAAGTCCATATATACTGATGATAAACCTATATTATTACCACAGAGCTGTAAAGATTTACTGTGTCATGTAACTACAAGGCCATCTTCTTTTTTCTGTTTCTCTCTCTGACAAGCTTTGCGATTAAGGCAATTCATTGTAAAAAAAATGTCCTTAAATGAGAAATCGACAGCATTTGCCTGAAACTATTTTTATTTGTGTTTGCCTCTTGTGTGTGTCTGTGTGTGTTTATGTGTGTACGGGTGGGCTTGTGTGTGTGTACGTGTGTGTGTATGTGTGTACATGTGCCTGTGTATTTGTGTCTCCAGAGTCTTTGAAGTCACAGCTGGACCAGGAGGAGGAGAAGACCTCCAAGATGAAACAGCTGCTGGTGAAGACCAAAAAGGACTTGGCTGATGCCAAGAAACAGGTCTGTTTCTGTGTATGTGTGTCTGTGTGTGTGTGTGTGTGTGTGTGTGTGTGTGTGTAAGTGTGTGTGTGTGTGTGTGTGTGTGTGTAAATGTATCCTATTGGATTTCCTATTACTGTCTGTAACATTATGGATGCCTGGTGCATGTTAATAGTGTCAGTCGTGGACATGAATGTTAGAGTGGCCTTGAAGATGTCGGAATAGCAAATAGTTGTTTATGTTGCTGTGTTCCAGTGTTTGCATTTAATTTTTGTGTGTGTGTGCGCATACATGCAGGAAAGCTCCCTAATGGTACTGCAAGCCTCTCTGAAAGGAGAGCTGGAAGCTCACCAACAACAGCTAGAAAGCTCCAAGGTAACAGAGCCAGCAGAAGCGCAACTTCTCTCAGCGATCACTTTTGATGAAATATAAAGTTTTACAAATCAACATTTCAGTCCTGCAAATGTCCAACACACATGTTAAAGTTTGCGTGCATGTCTGTGTGTGTTAAGATTGAGGTGTGCGATTTGACAGCCGAGCGCCATCGACTTCAGGAGCAGCTGAGGTCTGCATTGGAACAGCAACAAAGAACCCACAACTCCTTACAGCAACGCATCAACAGCCTGCTGCAGGAGAGAGACACTGCAAAGGTACACACAAACTCACACACACACACACACACACACACACACACACACACACATTGACTTATAACATTTTTTTACAAACATTTATTACTGAACAGCCTCATCAGCATGGGATAAGAGTAAAGCCAATTGCTTAAGAGCATATAAGCAGTAGAAATTTAAGTGCTGCATCTCACAAGGAGACACTTCCAACTTCAGTGAAAATAACTGAAGATTGCACTACCTTAGGAACAGTGATAAAATATAGGGCTGCAAAATATAGGGCAAGACCTTTTTCATTATTAATCTCCCACTTATTTTTGATTTATCATTTAATCTTCACAATGTCAAATGGTTGTGAAAAATGTTTGTCTCAAGTGCCCAAGGTGACAACTTTTAATGACTTGTTATGCCTTGACCAAATGCTTTTCTTTTACAATGATGTGAAACACTGAAAGTGTGCAAACTTCCCTGTTTGAGAAACAGAAACCAGCTATTTTTCGCACTTTTGCTTATTGAATGAGTTAATATATCAAAATTTATTCATTTTTTTCAGTTGAATTTTATACATTAAATTACTAGTTGATGGAGCATGGGGTAGAAAAAATGGCATATATATTGTGTAAAATATCCCTGTATATACTGTTCAGACACACTGGAAACGGGTTATAAGCCAAGAAGATATTTTCAAACTGATCACAATGTTTGTCTTAAAAGAGTAGGAACTGTATTTCTGAAACAATCAAAAAAAAAGAATATAAGAAAAAAAACAGTCTGAAAGCTGAAAATCACTGCCCACTAAATACTGTATATTTTTAAACCTAAATAGTTGAAATGAACCTTTACAGTTTACAGAACTTTGCATCTTGCTAGCATCCAGGTTGGTAATAAACAATGCTTAGTCAGCTGGCAGCGGTGGGATCTAAGTAAGTACATAAACATGAGTAATCAAATGCTGCACTTGTGAGTTACTTTATCCTAATATTACTCACCTCAGAGGTGCTGTACTTTTTACTTTGCTACAGTTGTCTGATGGCTTTATTTACCCAGATACTTTTTTTTAAAACTGACTACAACAAAGTCTTTTGCAGTTATTTACTTGTTCTAGAGAACAGAAAGTATACAAAATCTACAGTAAATGTGTGCTCTGATATTCACTGTGTATCTCCACTTAATCTTTGTGCTGATTCCAGGCTGAGCTTTTGGCAACATCTGGAGAGTTTGAGAGTTACAAGGTGCGAGTCCACAATGTCCTCAAACAACAAAAGAGTAAAACCACTGCCCAAAATGATGGAGATTCTGGTAAATTAGAAAGGTAAGGATTATATTTATATGACAGATATGCGGGATGATGCAGGAAAGAAATCATTACATGTTCAGTAGATGTAACCTACAGTAGAGGGAGCAAATTTTTGTTGCATTGGTTCTGTACAGTGACACTGAGGTTAACATGCTTAATCTCAGCTAATTTAAGGTATTTACAGCAGAGTTTTTATAGTTTTGTATTTTTCATTAGTTTTTCATTACTTTTTTATTTGTATTTGTATTTATTTTGTTTTTTTGTTTGTTTGAGATCAGATTAGTTTCAGTTGTTTTTCAGGGGGATTTCCTTTTATAGTTAATGTTTTATTGTTTGAAATGCTTAGTGTTAATTTAGTCATTTTTATGATATGTAAATATATAGTGAATATGTGGTGTGTCTGGCAGGGAGCAGTTGTCTTCTCAGGTACAACAGCTGAAGTCCAGGCTGGCAGAGAGCCATCAGAGCCTTCAAAGCAGCACAGCAGAGCTGCAGCAGCTCCAGACTGAACACGACACTCTGCTGGAGAGACACAACAAAATCCTCCAGGAAACCATTAGTAAGGAGGCTGAGCTCAGAGAGAGGTGAGCTGGTGTGATGCTGTCTTGACTAGATTTAACTATGCTATCTTCCTCAAGTATTTCATGTTATCTCACATCCATTTGCCTCTTTCATTTATTACAACTGTCTTCTCTTCTACAGTTATTCTCCAGTAGTTTTCACTCTTATCTTTCCTGACATATGCCATTCCTACCAATTCTTTACTAAATGAGCAATCCTCACTCACTGATTTTCCTTTCACTCTGTCTTCACCTCCAGGCTGCTGTCGGTGCAGTCAGAGAACGTGACCCTGCGCTCAGATCTGTCCCAGGCTCAGGCTGATCTGTCCTCTCAGGTCGAGACCCAGCGCCAGACCTACAGGGAGCAGCTGAGGAAGCTGCAAGACGACCACCGGGCCACTGTGGAGACCCTGCAGGGCCAGCTGACCCGCGTCGAGGAGCAGCTCTTTAACCTGCAGAGTCAGAACAGTAAGTATGACGACTGATGACAAACATGATACATTTGAAATCCATCTGGCAGTAAGTACCTAATATTGTACAAAGATTAGGAGTAGAGACAGGTGAGGTATCCATGTGTATCTAAGATATTACTGAGCAGCTGAATGAAAAAGTGACTGCTGTGTAATTAGACAGCAAAAGAGCAGAGGGTTTATGAATGGTATCAAGGGTTAAGAGTGTTGAAGTTTTCTATCTTGTTTACTCTGTTTTTCTGTGAGAGAAATGACAGCAGAGATGGTGTGTTTATCCGAAAAGCAGCACATTCATCACCTCCCACACAGCTGCCCTCTGGAGTCAAGCAGCAAATACACACATGAAGTAGTAATGACTAGGAACAGTGTCTGTGTGTGTCTGTGTCTTTGTGTGTGTGTGTGTGTGTGTGTGTGTTTCTTCCCTGTCACTTCATTATGGCCAGGTGTTGGCGAGGCTCCTCGGTTCTTTTCCCGCCTCTCAATGGGGCAAACAGCTCACTGTGGCATCTGGAGAGGCTCATCATTAGCGGCTCACACAAGCCAACAGGAGCAGCCCGATAATACGAGGCCAATATCAATGAAAGTCGTGTTTGAGCCTTTTTGGCCACTATGTTTGGATTTAATAGCAATTGAAATGCAGAAAGAAGACATTTTTGTGTTAGACTGGCCCTGTTGAGCAGGTGGGTCATAAAGCTGCAGCTTTATTTTAAAACCTGGACAATTTTTACTGACCTCATTTCATTTGTTATGAGTCATCTGTAACAAACAGTAAAGCTGATCTATGTTCATTGACATGTTTTGCCCCATTTACTGCAATATAAACAATCAAACAGTGCATAAACACAAACTACAAATATTAATTCCATAAACAGTCTTTTACAAGAAACTGGTGGAGACAGCAGCTCTCACTGCTGTTCTCTTTGTTGCTGACCGTTGTTGTGGCCTCTTAAGAGATTGCACTCAGTATTTATTCAGGGTTCATATAACATCCAGGAAATTTGTTCATCTGTGAGTGGGTGTCTTTTATTTCCCCATATCTGTCTTTTACCACAACAGGTTGATTTTTCCTAAATCTGCCCTTCCTGAGTGTGGAGCCTGTCCTGTGCACATCCTAAAGCTCTGTATAACAAAGAGTGTTTTGTCAGAAGTCAGAAAAAGATGAAGATGTAGGGATTTTACACATTTTGAGCAAATAGGTGTTTCTGTACTTTTCTAGTTAATGTGTCATCTAAAGTTTACGAAGCTTACAACTGGCTTTGAACAATCAGAAAGCAATAAGCCTGATTTTTAGTTAATCTGGACTCTGGTCTAACTACAGAATCTGGTCTAACTGTGATGCATTTGTACATGCAAAAAAAGATGCATGGAGCAGGACTTCAGTGTCTTGTACTTTTTTACTCAGACATAAAAAGAGAGGAGAGCACCAGACTGGAGGTGGGACAGTGCAGGATTGGTGTAGTGTCTAGTCTCTTGGTTCAGTTTAAAGTCCATTAATCAAAATCAACTTTTTTCCACCCACTCTCTCGCTCTCGCTCTCTCTCTCTCTCTCTCTCTCTCTCTCATTCGCCTCACCCTTCTCTTCACACTTGTTGTCACTCTTTGTGCCAGTTGAACTGAACACCAGAGTGTGTCTGGCGCCCCCTCATGTCACGATGAAGTAGAACACTCACTTAGGTTTTGCTGTTCAAATTTAACATTTATCTATAGTTATCACTGTTATCAACATACAGTACGGTATATGACGTGAACACTGTCAACAAAAGTGGAGTTTGGAGCAACACTGTCAGTACTAATCTTGGTTTAGAGAAAACTAAACTTCAAATTAAAAAATGGTTTTAAGTACAACTAAAAAAAAAAAAATTTAAAACACTGCTGCACATGTGATTTTATTCTATTTTGAAGTTAATCCTATACTATACAATACACCTTTAACTGAACATAAATGAATTATTAATGTAATTTTCTGATGTAAAAGATCATTCTTTACTTTTTATTATGCTTTTAATCATTAACAAAAAATCTTCTCCCCAGGTTCAGTGTCAGTCCAGTCCAACCGTAAGCTCCTGACATCAGACCCTCAGCGCAGAAATACAGACCAGAACCATGCGGGGGTGGGGCTAATGGCCCTCAGTGACCTCCAGTCGATGGCCAGGGAGGAGGGTGAGGGCATGGAGACCACTGAGACCGAGAGCCCGTCTCCTGCTCAGACACCCCTGCCCTCTCTGGAGCATCTTCTCATGTCCCCAGACCCCAAACAAGGTATGGAAGTTATTCCATTCAAAAAATATGTACAATATTTCAACTGTCTCACAAGTTGAATCCCATTTTTGACCCTGAGATCAATTTTAAATTTAGAAAGTAAGAAAAATCCAACTTAAATATACAAAAAAAATTATTAAGTCAGAAGATATGGTTTTAATAACAGCCAGCAGCCCTTCTGAATATCTTAATTTATTTTTGACTGTTACTCAAATATGATCACCCATGCTGTCATCCATATGAGTTATTTTAGGCCCAGACTGAAGCATGTCCTCTTCTGAGCCAATGGATTTCTCATACTGTGATTTTCTGCGTACATCTTTGGTTTTGTTCTTAGAGCCATTTGAGTGGATGATGGAGCCAACCAAAGAAGAGCTAAGCCAAAAGCTGAACACAGCCACCAGGAGTATGGAGCATATGAACAGCCTCCTACATGAAACTGAGGCCACCAATGCTGTTCTAATGGAGCAGATCACTGTATGTAAAGTATACACGCGCTGGCAAAAAACACAAAGATGTCAGTAATTTACATTTTTAAGCCTATTCATTCACATTGTATCTTGCTACTTCGTAAATAGTCATAAATTAGTCCATTTCAGATCTCATAGTGTTTATTTAAATGAACACAATCAAACAGAAACTTCCTTTGGCAATCATGTAAAATCATATCAGTGAATCAATGTTTTAAGGTTTTTCATATCCAATAGTTTTGGCAATGGTGCTTGCTGCTTAAACTGTTCGGTAAGCCCCAACAGTGATATCAAACAGCCGTGCGTTGTTCACAGTCCCCTCTTTGTCCAGAAGAAAGTAGAACCTGTGTCCTTTGACCCTGAGGGGGATGAATGCGGGGGACTCGTGTCTGTGAGCATGGCAGGCTACCTGGGACAGTGGGACCGTTATTTTCCGAGCTCGGCCGGGTCCCAAAAGCGACTGTGTGGAAACTGTAACCATTTTCCCACCTTGGTGTAAAACCACCTGGCTGACAGAGCGCCGGCAAAACAGTACCCCGAGCCCGACGATCCCTGCTCCTATTGACAGGCATCCTAACGTGAAGCCGTACCTCCAGGTGTTTGACCCCAGATTCATCTCAAAACTCCACATCCCAGCAAGCCCGGTGGTGGTGGTGGACGCCTTTGCTTTCTCTTTCTCTGTCGCTCCTCTTGTGTCTCTTAGTCCCGTGTAAGCGAAGTGGCCCAGGTATGTCCAGAAGACAAACTGACCGCCGCAAAACAGCGAGAGGAGCCGGAAGAAGCGTGTCCTGTCGTGCTCGAACAGGGTGACATCTCTGGAGGGCTGGGCGGACGTGCAGAAGCCGCGGCGAGCAGCCACACGTCTTTGAGTGGCACTTGAGCGGCTCGTGTGGACGAATATCCTGCTGCACAGACCTGCTACACACGTAACCCGGTCAACCACGTCCGGTGCGGTCACTGAAGTCATTGTGGACATCGACACATTTTGAAAGGCTCCGACTTTTTGCTGAATATTAACAAATCGAAATTGTCTGGAGTAATTCTCCAGTGCCCCGCAGAACAAACGCTCCAAACCCATTTTTTCACGTCGAGAAATTGTACAAAGCTTCCAACAACTTTCTGAGTGGAGAGTTATGGAAGTGTACGTTCAGGAATCGTTAGTATAACTCGAATTTTAAGGCTTCTTTCCCATTAGATTAGAGCACTGTGGTATAGGGCGCCGCCATACTTGTTATGCGTGACGTAAGGTGTTAGGTTACGGAAAGTAGCGCTGACCAAAATAAAATGCCGCGCGTTTTAAATGACCGAAACAAATTGTATGTCAGTCCTGATTTTGTTAGTAATAAGAGCTTTTTGTGATTTCCGATAATACATAATGCCTATTTAAACTATATTCTAAGAAAGTTCACCTTCTATTTATTGTAAAATATATTTGGCAGTTATGCTGTATACAACCAGGTAATAAAAGGTATCACTTAGGATACGTTTTAAGTGTGACCTTTTTCTTTCCTTTTATTTATTTGTAGCAAAAATGAACAAAGAAAACGATCTCTCTTTGATAAAAAAAAAAATTAAAGGTCCTAAATTGACCTTGTTTCTTCTTCATAAACAGATCCGTTTTTCATGTTGCTGCATCTCTGCCTCCACCTTGCTAGACATTGGTCTATTGCTTACCTAATGACAAATAAATGTATCATGTCCACACTAGTCAGAGATTTAGTGTGTGGGATTGGAATGCAGATTTTTGGAATCTAACAATGTTTAATACAGGCATAAGCTCTGCCAAGCTTATGGCAGTGTAATTAAAAGTTGCTGATATGATCTATTTTCTAGTTGTTGAAAAGTGAAGTGCGTCGTCTGGAGCGAAACCAGGAGAGGGAGAAGAGCGTGGCCAACCTGGAGTATCTGAAGAACGTCCTACTGCAGTTCATCTTCCTGCAATCTGGCAGCGAGAGGCAGGCGCTTCTGCCTGTCATTCACACAATGCTGCAGCTCAGTCCAGAGGAGAAAAGTAAACTGGCTGCCATTGCACAAGGTATGCACTGGATGAAAAGGTTTTGAGTTACTGAGACATAGTGCCCTGTGTCTGACTACTAAGCACTATACTTAAATGTGACTAAAAAAAAGTCATATTGTTAAAAATGTTTATCTTATAACATATAACTAAAATAAAAAATATATATATCAGTACATGTTACAAATTTGTCAACAATTGACCATAGACAAAACTGCCTTCAAGATGCACACTAATTTTGTTTGAGTTATTGTTTTTCTTCTTTATTATATGTCTGTATGTATTTGAAGTTGAATTAGTTACTGCCATAGAAAGTTACAGTATAAGTAGCCATACATGCACACACACACTCTTCCTCTCCAGGCAGGTTAAGTTTAGTGGTATATACTGTCAGTTATGTCTCTTTAAATTCTGACCATGTGTTCTTTGACCTTGCAGGGGAAGAAGAGGGGTCTGGTACTCGGGGCTCAGGCTGGACCTCCTATCTCCACAGCTGGTCTGGGATCAGATAGACGGGACGATCAACCAAACAAACAAATTAAAGGAGGGGGAGGAGGGTGGCATATTACTGAGCCTTTTTCTGTGAAAACCTGCACATTTGAAATAGCAGCGAAAAATGGGAGTTTAACTTGGGCATTTTCAAACCTTTGCTGGGACACGACTGAAGAGACCAAGGAATGTATCAAAAAGAATGAGGAAGTGTGTGACAGAAATCAAACCAAAACATATTGATTTGAATTTTTAGTGCAATAGTTGCATTGGTCTCCTAACAATTCATTTTAACTGTGACAAATCTTTCTCTCACTATTGACACATATATTTATAGCAAACTTTACTGGACATGAGGGTTGTGAGTTTTTGGAGCTCATTTGCCTCCACATAAAACAAATAAGGGCATCATTAGCGCTATTAAAACATTAAAAGTGATTAGAAAAATTGTTTGTATGTTATGCTATAATTACAACATTGTAAAATGCACATGATGTGCAAGGATTTTGGGAAGAGAAATTAATCAAGAAGATAGATATATCACTTACAGATTTATTACTGCTCAAAAATGTACCTGTGCAATAATGGGCTTGTACTGTGTAGCACAGTACACTTAAAGAACTGTAAAAGAGTTTTAGCTTTTTTGGTACAAATCACATGGGCTTTACATTTCTTTCTATTATTTTAGCAGCATATTGAAGTGTTAAAATATGTTTGAATTTGGTTTCACTACAGAAGGGGCAGTCATTTTTTATTTCTCACAATCTGAAAATTCACATAATCTTTTTTGCCTGTTTTTTTTTTCATATGTTGATGTGTGAAAGATAGATAAGTTTTCAGTAAGAAACCTCCAAGGTCCAATGTGCAAGATTTAGCGGCATCCAGCAGTAGAGATGCATATTGCACCTGACTGAATATTGCTGTGCTCTCCCTCCCTTTTCCTCCAAGTGTGAATGCAATCCTCCACTTGCAAAATATGCTAAAACTTTATACAATCAAAAATATACAAAATATACCCCCCAAAAAAGCCAGCGTTTGGCATGATTGTACTAGACTACAGTAGAAACATGGAGGTGCAACATGACAGACTCAGTGGAGGAGGCCCTGCAACCTCTGTAGATACAAAAGTTTTATTCTGAGGTGATTCTGGTGATAATGTACTGATGAAAACATACTCATGAATATTAAATTCTATCTCTGCCATATTCTACAAACTGATCCCCTTAAATGCTGCACAGTGGACCTTCACATACAACTTGCTGAGGTGAGAAATCAGTGGCAGTGTTAAGTTTGTGCGATTAATTTCATTTTTTTAAACATTCCAAACTTTGGATGTGGTCCGTTTAAATTTTTACATTAAGGCTAGCATAATCTAACATCATTTACAAATGAGTTCATTTCTACATTCTCAGGTTCACTTGACCAACATAACTGACAGAACATTATCTTAATGGTTTGTATTTTTTTTTTGACTGATTTTGCAGTTGTTCACGAATGCCTCACTCTCTGACATCAGGAGCAGTTGTAATCTCTTTAAACTTTGATTCATCATATCTTGTAGAGATGATTAATTTTTATTTTGTTGTGGTGTGATTTATTACTGTTTATTGTCACGGTAATTATTTAATGCAAAAGTAATATTTTAATAGTTTCTTTGTCTTTTTTGGGAATATTTTTAGCTGTCAGTTGTCTGGCTGCTGTTTAGACACTGGACATGAGAGATTTGTTGCAACTCTGTTTGTACAGCTGTTGTTGAAGGATGATCCCCATGACAACAAGCACATCCACCCTGTTAAAGTGTCCTTGAGCAAGACTTCCTGACAGACCCCTGGGTGAAGCTTTTTTACAGTGCCTGACCATGAACTCTGGCTCCCCTGTGCCCAGAGGTCCTCTTCCATCTTTAACACATATCCATCCAGTCTTACATTACAGTAATATATTTTACTATCATCCTACCAGTAAGAAAGAAACCTGGCTTGTTCAATTTATCATTCCATTGGCAGGTTTTTGTGATTCCTTCAACATAAGTGAATGTATTTGTGTCCAAGGCGTTTATATTTATGGTGGTTAACATCAACAAAAGCTATGAGATTACTGTAACGATAAAATCTTATCATCATAAGAGTGAAGTATGAGTATTTATGATATGTTATATAGTTCACCATAGAATGGCTTATTTCTGACTGTTCTTGTTTTTTGTCCTTATTTCCATCTGTAAACCTAAATAAACTCAACATGGATGAAAATGTTTCCTTACTTAATCATTGATGACATGAAACTTTGCAAAATAAGCATCATTTGTACAAAGTGTTCTTTTAACAAATCCCAATCAGCACTTAATTTTAGCATGAGACTTTGGGTATGTTGCTAAAGCACTTGGTGTGTACAGGTTTTACAGACAGTTAACATGATTAAGTGAGTTAGGATAAACAAATAAGATGAATACAGATTCCAGGATAAACATAAAATCACATCAGTAATAATAGCCCCTCTGAATGTTTTGTGACTTCTACATCTTGATTATATTGCTTAGAGGTGTCCTTTCAGGGAGACACAGTTTCTCAATTTCAGTCACAACATTACTGTCTTATGAACTTGTGAATCCATAGTTTCTGTGTATCCATTTCTTTTCCTGTATAAAAGTCTTCATCCCTCTTGTTCGGAAGGGGGGGGGGGGTGCAGGGGTTCTCCTTTTAAGGAAATATATGCGCTTTCTGGAATCATGACGCAGTCAGGAGAGGAAACAACAAATAATACAAACAGGAAAGGTAAACACGCTATTTTCCGCTCTCTCTCTCCGGTCAGCAGCAGTATTATTAACACCTCGCTGTCACATGATGCTTCCTTCCCTTATGTTTGCTATTAATTTATCATCTGCTCTCATAGAGTGTTTTTTCAGAAAAATAAGAACCCAGGAGCCCAATCTTTACATGAAACGTGCGTTAATAAACTGTAGATAGTTTTTTAAGCCTTCTTTGAAGATGATGACCTGACGGCGGTTTCTTTACGGTACCCACTCCTCGTGCTTAACTTTTGTATCGTCAAAGTCTTACTTTCCTCATATTCTGGACTGATGTTTATTATTTAAATGATAAAAACTATACAGGATGAAAGAGCAGCATCCTGCATCAATCTAATGACAGATAAACGTTCAATCTGTTGAAACAAACACCTCTTGCGCTGGGCTAGCAGGGCGGGTCTTGCAGTTTTCTGGCTTTAAAACCGAAATTGTAATTCTCAAGCGGTGGAAGCTCACAGACTGAATGTGAAGCTGCCACAGATACACATAAAACAGTATACGAGCGCCCTGGTCTTCAAAATAAAAGCACTTTTTCTGATAAAGGTGTTTTTTGGGGGGTTATGAGGTGGTTGCATATCTATAGTGATTGGACTAACCTCCTCTCAAAAACCTAATCAAAGAATTGACAATAAATATTACATAGATATTAAGCAATCAAAACATAAGATTTGTGAAATTATAAAAATAGTGTTAAGCACAATTTGGCTTTTTTTCAGTTTACAGCTTTGACATTATATTTATTTTGCACAAAAAATTAACAAATATAGTCCTACAGTTAAGATAAATATCCTTCAACAAGCAGCTACTGTTGCCACAACAACTGCCCACTATGCACTGTTCTCTGTGCACAGGAGACCTTGTGCATAGTGGGCAGTTTGTTCTTCCCATATCAGACCTGTAAGAGAATAAAAAGGATGTTACCAATAACATTAAAAGTGACTGTCACACTAAGTATGACAGTGAGCCAACATGCACAGAACCAAAACCTTGAAACTGCAGAAGCTAAATAAATTCAAACCATAATTCAAGATATTGTAAACGCATGTGCTTTTTTCTACTGTGACATGTCAAAATGTCTGAAAAAACTGTCTAGTGGGATAATTACTTGTGTTAACATAGTACAAAACTCAGACAAATTAACTTTAGTGGCTGCACAGAGATTGTATCTTAAACTAAGGTTCTTGTTCACAAATCTATTCACAGAGACCACAGTTTGTTGAACAGATATGAAAAAGAAACAATATAATGAAATAATTAAGATTCAGGGTTTAGGTTAAGGTTTTTGTTGTTACTTTACAGACAACCAAATGCAGATACAGCCCTCTGTATGTTATCTACACAGAACATGAATGAACAAATAGAATAAAAATAGAAAAGAGCAGTAAAACAGGCAATAAATTGGAACACATTTAAAAATACCTAAAGGAAAGGTATTAAAGTAAAACTAAATATATGTGAAGTAAAAAATCACAAAGTATTTATATAAAAGATTTTCCCTTAATGTTTATATTTTTCAGTATTTTAATACCTATTTGTCTAAATTATTTTTTTACAGTCGACTTGCTTATCGCCTGTATTCCAACCAACACAATAAGTATAAATTTACTTTGAAAGTCAA
>JAPZDY010000005.1:15988685-16001461 GCA_029783645.1 Ctenochaetus hawaiiensis
AAAACTCTTAAGAGCTCAGCCATACGCACATGAAAAGAGAAAAGTTTTTAACCGGGATTTAAAAGTGCTTGCAGTTGGGGCTGATTTCAGTTCTGCTGGTAGTTTATTCCAGTTGTGTGCAGCATAACAGCTAAATGCTGCTTCACCATGTCTAGTTTTAACTCTGTGCTCCACTATCTGACCTGAGTCAGTAGATCTCAGAGCTCTACTGGGTTTATACTCGACTAACATGTCCTTCATGTATTCTGGACCTAAACCATTCAGTGATTTGTAGACCAGTAGCAGAATTTTAAAATCTATTCTGTAGCTGACTGGGAGCCAGTGTAAAGACTTAAGAACAGGGGTGATGTGCTCTGATCTCTTTGTTCTAGTTAAAACTCGAGCTGCTGCGTTCTGAATGAGTTGCAGTTGTTTGAGACTTTTTTGGGGGAGTCCAGTCAGAAGACCATTACAGTAGTCAAGCCTGTTGGAGATGAAAGCATGAATCAACTTCTCCTGATCTTTTTTGGACATGAAGCCCTTAATTCTTGATATATTCTTCAGTTGGTAAAAGGCTGTTTTGGTGACTGATTTGATATGACTGTTAAAGGTTAGGTCTGAGTCTATGAACACGCCAAGGTTTCGGACCTGGTCTTTAGTTTGTAGTGACAGTGACTCAAGGTGTTTACTGACAGCAACCCTCTTCTCTTTATTGCCAAAAACAATTACCTCAGTTTTATCTTGATTTAACTGAAGGAAATTTTGGTTCATCCAATTTTTAACTTGCTCTAAACAGTGGCACAATGACTCTAAAGGACTACAGTCATCTGGGGACAGTGCAAGATATATCTGTGTGTCATCTGCGTAACTATGATAGTTGATATTAGAATTCTGCAGAATTTGACCCAGAGGCAGCATATACAGGCTGAATAGAAGGGGTCCAAGAACTGAGCCCTGAGGAACTCCACAAGTCATAGCTACTTGATCCGATTGATAACTTCCAGTGGTCACAAAGTAACTCCGCTCCTCCAAGTAGGACTTAAACCATTTTAGGACTGTTCCGCTGAGTCCTGCCCAGGTTTCCAACCTGTTCAGCAGTGTACTGTGATCCACAGTGTCAAACGCCGCACTGAGATCCAACAGGACCAGAACTGACACCTTGCCTGAGTCAGTGTTCAACCTTATGTCATTTAACACTCTAATAAGAGCTGTTTCTGTACTATGGTGAGGTCGGAAGCCTGATTGAAATTTGTCAAATAGACCACTGGAGTTCAAGAAGTTACTAAGTTGATTAAAAACCACTTTCTCAACAATCTTTGCTATAAAAGGAAGATTTGAGATAGGTCTGTAGTTGGTTAATGTGGAAGTGTCCAACGTTCTCTTTTTTAAGAGTGGTTTGATGGCAGCTACTTTTAGGGGTTTAGGAAATGTGCCTGATTGAAGTGAGCAATTTATTATTTGCTGCAGATCTGTTTGGACAGAGCTTACAATAGTTTTAAAAAAGTTAGATGGCATTGTGTCAAGACAGCATGTCGATGGTTTAAGATGCTGAACTGTTTCTTCTACAGTTTTTTGGTCAACTACATTAAACTCTGACATCATATTTGATGTAAAACGAGGTGGTTTTATTGATTGCATCATTTTATTATTTTGCTGATTTATATTGATATTTAGCCTTATAGATTTGATTTTTTCATTGAAAAAGTGAGCAAATTCATTGCATTTTTCTGTGGAAGAGAGTTCTGAGGGTATCACTTTCGGTGGAGTTGTAAGCTTATCAACAATAGCAAAAAGAGCACGAGTATTGTTAATGTTCTTATTAATCATCTCAGAGAGGTGTTGCTGTCTTGCCTTGAGTAACTCATGGTTAAAGTTACAAAGACTCTGTTTGTAGATGTCATAGTGAATTTGAAGTTTAGTTTTTCTCCATTTACGCTCTGCTTTCCTGCATTCTGTTTTCAAGGCCTTTACCATCATAGTATTTCTCCATGGTGTTCTCTGTCTACTTAAGGTCATCTTAGTTTTCATTAGTGCAACAGTATCCATGACATTTAAGATTTTTGAGTTGAAATGATCCAGGAGTTCATCAACTGTCTCTGCACTCACAGTTGGTGACATAGCTATAGTCTCAATAAACTTAGCACTGGTATTCTCATTAATGTACCTTTTCCTAACAGAGACAGGGGGTAACTGAGTGTTTGTCATTATCTGTAAGTCAAAGAACACACAGAAATGATCAGAGAGAGCCAAGTCCTTAATATCAACAGATGAGATGTCAACACATTTAGAGATAACCAGATCCAGAGTGTGACCTCGAGTGTGTGTGGGTCCTTTCACATGTTGGGAGAGGCCAAAGGTGTCTAGCAAGGAAAAAAGTTCTTTGGCATTAGTGTCCATGTTATTGTCTATATGAATGTTAAAATCCCCTGTAATGATTAAAAAGTTGTAGTCAGTGCAGATAACTGACAGCAGTTCAGCAAACTCATCAAATAATTTTCCCAGGTATCTTGGTGGTCTATAAATGATAAGAAAAAGAACCTTTGGGTACCCCTTTACTAAAAAACAGAGATATTCAAAATAGCTAAAATCACCAAAAATAGTTTCTGTACACTGAAATACTGATTTAAAAATGGCAGCAACTCCCCCGCCCTTCTTGCCACTTCGATTCTTATTCATAAAACTGAAATTTGTTGGTACTGCCTCATTGAGAATGGTATCACAGCTACCTTCAGTGAGCCATGTTTCACTAAGAAATAAAAAGTCTAGATTATAGCTCATAATGATGTCATTTACTAACAGGGATTTGTTGGCTAGTGATCTGATATTGAGTAGAGCTAATTTTGTGGAGATAACAGGAGACACTGGTGAATTTTGATGTTGACAAGCTATACTCAGTAGATTGGTAAATTTAATTGAACCCTTTTTACTTCTCACCCGTTTGACCACTTTCCTGTTACCTGTCATCACAGGGATTGAGAAGGACTTCTGACCTCCATAGGGCCCTGACTTTATCTGGGGAAGAACATTTTTGATATCAGTAATGCAGCCTGGACCCGGCACACATCAGTCAGACTCGCAGATATGCGGATTCAGAGGAGGTGGGGGGGCTCTGTAACCCTTGGTCGAGGGTTGTTTCCGAGGTGGTGGAGGGGGAGGGGTTATATGAGATGCCCCTCCCGCTCCACTCTGCTGGGAGAGAGGTGGGAGGTTAAGGAGGGAAAAAATGGGATTTTGGCGTGGTGTGAGTTGGATTCCAATACTGACAAGGCTCTTCATCCTGTCGGTGAAATCCAGAAGTGGGGAGTCCAGACTGAGTGGAGAGAGTTGGGGGTTGCTTGGGGTCTGGGGGGATGAAGGTGAAGGTTGTGGGTCTCCCGTTGGGGCTGAAGGAGACTCCACCTGTCGGACTGTTGGGGGTGGGGTAGACTCCTCTTGTTGGGGGTCTCCTGTTGGGGCTGGAGGAGGCTCCACCTGTTGGGCGGTTGGCGGTGGGGGAGACTTGTCTTGTTGGGGTGAAGATGATGACGTTGCAGGGTCTCTCTGAGTCTGCTGTACTCTGTGGTCAGTCCCTATCTCAGCGCTCTCACCAGAGCGCCGTCTTATCCGTTGTTTTGGAACGTCTTGTCTCTTGTCCTTGATAGGGACTGCTGGTGTCTGACGCAAAAAATAGAACATGTTGGAGCTTAGCATTTGTACTCCAAACTTGTTAAGATGAAATCCATCTGCCTTGAAGAGGTGCCTACGTTCCCAAAAGATGTAGAAATTGTCAATGAAGTTCATTGATTGAGCGGCACACGTATCTTTGAGCCATCTGTTTAGCATCATCAGCCTGCTGAATCTCTCATCTCCTCGCCGAACTGTCGGAAGTGGTCCACTGAAAAACACTTCAGTATTTAAACATCGAACTTTGTTTATCAGATCAATAAAGTCTTGTTTCAAAACCTCGGATTGTTGCTTCACAACATCAAGGGCTCCTGTGTGTATGATGAGAAATCTAGCTGATGGATGCTCGGCAGCAATGTTCAGGATCTTCTTTGAGATATCAGACACCATGTCGTTGGAAAAACAGAGTACTTTGGTGTTTTTCTTGCTGCAAAAGCATTTTATCTCATTCACGGCTCCGTCCCCCACTATCAGAGTTTGAGGCCCAGTGGTTAGCTCTTTCTGTAGCCTTTTAGCATGCGATTTAGCCTCATACCTTTTTTTGGTGCTGGAAGATGAGCCTTCTTTCGGGGAGTCAGGATTTTCTGAAAGTGGAGCAAATCTGTTCTGTAGTAGAATCCCTGTGTCTTGAGGAATATTGCCCCTAGTTTTTGTTACAGCCTCAGTCCATGGTTGCTTTCTCCTTGGTATTGGGGTTGAAGAGGCAATCTTGTGTGATGGCAGTGCAGGCCACTCGGTGTCTTCATGCATCTCCAGGTGCTGAATTCTGCCTGATAACCGTCTTCCCATGTCCAAGGGAAGCGATTTGTAATGCTTTGGCTTCGCACCAAGAGAGTTCCAGGGAGGACCGGTTGTTTTAGTGTCCTTTACACCAGGCTCCTGCCGCACTGTGGTGGTGCTAGTTAGCTTTCTGTTAGCCTGCTCCCTTTCGCTGTTTTGGGACATTGGGATAGTAGTTTCATTCCCATATTGTCCATTTATCTCCACGTTCACTTCGAGTCGATGAATTTTTGTTTCCAGCACTGCTATCTTCTGGAGCAGTTTGTGATAATCATCTGTGGAAAAGGGAGGCATCTCGTTGCTAATTAGCTTCTGTTAGCTGAGTTTATCGGTCAGTTTGGCAGAGAGCCTCCGACCGTTAGAATCCAGGATGTCAGAACAAATTAAGAAAATAATGAATTCACGATGAGGAAAAACAAAATACGATCCATCAGCGACTCGACCATCCAGAGCTTTAAAGGAAGAAGAACGTTCTCTGATTCTAAACAGACTTTTACACAGAAACAGTTCTCACACAGTTTCTCCTCTTAGTTTCTCTGCAGGGTGTAAACACATCAAAAAAATGCAGTAGAATCTAATATGCACATCCTTGGAGGACGTAATGTCTGATCTGATATCTGATTCCTTGTCTTTTGGTGTCATTTTTTTCTCTCATCTGTTTCTCACTCCCCCATCAGGCACCTGTGTCGTCCATGCCACAACAGGGAGAAGGCTCGAGGCCTTGGCAAGTACATCTGTCAGAAGTGTCACGCCATTATTGAAGAGCAGCCTCTGCTGTTCAAGAACGACCCCTACCATCCGGATCACTTCAACTGCAACAATTGCGGGTAAACCTACACACACACATTAATCTGGTCGGCTGTCTCATAAAAACATTTAGAGCATCCCAGCAGGAAGACCAGATGTAACAGTTGTTACAGTAGATGGCAGCCTTGCACATGTTTTGTCGTGTAATGATGATGCAGTTTGATGACTTGCATATTCAGTGGTTTAAAAAAAAAAAAATAGATGACACAGATCATCCATGATTACCATCCAATAAATATTCATTGTGACTCTTTTTCACTTATAAAAGATCTTATAATGAAAAAGAGACACAGATCATCCATGATTACCATCCAATAAATATTCATTGTGACTCTTTTTCACTTATAAAAGATCTTATAATGAAAACTTCGCAAAAAGTCTGACAAAATAGGTTACTGGTACACAGACCTACAAACAGTACTAATGCAGCACTTTCAGTCAGAGGCAAAAAATTGACCAAAGACTGCCCTCTGGTGGACAAACTCAGTAATTGTATGTTCACATAGAGGTTATGTGTTATGCCCAAGCTGTAGTCTGTTTCAGTACAAACATCTAATAACATCTTAAATTAAAACAAGCCTCCAACTGCATTATGATTAGATCTTCGACTCTCCAGGTCCTGTGTTTTTTGCACTTGATTTGATTATTTGTTCTTTGTGCACATAAACTTAAAGTATTAAAAAAAACCTTATCAGTCGAGGAATGTGCTCTAACAAGAAACTATGTTCTGTGTGCATGTGCACAATTTGTGTTACCTGAGTCATAGCAGAGCTAATAAACTTTTATCCTCCTCTATCTCTACAGTAAGGAGCTGACGGCTGATGCCAGGGAGCTGAAGGGGGAGCTGTACTGTTTGCCCTGCCATGACAAGATGGGCGTTCCCATCTGTGGGGCCTGTAGGAGACCCATTGAGGGCCGTGTGGTGAATGCCATGGGCAAGCAGTGGCATGTGGAGGTATGATGTTGAACTGTATAACTTCAGTTATCTGAAGCTTAGAAGACACTATTTCAATGTCAAGACTAGTGAAGTCACATTCAAGGAGATGAATGTGTTCTTTTTTCTTGTAGTGTCTCATATTGATTCCAGAGACATTTACATAATTGACAGTGTCTATGTTCTGTTTGAAATGACTTTTTCTCTGCTTTCTATAGATGTTCCTAGTCTGTGTAGAAATTCTTTTATATAATTCCTGCTGAAATGTGATTGATTTAAATTGTACATTTCTGAAAAACTGAAAGTAGCTTTTCTTTCAAAAGTCTATAGCCTTTGTTTTCTTTCTTTTTTATTCCTCATTTCATTCCAGTGAGTTCACTTCAATACGTGCTGTACTTTATGTGTGACTCATACTTTTACCAGCCTTATCTCACACCCTTGTGTTAAGTGCACTCCATTTACAAGCTCCTTTATATGTCTTCCTCTTTGTTTTCTTATCTCCAGTGACAATTTCTCCACCTGTCTTCATCTTTTTCTTCTGTTGTTTGGCCACTGTCATGTTGTCCCTCCTCCATATTTAGCATCACGTTTGCACTGTGTGTGAGCGCCCATTTCAGGGCCACCCATTTTTTGAGAGAGATGGTCGTGCCTATTGTGAGAGACACTTTGACATGGTGAGGGGATTCAGGATGGGCCTGGCGTTGATTGCCGCCCCCTCCGTCTCATTTCTCCCTGCCTCTCTACAATAACCCCACACAAGGGTTACACTAATATATAAGTTAACAATTCATTGTCTGAGCATGATGTCTTGACATTTTAAAAGCACAATTGCCCCAAACTTTGTCTCTCCTTTCTCAACTCAACATTTACACTGAAAGGCATTTTAAATATATTAGTAAATAGAATATAATTTAATATAAAAATATAGACTTGACTTCATTTTTACTTTATCTTATCTTTTTTCTGAATGGTATCTTATTTTGACTTTGCAGCTTCCCATCTGTTATCAAAAAAAGGAAAGGAAAAGAAAAGATATAAAGTTTGAGTATCCAAGAGAAAAAAATGACAAAAAAAAACCCTCCATCATGGGGAGTCCTTATTTGTGAGGGTCGAAATGGGCACTATTACAAACAACGTACATTCCCTTTTGAATTTCTATCATACCATACCATCAGTTCCTCATGTCTGATTGGAGGATTAGTATACCCTTTAAGAGTCCACTTTTCTGTCCAGCTTCTTTACTCTCTGTACTCTGTTTGGACCCAGTAACAGGACATCTGGACTGAACTGATCTGGATGTGCTCTGAGCTGATAACGTCTGAGCCAGATTGTGCTGCTGCCTGAACATGATAATGTACTGACTGACAGCTGTGCTAACCATGTGTGCCGTGGGTTTGTTTGCAGCATTTTGTGTGTGCTAAGTGTGAGAAACCCTTCCTGGGACACCGTCACTACGAACGCAAGGGCCTGGCCTACTGTGAGACACACTATAACCAGGTAACATTCGATTGTAGTGGAAATACTCATACTGAACACTCGCATAGAAGTGTACATATCCTGCTATTTTTGCTTGTTATGATATGTTCACTCCTCAAGCTCCTTTTATAGTATGAAAGACTTCAAAACAAGCTCAACTATAAGTATAGTAGTCTAGATTAGTAGCCAATGGGAACACAGCATTGGTCCAGGGCTTCTAACATATGTGATTAATGATAAGTGGTGATTAGGGTGTGGTCTTGTGGGAAAATTCAAATTTGAAAGTTGCAGCAAAGGTTTTCCAATATGATTTACATTTTTCAGTCAAAATATTTTACTTGAATTCACAAATGATCAGCTTTACAGTTGAACCCCACTTAATCCCTCAACTATGGAAAAAAGAAAGGTTTGCAGTAAACCATATAATTTCTGTGACTTGTTATTCTCAGTCTAAACTTTGCTGGATCCGAAAGTCAGTGATTCCACCTAGTGTTGTACTTGTGCTTACAGGAAGTTTACAAAATGCCTTGTTAGCTTGTGCTAGTTTGCATGTGTTTTTGACCCAGAATGGCTTGTGAGCCTTGATAGAGACGGCCAGGGCTGCATTGTGTTGCATAATTTCAGAACTTATAAGAAGTAACACTGTGTTGCTCACTCTTCCTTTTCTTCTTTTCACTCTCAGCTGTTTGGAGATGTTTGCTACCACTGCAATCGTGTGATTGAAGGAGATGGTAAGAAAACTGCAAATGAAAATCCAAAATGGTTAATAGGTGGAGAGGTCATATGTTACTCATTATGCAGCCTCGATAACATCAGTACTCACTGGATCACTTTTTACCTAGTGATTCTCTTTTATGTGACTCTCAGTTTTTTTGGATCTGTAAGTTGTGTGCAGATTTCTTGATGTGTTCCTCCTGTAATAAATGAGATTGAATTTCAGACTAGATCTAATCCGTTTAACTTGAGTCACACGTTGATCTGGAGCAGCCTAAGAGTGTCTCGTGACTTTTTTTTTCCCTATTTTTGTCAGTGGTGTCTGCCCTCAACAAGGCCTGGTGTGTCAACTGTTTTGCCTGCTCTACCTGCAACACCAAGCTAACCCTCAAGTGAGTAATATGTCAGTCAAATACACAGTCAAAGTCAAACTGTAACATTAAAGGTGACACTGTGGAGGCAATCCAAGTATTTTAACTTTTATTATTAACTAATTAAGTCGCTTAGTTTAAATTATGATCAGAAATTGATGTGACTTTGCCAGGCTCTCTCTTTGCTTGTCATTGTTCTCTTTCAAAACTACATCTGTGACTGTTTGTTGCTGTTAACTGTTTTTCATTCTTTTTCTTATAATCCTGTGTCTCTGTGGGCTTGTTTCTCCACATCTCCTAGTTTTCATCATTGCTCCTCTTTGTCCATTTAAATGCTTCTCTTTCTCCATTTTTCCTGTCCCTGCGATGTTTCAAACTTTCCTCTCTACTCCTCCCACCCTTCTTTTTTCTTCTTATTCTTCTATTTTTTTCCCCACTATTTCTGTCTCCTCACTGTCTTTCACCTCCTCCTCTCCAACTGCCTCTCCTCTTTTCTTCCCTCTTCTTTCACACCCTCCACCATCTCTCCCTCCTCCTCCCTGCTCCATCAGGGATAAGTTTGTGGAGGTGGATCTGAAGCCGGTGTGTAAGCACTGCTATGAACGCCTGCCGGACGACATGAAACGCCGGCTGGCCAAGCGTGAACGCGACTCAAAAGAGAAGAAGAAGAAACTGATACCCATGTGTCTGTGATCCTCTCTTTCTCCTTTCTCCTCACTTCTACTGTTTTTCTTTTGGTCAGTTTCCATCCTCTTTTCTTTCTGTTTCTATTTTTTGCTGTGTCATCGTCATCATATTTAAACATGCTTCATTCCCCTTTTATTCCACATATGAGTATTATGCTTTGTCCATCTGGCTTTCAAGCTTAAATATGATGCAAATGTTCCATAGATAAATATAAGTTGCCTCTGATTTCAGTTCACAAGCACTTCTCAGCTGAAAACACCAGTCATAAATAAAGCTGGTACTCTGGTAACCCTTGCTGATGCAAACAGGAAAACCAGATCAGTCACATGGGGAAGGGAATGTGTTGTTTCCTGGGACTCTTGGCCTGTCTGGGCCTAGAGGGTAAAGCCTTAATCGCTTCCGGCAGCTTTCTGGCTGCAGCAGTGGAAGTGTTGAGGTCCCACCAGGTTTGACACGTGCTCTGGTCCTGCGAGTGATTATCTTCTTTTGGAGGATATGCCGTCCGGGCAGCTGGGGGGAAAAAGGTTTAGGGAGCTTGCCAGTGTAAGTGAAATTAAAGGCATTTAATGAAGAAAAATACCATTCGAGCCCTCATGGAGCAGATTTTACCTCTGCCAAGGTTTCAAAATCCTCCAGATGTGCTATATCAAGTATTAAAAATAAGATTAGGAAAATTTCAGCTCTTTCTTGCTAACGAAGTGTCCCCAGAAAAATGCTCCCTAATTTGATTCTAGCAGGGAACCTTTGTCATCCATCTTTCCACTTTTTTCCAATGTGTGTGTAAAAGGTCCAAAAAGCAAGTTTTGCAGTCATCCAGCTAGCAGATCAATAAGTAATCTAGAGAGGGATATTTTCTTAGAAAATAACAAATAAAATCAAACAAAAAAAATCATTTCAAATGATTTTTTTCTACACTTTGTGTAAAGAAGGCAAGGACCGAGTTTAATTCGATGATGTCACAAACAGCGTCTGGCGTTGCGCAAAAGAACAGTTTCTTTCAGCTGTTTCAGATGTTAAAATATGAAAAAATACCATCCACAATATTGACTCTTGAACAGAGCATTTTTGTTTGTTTTCTATAACACATGCATGTCAGCATTTTAAGTCATAGTTAAAATTGCACATACTGGGAATAATAAAGACTAACTTCCAACTCTTTCTTCCATAGGAACAAGTTTGTGGAGTTTGACATGAAGCCAGTGTGCAAGAAGTGCTATGAGAAATTCCCTCTTGAGCTGAAGAAGAGGCTGAAGAAGTTGTCTGAAACTGTCGCACGGAAGTAGACACACAGTTCAGCAGCTGTAGGGAGGGAGAAATAAATGAGACCCTGATGTGGCCATGCAAGTCACATGTCCAGAATTGATACTTGTATAAGGATAACTTTGTTTCATATTATTGCTATGTTACATTTAGGGTGGTCATAGAGCCTGAAACTGACAAGTGGGTCAACAGACAGGTTGTTGGTCAGTCAATCAGTAGGTGTAACAACCTGTTCAGTGCCTTTTGGCTCAAATACTGTGCTGTACATTTGTCACATGCTCGCCTTATATCACTATATGTATCAAACCTAAACACAGATGATGATCCTGCAATTTAAAATGATATATTAGCTTAAGTAGAATAATATAAAAATGTGCCGACAGGCTGTTCAGCTCTTTTCAAACTTGTGT
Organism: Ctenochaetus hawaiiensis; assembly: GCA_029783645.1. Classification (NCBI taxonomy): domain Eukaryota; kingdom Metazoa; phylum Chordata; class Actinopteri; order Acanthuriformes; family Acanthuridae; genus Ctenochaetus; species Ctenochaetus hawaiiensis. The sequence continues at coordinate 15,999,767 of JAPZDY010000005.1, forward strand.
TTATGATGCCATGACATTTATCCTCTGTTACACTCAGTTTTACCGATACTCTTGTATAATAATAGAGTAAAACCAAAGAAAGTTGAGAAAATACATTTTTTAACTGTGTAAATATTCTATCTTATGCGTACTGTTTTCCACCAACGTGTCTTTGTGTTTTTAACATGTATTTCCTTTAATATTATGCAAAATAAGGATGTATTAAGATCTATAAAGATAGAATTTCTTTCTGCATCTACAGTCTGTGGAAGTCTTTCTGTAGCGTCCTTATTGCTGCAGTGATCGACTCAACCATCACCTGTAGTATGTTAGATTGCCTTATTATGAGCTATGCATTTTATGCGTAAAATACAATAATATTATTAGGTTCACTTGCACAATCAAATGCAATTCAGTACAACAGCCCGGAAGTAAGAACCAAGTTTACAGTGGACACTTTTTATTTTATCTACTCTCTCCAGTTTTAACACCATGATTACATCCTAAAAATGGCATAAGAGATGAAGTGCCACTACTGTCACACTGTCATCAAATCCTGAACACAATAAGCTTCACGGTAACAGGATTTATTGCATAGCAGCTTGTAACTGTGTGCATTAAAACATGATGGCTTGTGGCATGTGCTGAGACTGGATATGGAAGTAATGGTAGATGTAAGAACTTGTCTCTGCTGTTTGTAATCCAGAGAAAGTGATCCTCTTAGAGAGGTGTACCGACTTCCTCAGTGCTCAGACCCAATTAGGAAAGAAAGCCAACTGTTGTGAATAGGACAGAATAATTTGCATTCTGAAAATGTTTCACTTCAGCTGTAGTTTATTGTGGAAAAGCATGTCCTTCACACTTAATAGAACAACACATTCCAATAATTTATTGAAATACTAACCCTGTCTTTTTGGTATGAATTTCACAACCTATGCCATAACATTTCTCATATGTCACACAGAAGTAAAAATATCCGCTGGGCTGTTTGTTGTGAAACAGAACTTCAGCTCCACTAAAAATAGTCTAGTGGATAGCTCTATTTTATATCTACCTTATTACCTGGGACACTGAAATGACTACAAACAGACAGACACTGCTCTTATACATTATTTTATTCTCACAATGCTTATTAAGATAACATATTTGTTTATGTAAACCCACCAAAGTCCTTTTTTTCAGACTTGAATAAAACATATTTCATGATATCTAAGATAATTCTGTCAACTCATTTGAATAAATGTTAATATCAATGCGACCAGTGTTCATTTGATTTTTTTTTTAATGTAAAATGTCTTATCTTTCTCAGAGTGTGCTATTATATTACTTGCAGGTTTAGGAGGTGTTATTTGATTACACCCAACAGTATGACAAAGTAGTTTTCTCAAGCTCCACCTTAACTGGCAACATGCTTGTTTTCTGATAAAATACATATCACAAGAGAAGGGGTTTATTTGTCTTATAGTCAGTTTCTAAATATTTTTTGCAACAAATTTTCACACACCTTGAGTAACATTATATCAAAAATAATTCCTTGTAGAGATTACATGGGCTAAGTAAGTTCTTGGATCAACCTTACCCGACCTAACGTTCACATAAAGCACAAATTGCACTGTTAATTATTGTTTTTATAACACTACATACACACATGGTCATTATAGTCCACTTTGCTTAAATTGGCCTGGATTTAGACAATATGCAGTTTATTATAACCTG
>JAPZDY010000005.1:16009719-16027999 GCA_029783645.1 Ctenochaetus hawaiiensis
AAACAAATAGTGAAGAGACTCTGATGGCTTACAGTTACCGCTGTCAGTCCTGGAATATATTAAAAAGTAAAGATGCCAGTGGGTTAGCATTTTGAATCCTTTTATTAGAGCAACATGACTGACTGTCCCCTGTCAGATGTTGAGTTGAATATTGAGTGTATTTATTTAAGGTCCACTTGTTGTATGTCTCTCTGTAGTCCTGGTATGTCAGCCAAACTGCGGATGATTGTTCAGCATGGACTGAGCACTCTGAGGGCTGGAGAGAAAAATGGGCTGCAACCAGCTCTGGCCATCCACTGGGCTCAATGTCTCAGCCAGACGGTAGGTACACACACACACACACACACACATATTTTCACAAGCTCTGTGAGTGGCCAGCTCGACAAAAGACAGGAAGTGTTTTAAAACTTGGGGTCTAGAACAGCATCACTACTGCGTAACACTTTGCCCATTCTGGATTACTGGGTATTGTGCAGCAGGATAAACGCATCATTGTATTGCCATTGCAAAAAGGCTTAAGAAAAGGTGCAGAGATAGACAGGTGTATGTGATGCATGAACATAAATATGAATTTATCAACATGATCAACCTCCTTCATTTAAAACATTACCAACATGGTCAGCAAGAAAGGGGACCAGATCAGTTGTGGGTGGCAGTCGTGCACATGCTGGCATGCAGCACAGCCAGAAAAATAGCACTTACATAACTCAGCATCTTGCCAGATCCTGCACAGACGCACATGCCTTTCCACCTGCTTCTTTCTGTCACTTTCTCTACAACTGTTAAATGTGAATAAGATGTCCAAACAGCCACATGTGCTGACTGTGTGTGTGCTGGAGTGTGCAGTAACTGTTTTTGTCAGAAGTGCTCAAATTGTTTGTCTTACCTTGTTAATACTGTCAGCCCTGCATTAAAGGGGCATTCCAGTATTTTTACACCTATTTTTTGTATTTTGATGTGCTACAAAGTGGGACTTGCATAAATTTTCTTATTCCATTAGATTCTTCAGGGGTGGATCTAAGACATGCCTTTAATGACTGTTCTGTTTTACCCCATTTTCTAAAGAATCTCTACTACAGAAAGAGACTTTTTTTGTGTTAAAGAGTAAAATCCTTTGTGTTTTACTACAAACATGTTTTGCTCAAGGGGAGTCTTGCTGCAAAATTCTGGAGACTTTGAAAAAAAAGTTCTGTTTCCATATAGATCTGTGTTGTAATGTTAGACACTTAAAATAAGAAAAGCAGTTTTATCAGATGTAATGATCATAAAGATAATCATAGTTGCTCAGGATAGGATAGTATTACATTGCAGCAGTGTTCTGGCTCTCCCCTTCGGTGATCTATTGAAACAATTAAAAAACTTTTTGCAAGTGGCAATCACTTGAACTCTAAACCTTGTAAAAGTAGGGTCGAGGCTTACAAATACCATAATTCAAATATGAGCTAATGTGACCAGCTTACCTTCAGTCCTGGATATACAGCTGTCTTTTTCTGTCTACATAACCAGGGTGATGGCGTGAATTCGTACTACGACCGGAAGGAGTACATTGGTCGCAGTGTCCACTACTGGAAAGTTGTACTTCCACTCTTGGAAAGGATCAAAAACAGACGCAGTATACCAGAACCACTTGACCCCCTCTTCATACATTTTCCCTCAAAAGACATTCAGGTAAATATTATTGCTGTGGTTTGTTTTTATCATATAAATGCTCTTTTTCCTGAGGCATTGTTGTCTTGAGTCTGAATTTGTTGGGACTTTTGGCTTTGGCTTTTTTGAACTTATCTTTAATATGTTTTTTTTTCTTTTATGTTTAATGAATTTAAAATGAGCCTTGTATTACATATATGTTACACTACTTGTTTTTTAGTAGTTTTTATCTAATTCACAAGTACGTTGCTTGATTTATTCAGGAACCTATTAAATAGATGTTATACGGTTTTGCAGTTTGTGGACATTTTTCAGTCATTAAGGTGTTTCTAGGTCAAATAGTTTGATAGATACCAGGATTTGGTGTTTGTTTCCCACTGGGACTGCCATAGCAAATATATACACCTATATTAGTAAGTGTTAAGTTTGAAGAATCTGCCAAATGATAGATTCAATTATGTCGGCTTTTGAATGTTTTTTAATGCATGTCTGTATTCCTTTTCAGATTTCTTCTGTTAAGGGCTATGAGGAAGAAGCTAAGATAGCATATGCTGCTCTCCTTGACATTGAAGGCAAAACAGAGGAGGCCATAGCTACCTTAGAAACCATTAATAACATGTCATCCATTTGGCATTTGGCACAGGTAAGTAATACACTTCAGCACAACAGAAATGGAATAAGTTCCTCTTTCACATTCTGGGCTACTGATTGTGATAGATGTGCACCAAAGATTATTTCTGTTTACAGACAAAAGAACCAGTTTACACCCCACTCCCATTCATGGCAGCTAAAAGTTCACTGTTTAATCCCTTGATAGAGACATCATCTGAGCTGCTATTCGAACACCTTCCTTTTTTTACTAATTGAAAAAGTAGAACAACAATATTGATCAAATAAAATTTCAACCTCAAATTTCACCCGATCAGCAAGCTAATATGAGAGATCTGGTTGGTGCATGTCTAATATGCATACACCAGCTTCTAGAATATATAATGCTTTTGCTATTCATTTTTTATGATGTGTTGTTTTTTCTCTGGAAGATCTACCAGCGGCTATCAGAAGAGGCCAGCAATGGGGTTGAGGAGACTCAAGACAGATGCATCACTTTTCTAAGAAAGTTCAGGATGTACTTGTCAAAGATCTATAATGCTAATGCAGACGACATTGAGAATGTGAGTTCCATTTCTAGTAGCTTGAAACATACTGAACTTTCCGAAATGTCAAAAGTAAAACCTGTGACATACTTCAAAATGAGTAAGCACATTTTAGCAGCTCTGCATCTGATTAAGCATTTATTATTTATTTATTTTATAATTTTATTTGTGTCCCAGCTGCCTGTTTCTATGGAGGAAATTGTGGACCTTCTGAACGATGTAAACCAGCAGCTGGGGGACAGCGGGGAGGCCATGGATGATGAGGAGGAGAAGGAGGAGGACAGTAGAAGAGGACCAACACACTCCAGCCCTGCTCATCCCTTAGAAACCTCTACCACTGCATCCCACATAAAGTTCTCCACTCCTTCTCCTAACAAAAGCATTGTCTCTCCTTCCAAGAGACACATGGTAGGTTCCAGTCACTGGTTCTTCTTGACTAAACCCCCCATGTAGATTTCTTTAATTCCTCTATACAATAAACATTTCCTTGTATTTATCACAGAGATTGATCTGTGATTCAAATTAGTAACCTCTCATTTCTTTACCCTCTTGTTCAGATTTCTCCAAAAGCACCACCTCATTGGGTGGAGGACCAGAAAAGTCTCCTCCAGATGCTGTGTCAGCAGGTTGAAGCCCTCAAGGTCAGGATTAGAGATTAAGCAATTTTCTTTTTATAATAGTAAATAAGAACAACATTATAGTTAAAAAAGAGAAACTCAAAGTAATATAACACTGAGTAAATTATGCCAGAATACTTGTAGAGGAAATAGCTACATAAGATTTGATTCACTATAACTAAAAGGAAACATGGACAAAGATTTTGATTTTCTGAAGCTGTTACAGAAATGGGATCCGATTACTTTTACTCATATGATTTGGTTTACCACTGTCAGCAAATTTGTCCTAGACACAGTTCCAGCAAAACTCTACTGCTCAAATGATTTAGATGAAAATAAACATCCTAGTAAATACTTTACTGTCTCCAGTGTTTAACATAAGAATAATTCATTAAGTGTCGTATTGTAATGTATAGCTGTCACGCATTCGTTCTTAAATATGCATCTTGTTTTGCAGAACGAGGTTCATGATCTGAGACACAATTCTTCAGGGAATGCAGGCTCTCCTCATCACAAAATGTATGGGGAAAGCTTTGGGGCAGAGGGCCTACAGGAGCCTTTTACCCCTGTCCAGTCCTACCATGGAGCCCCCCTAACAGGTCAGTGACCTAAAATGAACCAAAGAATGTCTAACTTATTTCTTTTTTATGACTTAATATTGAACATTTTAAGATTTAAAAGTTCCTCTATGTTTCTGTCTTCTTTATAGTTGCTACCACAGGCCCTTCTGTGTTCTACAACCAGTCTCCAGCTTATAACTCTCAGTATCTCCTGCGCACTGCGGCAAACGTAACTCCCACTAAGGTAATTATCAATTTTTTAACATGAGTTCACAGAAGTAAATTGATTTAGAGTTTATGGAGTGACATGTCTTTTCTTTCTTTTTGTATAGGGGCCCATGTATGGTATGAACCGTATGCCACCTCAGCAGCATATGTATACCTACCAGCAGCCCACACATACACCTCCATTGCAGACAGCCCCAGCTTGCATTTACCCTCCTCAAGAACAGGTCTTTGGTACCCCTCTTAGGTTTGAATCACCGGCCACAAGCCTTCTTTCCCCATATAGTGAGGAATATTATGGCCAAGGTGTAACCCAACAAACATCTAACCCTCCACTGCCTGAACCTGGGTACTTTACCAAGCCATCTGTAGTCCCTGTTCAGCAACCAAAGAGCGTTGAGGGGAAGCCTATGGACTTTGGGAAGCTCTCCTTCAGCCAGCAAGCACCTGCTGAAGTCCCCAAAGTGCCTAGCTTTGGAGCAGCAGCAGTTTCCCAGTCAACACCCTCAGCAGCTTTTAAATTCAACTCCAACTTTAAATCCAATGATGGAGATTTCACTTTCTCAGCTTCCCAGGCAAAGCACAGTGAAAGTCTGCTTGGTCTCCTTACATCAGACATTCCCACTAAAACAGACACTGTGCCAGATAAGCCTGCAGCCCAGCAGCAGCCTCCCAGCCAAACAGAAATCTTTACCTTTGGCAATAAAAATGTTACTGGCTTTCCTTTTGTTGATTCTGCACAGAGCAAAAACACTGGAAGTCTCTTTGGCAAGGTTGAGCAGCCTTTTAAGTTTGGGGATGTTACAAAGCCCGTATTTGGGGTTGCCAAGTCTGCGGCAGAAGAGGAAAGAGCAGCTGAAAGTGACAATGATAGCACTCATGTTGAGGAGGATGAAGATGGTCCTCACTTTGAGCCTATTGTACCTCTTCCTGAAAAAGTGGATGTTAAAACAGGTGAGGAGGAGGAGGAGGAAATGTTTTGTAACAGAGCCAAGCTGTATCGCTTTGACACAGAAACAAAGGAGTGGAAGGAGCGGGGAATAGGCAATGTTAAAATCCTGAAACACAGCACTAAAGGGAAGGTCCGCCTCTTAATGAGAAGGGAGCAGGTCCTCAAGATTTGTGCAAACCACTACATCACTGCTGACATGCTACTGAAACCGAATTCTGGCTCTGACAAATCCTGGGTCTGGAATGCTATTGATTATGCAGATGAGGAGCCTAAGCCTGAACAGCTGGCCATTCGCTTCAAAACAGTTGATGAGGCATTGCTGTTCAAAGCTAAGTTTGAGGAAGCTCAAAAAATTGTGCTCAAATCACCAGAAAAGCACAATCAACAAGAGAAGAAAGAGGAAAGCTTAAATATCTCGGATTCACTGGCAGCCCAGTTTGCACTTAAAGAAGGTGAATGGGACTGCTCTGTGTGCTGTGTAAGAAATAAACCCACAGACATGCGCTGTGTGGCTTGCCAAACTGCAAATCCCAATTCATCATCCAAGCCAGACGTCCAGGTCCCTGTTGAAACAAAAGCCAGCCCCTATACTTTTAAATTTGGAACAGATTCATCAAATTCAAGCAGTTCCAGCTCGACATTTACTGGATTTGGTAACTTTGGAGCTTCTATACCCTCCACTTTTACATTTGGAACCAGCACCTCAAAACCCTCTGACACAGCTATTGGTGCATTTGGTTCTGGCTTTGGATCTCAGTTTGGGAAGAATGTTTCATCTAAAACAATTGCAACAGCGCAAACAGCACCAGCCGCTGATGCACCTACAGCGCAGGTTTCTGCATCTGCCGTTATCTCTGGTTTTGGTGCCCAGTTTAGTAAGAAGCCTGGGCAGTGGGACTGTGATGTATGTGATGTAAGAAATGAATCCTCTGCTGACAAATGTGTTGCCTGTGCAAACCCCAATCCTGCTGCTAAATCAAAAGAAGAGGCACCAGTAGCATCAAATCTGCCACCAGTGTCAGGATTTGGAGCTGATTTTGCAAAAAAGGATGAAATGTGGGACTGTAATGCCTGTCTGGTTAGAAACGATGCCTCAGCCACTGTATGTGTTTCCTGCCATGCCCCACGTGAAAATCTCTCTTTAGAAGCTATGTTTGCCAAGAAAGACGGAGAATGGGATTGTGACGCTTGTCTGGTGAGAAACGATGCCTCTGCTAATAAATGTATAGCCTGTCAGACACCAAATCCCAATGCCAAAACCACAACCAGCACTGCTCCCTCAGCCTCCTCATTTACCTTTACCTTTGGAACCAAGAGTTCATCAAATCAGCCAGCTGGAACCGGATTTACAATGCCTTTTAAAACTGGCGGCACTTTTCAGTTTGGACAGAGCACAGATAAAACCTCATCTGCTTCTTTCAAGTTTGAAGCTCCTCAGTCTGGATCTAGCACCACAAATTCTTCAGCCTTTTCCTTCTCGATGCCCGTTCCAGAAGGTAGCTTCAAGTTTGGCATTCAGGACCCTGCAAAGGAAATCCCCACCTCGAGTGATAATCAGATGCCTCCATCAGGGTCAGCCTCCAGTTTTCTGAAAAGCATAGCTGATAAACACAAAGAAAAAGAAAATGTGTCTGCGCCCTCAGTAGACCAAACAGAAGATGATCAAAATCCTTTAATAACTGGTAAAACCAATACATTTAGTTTTGAAGACTTGGCAAAGTCCTCTGGAGGAGATTTCCAGTTTGGCAAGAAGGACCCCAATTTTAAAGGTTTTTCCGGGGCTGGTGAGCAGGTGTTCTCATCATTTCAGGCAACTCCCACCAAGACAGATACTCCAAATGAGCTGGAGGATGATGGCATGTATAAAACAGAGGAAAATGATGATATCCAGTTTGAACCAGTGGTCCAGATACCTGATAAGGTGGACCTGGTGACAGGGGAGGAGGATGAACAGGTTCTTTACTCACAGCGTGTCAAACTGTTCAGATTTGACTCCACCACCAGTCAGTGGAAAGAGCGTGGTGTAGGAGTCCTTAAATTCCTTAAGAACAACACTAATGGTAGGCTTAGGGTGCTGATGAGAAGAGAGCAAGTTCTGAAGGTATGCGCCAACCACTGGATCACCACCACCATGAATCTTAAACCCCTGGCAGGCTCAGACAAAGCCTGGATTTGGATGGCCAATGACTTTTCTGATGGAGATGCTAAACTTGAACAGCTGGCTGCCAAGTTCAAAAGCCCAGAGCTTGCTGAGGAGTTTAAGGAGAAGTTTGAAGAGTGTCAAAGACTTCTCCTGGACATCCCCCTCCAAACCCCCCACAAACTTGTTGACTCAGGCAGAACGGCACACCTTATTCAGAAAGCAGAGGAAATGAAGTCTGGTTTGAAAGACCTGAAATCCTTTTTGACAGATGAAAAAACAAAGATTAAGGATGAAGACAGCCAAGGAGACATTACAACATCCAGCGATGTTTCTAGCCTTGTAATAAAGCCTCACAGCGAAACCACTGGCCCCACCTTGGAGTGGGATAACTACGACTTAAGAGAAGATGCTTTAGATGATACAGCTGACTCTTCAGTCTACGCTTCTCCTATTGCCAGCAGTCCCCTAAGAAAGAACCTTTTTCGCTTTGGAGAATCCACTGGTGGGTTCAGTTTCAGCTTCCAGCCTGGTATCAGCCCCTCAAAGTCTCCTGCCAAGCTCAACCAAAGCAGAGCCTCAGTGGGTACTGACGACGAGCAAGATGCAACCCAGGATGAGGAGAGGGATGGCCAGTACTTTGAACCTGTGGTCCCCTTGCCTGACCTGGTGGAGATTTCTACAGGAGAGGAGAATGAACAGGTGGTCTTCAGTCACAGGGCCAAACTGTATCGCTATGATAAGGAAGTAGGTCAGTGGAAGGAAAGGGGTATCGGAGACCTAAAGATATTGCAGAATTACAAAACTAAACGAGTGAGGTTGATAATGAGGAGAGACCAGGTACTTAAGATCTGTGCCAACCACTGGATCACATCAGCCATGAAGCTAGAACCTATGAAGGGTGCAGAGAAAGCCTGGGTCTGGAGTGCCTTGGACTTTGCTGAAGAAGGAGACGGTAATATTGAGCAGCTAGCTGTGAGATTCAAGCTGCAGGAGACAGCAAACACATTCAAACAAATCTTTGAAGAGTCCAAGACTGCACAAGAAAAAACAGAACTCATGACTCCAGTGACATCAAGAGTCGCCCCACCACAAGAAAGTGGACCAACAGGTTCTGTGCAGACTTCTGCAACAGTTTGTGGGAAGGCAGCCATTGCTGTTCTGGAAGAGACCACAAAGGAGCGCACAGAGCTTTTTCCTGACAGTAAGCCATGTGCATCTGGATCTGCAAGTCCAGTCAACCCATCAAAGACAGTAGTGTCCCCCCCTAAGTTTGTCTTTGGCACTGATAGCCTCCAGAGGTTTTTTGGCTCTCCTAAATCTCACTCTGAGACTGCTGACTCTGCATCTGGTTTGAAAGCCAAAGATTCTGGACAACCAGCAAAGGCTACGCTTCCAGCACCTGCATTCAAAATCCCAGAGAGAGGTAAAAAAAAATTTTAAATATTAATAATAATGTTGTTACAAGTGCACTATTTGATTATTTGTTTTTGAATGAGTATCATGACTGTTTTGGTTAATTTGAGTTTTACTCCATTGTCTGGTTCCATCTGCATCTAATTGCTCCCTCATCATCTTAGTTGACCTGGCCAAGACAATTTCAAAATTTTTTAGGACATAAATTGCATTAAAATCACAGACTTCCCAACACCTCCCCATGTTACCACTGTGTATTGTATTAAGATATTCTGTACGTTTGGTAAAACTGTACACAATATACATTTGATGCACACACTCAGAGCTGGAATACATTTCAGTGAACACATGCTCATATAGTATAATACATTTTCCTTTTTAAGTCTTTTGGCCTTGTGTTCTGATTATGATGCCAGCTTCACGATTAGTTTCTCTTCGCCCAACAACCCATCATCCTTTAGGGTTGGATTTTAGGCTATTCAAAGATAACCCAATGGCTTTTTGGACCAGCACATCAACCACCCAATTTGAACCCCCAGGTACTCTAATCACTGCAGTGTGTGTTAACACTTCTCAGTTGTCACCTGGCTGGCCCTTACTACTAGAAAGACATAACCTGGATGCACGGAGTGGAAAAAAACATGAAAGCTAACATGCTGCATGTCCAATGTGTGGAGATGCATTTCTTTAAATGTACAAAAAAATTTAGTCATTTAAATCATATTGAAGTGGCGCCCATGTCTCTAGATTTAAGTGTTTTATTGAGTTGTATGAAATTTAAAAACAAATTAGAATATTTTTTGTATACCAGGGTCACGAGGTACATGGTGTGTAATGCAGTTAAATTACTGAGTAAAAGGCAAATCTTTAAAATAAATTTATCCTTGTGCTTTTAAAGAAAGGACAAATTTAGCTACTTCCAGATTCTCAAGCAGGAGGAGTTCAGTATACACAGATCCTTATTATTATAGCTAAGCAACAAAAAAGTGAAAAGAATTCATTGTCTTTTCATAAAATTATGTCATTTAGACAGTTCTAATGTCTAAATTTATATTGCTTAACCATAAATGATTAGTTAAGCCTTTTTCTTTCTTGTGAAAATACTTGAGGTTTATTGATCAGCATTTCTTCAAAAGTATTTGACCTATTAAATCAAGATTGAGGGACAATCAGAAGATGTCCCACAATGCATACAGTTCACAGGTGCTGAAGTTTTGCTTAATATGTAAATAAAAATTGCCTAATTTTGGGATGCAGAAACTAGTTAAATTTGGCAACGATTAATGACCAGTTACAGTAGCATTTCATTGATCAGTATACAGAATCCAACCAAAGTTTTGCTTGGTGACAGAAGACACATCAGTAATGAAAGGTGAGCTGAAAAGATTCCACTGAGAGCATCAGCCCAGAGAGGAATGTGTTGTGCGAACGTCACACAGGCCATTTTTAGTGCAGGATGTGTAGCAACAGTATGAAATGCAATTCCCCGTTCAGTCTGGCATCTGCCAGTGATGTGCACCTCAGCAGTGGCTAATAAGAGATAAGGTTCAGGTATTACTGCAGTTACAAGTTAAAGCACCATGTTTCCAACAGTAAGTGGTGGAGTCTGTGAAATAAAATGAAAAACACAGACATATGCACAAAAAAATATTTTAATACAACTTGTCTCACATTTGTAAATTAAATGCATGCTATTCATTTTTGCTGTGCATGACTTTTTGTGTGTGTGTGTGTGTTACTAACACCTGCATTTATGAAAGAATCAAGCAGCTTAATTTCTGCATTTCTTCTAAGCCGTCTCTTTTCACTAAATACTGATTTTACGTCATGTTTGTCACAGGGCCACCTCAGGCAGAAGGAGGCAGTGCATCATCAGATGACGACTCAGGGATAGAAATTGTGTACATCAGGGAACCCACAGCTGAGCAGGCAGCTTTAGCCAGGGAGCTCCAGCTGCCTCTCACCTTCTTCTGCTACAAGAATGACCCAGGCTATACTAGTGATGATCAAACTGATGGTGAGACCAAAAGATGGGAAACAAAAGTATAAAAATGGCATGTCAATATAAGAAGTGTGTTGTCTTAAAATGAACATGGTATTAGAAATGAATCTGCATATTGTCTTTTTAGTTCATTTATGTGTGTTTGTATAAATATATTTTCTTTCTGCAATCTATGCATTATTTCCATTATTCTAAAATTTACAATTGGTTCATTTGACACCAAATAATAACCACACATCCCAGTAGAAGGATGAAAAACGTCTGCAGTGCTTATATCACTGTGTCGTTTGATAGAAAAATGAGCACATTTACATTACACATAAAACATCCTGACATTTGAACAGGGATGATAAATTAAATAAAGTAGCGGTTTCATTTAAACAAATACTGTCGTAACAGAAAGCACATAGGGTCAACACTGTTTTCTTTTGCTTCTGTTTGTATTTGAGGCTTTGTTGCTCTTGTATCATTATTAAACCAAAATGTATTAATTTCTGCACAGTTGACTATGAAAGGGTTTAAAAGCTGAATAACAAGGACCAGACAAAACTAACAAAAACTGGCTTTTTTGGAAGTTAAGTTAAAACAATGCAATTAACATCTTTTTAAAGAATGTCTCGAATTGTAACTTTTCAGATGAGGACTTTGAGTCAGCAGTAAAAGCCTTGAATGGAAAGCTCTACCCTGATCATCCTGAGAAAAAGGCTGCAGCATATGGTGATGGTATGTGGTGATGGTCATTTCCTGTCTCACACTGTTAATTTATCCAGTTACTCCCCATTACTGCCCCATGGATTCTCAAAATTTTGAGGGCTGTGACAGATAAATACTCATGATCGAAGAGTAAATTAATTATGTGCACTGTATCACCATATAATAAAAAGTTTTTGGACTTCATCAGATGTAATGCTCACCTGCTGGTCATTCTCTAGCCCTCAAACTGAGTGTTCTGTTTTCAGAGTCAGACTGCCAGGTGGTGTGGGAGAAGAAACCGACACCAGAGGAGGAGGAGAAGGCCAAGAGCCTCCAGCTACCACCCACTTTCTTCTGTGGTCTGAGCACCACAGACAGCGACCCAGACCCTGACAAGCCTGAGGACTTCGAGACAGAAGTCCGCAAGGCACAGCAAGAGCTGGTAACAGAAACAAAACTTAAAAAGGGCACTGGATTTGTAAAGATAATTCAAGTTAAATAAGCATGCCATTGGTCAGTACTGGAGGACAACAGATTGCACAGTTTTCATGCAGGTCATCTTGACTGCATCTATTTCAGTAACTGGCAAAAAAAAATTATTATGGATTATAAAATTTCCTAAAATGAGAAATATTATATTGAATAAATATTATATAAGTCCAGTATCATAGATTTGACTTTGCAAAGGTAAAAAGTCAATCTCATCCTACTGTTGGGACACCTCAGAGCGTATTATTGAATCAAGTCGTGCATTTTGTTTGACTTGTTTTGGCTGAAAGTAGTGAGTATATTTGGTTTTACTATGAGTGAGTTTGTTTTTTTTGGTTTTAGTATGTAAATTTAGCATCGAAGGAGCATAAGCATTATTGTAGCTTAATTTTTTTTAATTGTTTCAGGATACCCAATCGAGCCGAGCTCAAACAGCTTCCAGCATCCCTGCTGTCGTCACAGAAGAGCAGACCTCGATCCCATCATCCAGCTGCATAGAAGCTGCGGGCAGCACGTCCACACCAGAGGAACAGACCTCAGACCAGCCAGCAGAGACTCAGAGTGAAGCTCCAAGCAGCAGCAGCACTCCCATAGACCTTTCAACGAAAAAGAGCTCAGAGTCCGAGTCCAACACAGGGACTGCAGCTGCTGCCTCTACTGCTACAACAACTAGTCAAGGTATAAATTACTTCCAGTTCATTGTTATAAATGTAAGATCATCGATATTTGACAGTTGACATGTTTTTTGTTGGTCAACAGTGGGGTATTACACTGAAGTAACAATCCTCTTGGTAAAATGTTATTTCCGATTTCATTAACAAATCTCTACAACCATCTTAACAAGACTAATTGCTGATTTTTGCTTCTGGTCACATACAAGAAGGAGGGGGGGGGACCCAACCCATGCCCGACAATATCCAGTGGCTGGGACTGGGTTTGAACAAATGTTTTGAAATTATGTTCAGGTTCAGATTGGATTTGGTCAGCTTTGAGTAAAAATGTAAAAACAATAGTAACATCAATTGCGTGACACAAACTCAGTGCTTCAGCTTAAACTGTGTTGTTCTCAGTTTCAGTTCAGACATAAAATACAGAGTGACTGTTGGACAGAAAGCCGGAGTCACTGATTTCGCAGTGTTTTGCTCTCAATGATGCACTGTATCCTAGAAAAAAGTAGAAAAGGTTTGCTCATTTTGTTAAAAAAAAGAGTTCATTAACAGCATGGACAAACTGCACAGGGTGTAGAAATGGTTGGGCCTCTTCAATACAGTTACCGTGCCTTTCCCTTAGTTTATGAATTTGTGGGAGTTAAAAATAATCCACTTCTAATCCCATTCCTGAAGTTTCTTTGAAATTTTTAAAGTGTTTTGAAATTGTGAAATGTTTGACAGCCATTATTTTAGCCTCTCTAAAGCTAAAGAACATTCGACATCACCTTCACAGCGTCTTTGGTTGTATATAAAATGTCCTCTGACTTTAATTTCCTTTAAACTGCCGTAAAATTTAATTATGTTCAGCTGAAGTATTGTCTGAGTTGAGTGTTGAGTGACTTTGTTTTTCTTCTTTCCAAATCCTGTAATCATCCCATGACACCTCAGTTTTATCTTTTACCTCTATGGGAGGAATTGTGGTTGGGAAGCACTGAAACTAAACTTCTTAACTCTATAGTCACAAAACACAGGGGACTTTCTTACTGCATAATGAATACTTTTACTGTTGATGCTTCAAAGCATTTTGCTAGTGATTCTTATGAACATTTACCAATGAAGAGTTTTAAATACTTTTGATGGATTGTAATACAAGTGTTTTTAAATTCTATGTCCTGGTACTTTGGTAAAAAGATCAGAATTATTCTTCTACTAATTAGCATCTTTAATTTCAACTTAGATTCATAGCAGAGCTCTTGCCTCAGTCGACTTTACACAGTTTTCATGCTGTTGTGTCCAACCCGCCATGTACTGGAATACTGGTTTCAAAAATGAGAGGGGGGGGGGGAGAAAAAAGACTAAATTCAATTCTGTATTTAATAATTTTTCCCTCCCACCACAGACTCCTCCAGCTTTGGCTTCACAGCATTCGGAGGCTCCTCTTTTGCTGATTTGGCTAAAAACTCGGAAGGATTTGCATTTGGAACTAAAGGTTTGCTTTACCTTCCACAGTATCAAAAATAAATATTTTTCTTTGATCTGTCAGTATTTATCTATCTAGAGGATGCAAGTTGCCAAGTTTTAAAGATGTTTTTCATAAAGATGTCTTCCTTCTTTTAAACATAATGGAACTAAATTATATTTAGGACAAAAAAAATACATCTCAAAAAATTGACAGGAATGTCTCTTTGTAGAAGTCATTTCCAGTAAAGATAATTCACAGGCCTTGTGCTAAGTTTCTTGTCCAATTTTTTTTTTTTTTTTTTACACATTTTCCCTGTGCCAAGGCAGGTATGTACACCCACCAGCCTTATTACTGATCAAAAGGGAGTGTGCATCTTTTAATGGATCAGAAGCTTGTGCTTGTGACAATACATTTAGTTTGATTTCGGGTTGCATTGTCCTTTTTTTAGATGATCTTTTGACAAACAGCTGTTCTATCACTATCACAGAAAAACCCTTTTCTTCACTACTGCATTGTTTTACTCTTTATTGAAGACTCCAACTTCACATGGGCAAACGCTGGAGCAACTGTGTTTGGGTCGGCAGTGACCCCTGCCCCAAAAAACAACGGTGAAGATGAGGGCAGCGATCATGAGGAGGCTCCCAATAATGTTGACATTCACTTTGAGCCAATAGTGTCACTACCAGAGGTACCACAAAATGCTGAGCTCCAGTATTTTAGTCTTTTTTTGAGGCAATTAAATGTAGTTTGATGATTCAGAGTGCAGGACCAAATCTCATCCCTCTGGGTGTGTTTTTGTGTCACAGGTGGAGACAAAGTCTGGAGAGGAAGATGAGGAAATTCTGTTCAAGGAGCGTGCCAAACTGTACCGATGGGACCGGGACCTCGGCCAGTGGAAGGAGCGTGGCATTGGTGACATCAAAATCCTCTTCCATCCAACCAAACACTTCTACCGAATCCTAATGAGAAGAGACCAAGTGCTGAGGGTTTGTGCAAACCACATAATCTCACAGTCTATGGAACTCAAACCCATGAACTCCTCAGCCAACGCACTGATCTGGACTGCCACCGACTACTCAGGTACACACAGTGTTGACAGGAAGTCAGTTGATGTGGTGCTTTTGTTTGTTCTTTGTATCAGTCTGATGTTATGTAGCTTTCTCTATTGCTAACATTTTTGTTGATACTTCTTACTTATGATGGTCACATGTCATTCCCTCTGTGTTTCCAGATGGTGAGGGTATGGTGGAGCAGCTAGCGGCCAAGTTCAAAACACCAGAGATAGCCGAATCCTTCAAGAGTACTTTCGAAGCATGTCAAAGCCGCATTGGCCAAAGTGGTGGCGATGACTCATGTGTCTCCTCACCACAGATGTCCAGGGTTCAAGAGCACTCCAGAGACACTAACCCACGGGTGTTCCTCAAAGTGGCAGCCGATGGCGAAACACTAGGCACCATCACCATAGAGCTTTTCTCCCATATTGTCCCCAAGACAGCGGAAAATTTCAGGGCTCTCTGTACCCGTGAGAAAGGCTTCGGGTTTCTTGATTCCATCTTTCACAGAGTCATTCCATCTTTTATGTGTCAGGTGAGAAGAACCTTTTAAAGATCTAAGTGTGAAACTTGTGCAAAGCTACACTTCTTTGTAACTGATGTGGAAATAAATGGAAATTGATTGTATACATTAAACGGATTATAATTTTCTGTTTAATTTTACATCTTACAAAACTTTTCAACTCTTGGAGTCAGGGTTGTACTAAAATCTATCGCGATCAAAACTCAAGTGCCTGAGTGTTTGCGGTTTAAAAGGTGATTTAGTTGACTGCACAAGTATTCAGAAAATCAAGTTTAACAAATTCTTAACACTTTAATTCCTTAAAATAATGTAGATGGAATCTAGTGTTCCATTCATTTGCTGCATCTTCATTGAAATGACAAGCTGACGTTAATGCAGGCCAGTTACTATTTACAGCATTGAACAGCATTACATCTGTCCATGTTTTTTCCCATCTGTGCTGTTGAATCCAAATGCTTCCTCAAAAATTCTTAAAATGTTTCGTGGCATAATTTTTCGTTCAATAGGGCTCAGATGTCTCCCCTTACCCACCCGCTGGAGTACAGCTAGGCACAGTCTGTTGAACTTGTGCACTGAAAGTTTTAAATTTAAACTGATCACTTCATATTTATCCCCCCCCCACAAGTGCCTTTGAATTTTACATAAAAAGTGCCATCCCTATTTAGCAACTAAGACAAACAGCAGTGGTAGAGCTAGAAAAACCATATATATTGCTGTAAAAGTTGAAAGTACTCATGCTTTAAATTGGAAAGTTTAAAGTATTTGTGGAATAAAACTCATGGTTTTAAAGGGTTTACAAATAGAGAAAAAACTTTGAGTTGCATGGATATTTTCAGCATCAGATGTCTATGTAACCTTAGTAACAAGCTCTTTTCTGGTCTTTAGGGTGGTGACATCACCAACAGTGATGGCACAGGAGGCAAGTCCATCTACGGTAGCAAATTTGAGGATGAGAACTTTGATGTTAGGCACACTGGCCCCGGCATTCTGTCAATGGCCAATCGAGGACGCGACACCAACAACTCGCAGTTCTTCATCACCTTGAAGAAAGCCGAACACCTGGATTTCAAACACGTGGCTTTCGGCTGGGTTCAGGATGGCATGGATGTGGTGCAGCAGATGGGAGAGCTCGGCACAAAAGGAGGCACGCCCATGAAGAAGCTTGTCATCACAGACTGTGGACAACTCTAGTTTTTAAGTGTTAAAATCAATTACAGGCTCAGTTTAGGACATAAAGTTTGGATACTTTGGATAATGATGTGTTTGCTTTGCAGTGCATACCCTCCTGCTAAAACTGAATCCATAGTCATTCGGCAGAATTAAACTTCAATCACAGGACTACTGATCCAGAGCCTTCATTGGAGGCAAAATGGCTCCAGTAGCCTGGAGTTAGAAATTATTTTGCTATTCTATGAAGTAGTCACAAATTG
The DNA here is from genome assembly GCA_029783645.1 of Ctenochaetus hawaiiensis. Taxonomy (NCBI): domain Eukaryota; kingdom Metazoa; phylum Chordata; class Actinopteri; order Acanthuriformes; family Acanthuridae; genus Ctenochaetus; species Ctenochaetus hawaiiensis. Next base: position 16,026,732 of record JAPZDY010000005.1, read on the forward strand.
GAAGTGTGGTGTGGTATGTGGGACGAGGCAAACATGGCATACTGTTGCTGTGTTGCACTTACATCTTTATCATATGTCAATAAATGTTCATCATTTGTTTATTTTGTGTGTATAATTGTACATGAAAAACTTTTTTAATGTCTTTTTTTTTGTCTTGCATGTGCCCAGTTTGAATGTTCTCGTACTCTTCACTGTTGTTTTTCCATTTTTTTGAAGAAGTCTTAACTATAATTAAAAGGTGAGATTAATTGAATTCACCTATTGGTTTATTACCACGCCCATGCTTTCCTTCCAAATGCTGCCTCTGTGTACTTTTTACTGTCAGGCTGCCCACATGATTTTTTTATATGTAGGTGGATTTCACTGTGTCCAGATATAGGACTCCATATCTGCCCACAAATGCTTCTGTCATCTCATTGTGTTGCCCTGTGGATGGAGAGTGGTTAGAGGGAGACATTACACCTGGTTTGAATTTAGAAAGGCAATCTATAATAATCAGAGATTATCACAAAGTTGAAAAGGTGGTTGTACCAAATTATTATGATGATAAAGGAGAAATAAAAGTTGCTTTGCGAGTAAAGGATGATTTGTTTCCTTTTAAATCTTTCAGGCTTAACATGGATTGCTACTAAGGCTTCTTAAAAAAACAATCTGATTCAAATAAATCTTTATTTATACTACCTGACACTGATTCATTATATTTCAGATGGATTATTTAAAGGCCCAGACTGTAGGATTTAGCGGCGTCTAGCGACGACATTGCACATTACACCCCACTAAATATTCCTCTGCTCACTCTTCTCTTTCAAGCCTGAACCAACAGGGGCTGTAAAACTGACCAGAAATGCGAAAAGTCTCTCACTTGAGCGATTGTTTGCTCTGTCAGTTCAGGGCCACAATGGACCTGCGCCTGTCAATATAATGTATACAAAAGGAAAACCCAAAGGTAAAAAAACAGCAGTTTTTATTTCCAGGTGATTAAATACTGATAAAAAACACAACTGTTAACATTAGATTGCATTTATTTCATTTCCGATAGATATCCATGAATCGTCAAAATTTCACCCTAGATATCCTCTATGTTCTTTCTGCAAATATCTTTCAAGGTCCAAAATCAACACGTGTGAGTCCGAAATTTACGTTTGGTGTTTAATCTCGGAAGACACATCCGTAAATATTTGTTCTAAAACAGGCCTGGAAAGAAATAAGGAGTATTTACAGTTTGCGTTGGTTTTTACGTGCTTAGACTTGTTTGTCCCAGACACAGC
>JAPZDY010000005.1:16028099-16039971 GCA_029783645.1 Ctenochaetus hawaiiensis
CCGAGATAAATATGCTATATGTTTTTTGTCCGTGTCATAGTCACTATCTTGTAGACTTATTCTACAGTCATTGACAAGTGAACAAGTGTAATGTCCCAAAAGCTAACGGTGTGTCACTGCACAGCAAGCAATTTAAAACTGAGATAAACTCAGATATTCCACACATCATGCCAATGGAACTAAAGAAAGTCACTGCAATGCCTGTGACGCTCTTTTAAAAAATTCTTCCATAGCTGTCCTGCTTAGGTGAGCTGTGGAGAATGAAGGTCTTAAAAACATCAGGGCTGAGCAGCGGCTCGCCCAGTCTGTCTTTGCAGTTCTTATTTTGGTTGATTTAGCCCAGCTGACTGAAAACTTCAACAGAATGAGTTGAGCTGATGTCTAATCCCTGTGGTTTTGTCAGACACAACTTAACCATCAGTTTGTCAAACTATCAAAAGAAACTACAAATTGTGCTCAGATTATACAGCATATATTGCAGTAAATCAGTTGACACTAACAATAACAGCAAAACTACAACATATTCATTAGTCTCTTTTTGCCTTTAGGTGTGTGTGTGTGTGTGTGTGCATAAAATTGTGATTACTTTGGTTAATTAATCAAACCCGAACTTGAATTAGTTACCTTTGGCATGTACAGACAGGGATTTACTCTAATGGTGTAAAAGGATGCCTGCTAGATGAAGTATGGTAACATGTATTCCTCTTTCTTGCAGTAACTACCTGGAACTACATTTGCTTTTCATTTGGCTACCGCTTCTCAAATGGCCCCAAGAGCAGACTGAAGGAGCACTATTTTTCATCATGCCTGAATGGAAACATTCTTGTCCAAACTTACATATTCACATTATGGCCCACAGCACCACCCCCAAAGCCCGGGTGAATCAAACATGATTGGTCACTGAATACAGTTTTTAACTTTTTTCTTCTGACTTTTGCAGTGTTTGATTTTTTTTTTTTTTCCCAGGACTGGCCCAGTTTTTGTGATTGAAAATTAAGACAGGACAGTGAGTGAAGCTCTGTCTGGATTAAGTGTTTTTTCTTCTGTCTGCATACTATTTTAGCAATGATACACATTGACTTCATCAGACTTCTTTGTGTTCATGATTAAATAAGATTCCACCAACAATTTAAAGACTTCTGGTTCAATTTAAAAATAAAATATAATACCACCACTTTCAGTTTTGTTGCTTGTTTTGTGGATTGTTCATTAAGTCTTACTTATTGAATTTTCAGTGGCCACATAAAAAAGGACCTTTTGGGTTGACGTCAGTTTTAGCATTCAAAGTCATGTGTTGCAGCAGATGAAAAGCTTAATATGATCTGGAGAGCAGTCAGGTCTGTTGCAGAAACTCTGATAATGTGATGTGTTCCCAAGTTTTTCCTGAGCCATGTTTGAATGCAACTTTTACAGGTATTCAACACTTGTCCTCCAGTACATCTCAAAAGTAAAAAATATTTTCTCTCCATAACATTTTTTCAAGAGTGTTAGTTACATGTTACTTTTCAGATCATATTTTTTCATATCCCTCTTGTCTCCCAATTTGGTTAATTGTTCCTTCTCAGTCAAAAAATATCCTGTAACTGAGCTAAATTAAAAAAATTGAATTAGCTGGAAAATGCATTGCTACAAAGCTAAAAACTGCACATGAAAAGTTGACTTCCTTAGGATGTGTGTTTCTCAGGACTCAGTGACCTCCTGGGGGTCAGTGACCTAACATCTACTAGTCCTGACGATCCATGAAGTTAATTCTGAACCCACATTTTTATATACTGAGTTCACATTTTGAGGCTGTGTATTTATGTAAACTGATGGAAAAGCCTGACTGACACAAGTACCGTTATTTAGGGCACTGTAAAACTCAACAGGCTTTTAACCTCAAAGGTGTTTCGTGTAACATTTGAGGACCATTTACAGTACATTTATTGTATAGATGATAAATTAGTACTTTGTGTAAAAGGCTAATGTATAGTTTAAACTGTTCTACTGAAGAACAAGGGTGTTATCTGAGAAATCTTGACAGAAACCTGAAACTGCTCCCATACAGGGAGTTGAACTCCAGTCATCAGGGTAAAAACTGGGAGTTTTAGCTGCTAGACCACATGGAACCTGCTCATGATGAAAACCATACTATATCATTACCCAACAATTAAGATGAGGTCAAATGATTTGAAGTGGTTTGTAGACACACTCAAAATGATGACATTTTCAAGAAATTGAATTGTATTTGGTGCTAAAATGTTACATTTTGCACCTTTCAAGGGGCAGCAACAGGTTTCTGCCCTGTAATTTATTTAAATCATAGATTAAGACTGTCTGCAGCAGATGAACCATGACTGGAAATAAGTTTCAAATATTAAAGTAAACATGCGCAGTGATCCCATCCACTCACGCAGGATACAAAGTGCAGAAGCATGTGATCAGGGTGCCAAGCGACACTGTTTGTCCTAATAGTTGAGTTATATAACATTGCTTTAATCTTTGTTTTTCTTGGATTGATTGCTGCTGTTGAAATTCACTGGCAGGGTGGAGGTTGTTATTTTTAACAAAACACAACAACATGAACTCCATCATACAAAACATGTTCACACTTGTCCTGGTCTAGATAAAAAAAATAAACAAGCCAAAAAATAATTTTAACTACCAACCACCAGCTACTGCATCAGCACTAAATCCTCATCCTGCTGTTTTTGTATGTTCTGGCTAAATAAACTGCAGACACTTCTCATTTCTACCGTCCATGCACAACAATTTTTTTTTTTTTTTTTGGACTTCAGAATTAGCTTTTCTGACTGTAAAGGAAAGAAGAGTTTACTTCTTTAAATCTTTGACAAAAATACACCAACATGATATTTACTTAGAAAGATCTTTGAAATCAGTAAATCCAGTTCTAGGATGCACACATGATTAAGAGAAAATATGGACTGAAACTACAGTTAAAAAGAGCATTTTTCACAGCAGATGTTTCAACTCATCAAACACAGCTGTAACTGTGTCATTTGCAGCAATAACTACTGGATTGTAGTCTTGCTATTGTTATCAGTTCAACCAACACAGATATTTTACCATGACATAAGCTGTGAAAATGGTTTGTCCATCTGAAATGTTAGTGGTGGGAGAAAGATTAAAAAAGGTGATCCAATGCTAGTGTAGCTATTGAGGTTAAATTTATTCAGACACTTAATGGGTCAAATTCAAGATTGGCAGATTGCTGGAGTTCATCGTCAGAGTGGCAGGAGAGCCTCATGTCTTTTTGGGTGCAAACATAAACAGGTTGAAAGAAAAGTTCAGTATAAATCAAATAGGTTTATAATATTCAGGAAAACAATGAAAACCACATCTGCCTTTGGCATAGTATGCTTTGGCATGTTAACTCAACAATTATAAACTCAAAAACATCACATACTTCTTGCTCAGGTGATAGACAGCTGTTGCCATTTCACATATTTATATTTGTATAATATTTAGGAGGTCCATGAAAAACAAAAATAACAATGAATATCAACAAGCTGAAAACTCTTGTTGTAATCTCTGCCCTCTCCTATGTAATAAGACTAATGTAGGTGAGCAGGTTTCCAGGAACTCACTGGAACTATGCGGTCTGCATTTCCTCCTCTTCCTCAGCAGACTGGTAGTGTCGGTACTCTGGTTTCAGCTCCCAGGTGCTTTTGTGAGCTCCCTTGTTGTTGTATGTCCCAATTTCCTTCATGATTTCTTTAAGGTAGGTCTGAAGAAACAGGATGGAATTAACAGGGTGTGACATGATGGTATTTGGACACGTTTTACATGTTGTGTATTAAAGGAAGAACTTTTTGACCAATTTGATAGATTTAAGAAAAAATAACATAGAAAATCCTCTCAGATTAGCCACGACTTTACGATATGACAGCAGAGGTTTTAGGAAGAATAGTTCGACATGTTTGGATGCTCTCTCACAGAGGGATGAACACCACTCTCACATCTCTCTGTGAGAGAGTAAAAGGCTTCAGCCAACAACTAGTCTCACACATATCCTTTTTACAAGGCCAGGCACTGTTCCCCTTCATTTCCAGTCTTTATGGTTAACTGAGCTAACCAGCTCTTGGCTATGTCTTATATTCAACTGGAAGTATTTATTTAATCACCCAAAAACCACCAGACGATTAAAAAAGGATATTTCTCAAAAAGTTTTATCCTATCTATCAAGCAGGAAATCTTTAGGTCTTCCCTTTCTGAACTTTGCTATGGTGCCACAAGGGGCGATTCTTGGTCCAATTTTGTTTTTAATATAAATGCCACCCTTGCCCAATGTCATCTGCAGACACAGCATTTTTTTTTCATTGTTAAGCAAATGACACTTAGTTGTACCTACTGGTAAAGCCTACTGACCTCCCTAAGCTGAGTTCCATACAGGACTGCATGTCCAACATACAGAAACCAATGGCATTGAACTTTCTCCAACTAAATTTGAACAAAACTGAAATCCTTCTTATTTGGCCCCAGAACATCACCAAATAAAGTCTGCCACCTACTGTTCTCTAGTCTTAGCATATTAAACTAGTTGCAGAAAATCTTAGCAAGCTGATTGACAGTAATTTAAGAGCAATATGTTACTAAGCTGGTACAACCACCAGAGAAACATGGCTAAAATCTCAGCTATTTTAAATTTTAGAGATACTGAAACTGTCATACATGCTTTATTTTTTCAAACCTTAATTACTGCAACAGCCTGTTCTCCTGTCTCAACCAAAAAACCCTAAAATGATTGCACATTGTACAGAATTTAGCTGTTCTGCTTTTAACCAGAATCTGGAGGCACGGTCACATCACACCTGTTTTAGCATCTTTACACTGGCATCATGTTTATTTTAGAATTGATTTTTAAGATTTTGAAGATAACTTTTATGGCTCTACATGACCTAGCGCCAGACTATATTCTAGACCTTTTAGTCCCTCATGAACCTGGTTCTAGTCTGAGATCATCAGGGAGGAGCTACTTGCTCCCCGAGTCCAGGCTGAAAACAAAAGGTGACAACAAAGTTGACCCCAAAAATCTGGATATCAGTTGTTCTGAGTCAGTGTTTTCCTTTAAGTCTTGTTTAAACATTTACTTTTATTAGAGAGCTTGTCCTGATTTTATTTGAGCTACCTGATTATTTTATTGTTAATTCTTATCCTTTTGTCATTTTTATCTTGGTTTGATTTTTATTTTCTTACTTCTTATCTAGCATTTTATCTAATTCTTATCTTCCTTTTACTTTGTGTGACTTTTTCTCTTTGGCACTTAGTTTGATAAGTGCTCTAAATTTTTGCTTTATTTTTATTATACCTAATGGTTTCCCAGTGCATCACACACTCAGCTTTGCTTCTCTTTTTAACCTGCCTAGATCTTCCACTTCTGTAGTGATTGTACCATTTAGTTTCAACAAGTATAAACCTATTTTCTATTACGGAGTAGGAGCCATGGAAGACCATTCAGTAGTGCTGTGTGAGAGGGACCATACTCACCAAACACCACTGGGTGTCTCTATTGAGCTTGTGCAGACGTGCCCACTGTACCTGATGAATAACAGTAATGTGTTTTAAGACTTTTCATAATGGGCATTTCGGTTACTTTAGCGCAGTTAATTTGAGTGTTAGCCAAGTGCTTTAGGAGAGAAATGATGGTGTGGAGTGTATTGCGGCGTTTGACTCCTACTCAGCCGATGGTTATGCAATCAGATGCAATCAGAGGGAGAGAGGGACCTCAAGGTCTCATCAGCACCTACACATTGCTGTTCTCTGTGAGCTGGAACGCATCCACTGCACTGTATCTATTCATCCCATGTTTGTGTGTTTGTGTGTATGTGTGTGTGTGCATGTGCATGTATGTTGGCCCAAATTTCAGCCACAAAAGATAGTGTGAACAGGCATGAACGTCACGCTGTGGGCGATTTGTTCCAATTTAACAAAGCAAGGTGGATAGTGGGCAGGTGTATTGTTTTTTTTGGTCTAGCTATATTGTTATATGTTTTTGTTTTGTGTGTGTGTTTATTTGTATTGGTGTGTGTGTGTGTGTGTGCTGCTTACCACAGGTTGTTTGGTAATATCCACCAAGTCCTTAATGTTGTAATACTGGTGCTTCTCAAAGGCAGAGAAGAGCATGTCCAACACGACCTGCCGCTCAGCCCTCACCATTTTTCCCTCTGATTTCTTCTTCTTATCATATACCACCTGAGAATCATGGGCAACATTACTAATAATAATAATATTAACAGTATTAAAAAACACTGGTGACTTAAATCTGTTCATTATGGTTTTATTCCAATGTCACAGTTTGATCAGAATCCCTACAAGTGTTTATTTAATAAATTAAATAAATAAATAAATAAAAACCCTCAATACTAATTTAAACACAGTACATTCAGTGTCTCTACACACATTTTAAAGTATGTAAAAATACTATGAGATTTTTTGTTTAACATGGTTTTACTACATAAGGAGTTTAACACAGCTTTGGAAGAGGACTGGAGGAACCTTCACTTACGAACTCATTCAGAAATTCTGGATCTATAAATAACCTACCACCACTGGTTGTACTAGTTTAACCAGTGGAAGAGCAACGCACATCATTAAAGCTCATATTAGGGAAAAAGATAGAGATTCTGCCTCAGTCTGAGGCTCAAATGAGGAGTGTTATGAGTAGCAGACATATCTGAATGGTAAGTATAGTCAGTATCTCTTATTAGTTTATATCGCTTGTTAGCTTGTTAACTTGTAACTAGCTATGGCAGCATCAGGAGTGTGCTAATGTATGCATCACACTGTGCACTAAAAATGCTTGTGAGGTCAACAGGTTACTTTCTATCAGTAACTTTGCCATTACATGATTTTTGTTCTGTACTTAAAAATATCATGCAGCAACGTCAAATGCAAATGGTGGTCATAACATATATTTTTTTAAAATTAAAAACAACACACACATAAAGCCATGTTGTTATAAGTTCTATGTTCTCACATTGAAATCATGGTTGGCCACAGGCTTGAAGACAGTAGTGATGGCTCTATCCAGCTGCTGAGACAAACGTGGAGACTTGGTGGACTCTTGAATCTGCAACCTGATACATGCAAACATACACAAATACATCTTTCAGTAATTTAAAAGACTTAACATGGACTTACATTCCTTGTCTAGATACTTACCTGAACCATACTGACAACTTGCCTAACCCTTTCCCAAACCTTTTCCTTGGTAAGTATCGTAAAATAGAGTGATTAACATCATGGGGACTTGAATTTGTCCCCATACAGAAGGAAAGTACCCACAATGTGACCCTATAAAAAGATTTTGTCCTCACAACATGAGTAATGCATGTCGGCACAAACACCTGTTTGCTTTGTGTTATCTTTGATCCAACTTGATCTATGCTGACAGATGTGCCTGTTGGCACGGAAACAACTGTCAGAACCTCGAGGTTAATCCAGCCAAATATGTAATGGCAGCTGCTCTGTTCAAAGATATTCTGCTTTCTATTTATTCTGTTGTTGTCTCTCATTCATCTTGACACATTTTGTTTGGCCTGACTGCTACACAAAACAGCAAACATTATGAGCTTAGAACACAAAGCACCGCAGCCGCCCATTGTCCTGCCATGATTACCACTATATACCACTATATATTCATGATTATTTAACCTTAACTATTTATTCTAATGAATCTATGATTACTTGTTTTTTTAATCTCTTCTCGCATTTCTTTCTTAATGTCTCACATTTCATCTTCCATTTCTTATCAAACATAAAAGCAAAAATTATTAGTAATAAAGTCAATCAATGAAGAAAAACAAACTCTAAACATGGTTCAAGGTAGGTGTAAAGCATTACAAATTTCTTTTAATCTTTTTGTTCCTTTTGTATACAGTGAAGTGCTGCATAGGATTACTTTATCCAGGGGTAAAGTTTCCCCGAAAACTGTTGTACTTTGTCCACCCACACATGCATACACACAGCCGCGGCCAGGACAACATAATGTCCTGCATATCATGTAGCTTGCCATGATGGGGGGACATTTGTCAGCTGTCATCCAAACGGGAGAGTACATATCATCGAGCGTTTCTTTGTTTTATGTATTAAATACAATTTAACAAATTAATTTCTGTATGTGCACTACAGTACTTCACAATATCACCCTGGAGGGTCCAAGGAGAATCTAAGTCAAATTGATAATCAGCATAGGAATCTGAGAGACTCTGTGTCTTTTATGGGAGATTACAAAGATGGTCACAGTTCACATTGCATAAAACGCTGTCTTGCAATGTGTCTTATTGATTGGATGGCTGACACAGAAATGGCCTCACACACTAAAGCAAACTGTTACATGTTTGCCATGGGTTGCATTGTAACAGTGCATCTGGCACTGTGATGCGGTTGCTATAGCAATACCATCCACTAACAAGCTGGAATAACAGTCTACAATAAAGAGGAGACAGAAACCATTTGAAAAGGCAGAGTGGACTCCAGTGTGTAGTGTACACAAAGAAATAGTTAGCAGCGAAGCCCCTGTCAACATGTTGCAACTTCTCTGCTCCTACTGGAATTATTTCTAAGGTTCATATAGACCAAAATTCAAGCACTTTCAAGGCATCTAAACCAAAAATGTTAAGACTCTAAAAAGCCTTAACCATTGAACCAAAGTGTAACCATAAGAACATTTTTCAAAAAAAAACATTTACAGAATTCCTTAATAATCACAGCAACGGATGTGTATTGTTTATTTCACCAGCTGTTCCTATTAGCCTTGATTGATTGCTTTTACAATGATAAAAGTTCTTGCCAATTTTGAAGCCAAGGACAAGAAGTCATAAAAGAATTGTTTCATTTAAAATGTAAGACAGAGTTTTGGTTTACATTAGAGATTGTTTGGATGAAACACCACATTATGTTCAAAATATAGCATATTTTTTACAGAGGTATATTCAAATTCAAGCATATCCCCAATTTGAAATAAAACAATTAAACGTTAATATTTTACACACTCATTTACAACACAGTAACAGATGTTTATGTTGTTCTGGATGAAAAAAAAATAACAGCAGTTTAAGAAAACAAGTGCCTTGTTTCTTTGCATATGGTAATATATTTGTGTGTTTATTTAACTTAATGTCAGCAACAACTGTAGGTTTTTTTTGTCTTTAAGTATTAATATTAAAATGGTTTTTCCCCTACACTAACATTCACATAAATATGCTAAGAGCTTCAGTAATTTTGCTTGAAACTGTCTATAACATCTAACTGCTGCATGTTAATTTACAGTAAAAGTCTTGGCTTTATTTTATTATTTTAGTCCAGTGCAATCATGAGGCACAACAACATTTTTTTCACATTTTTGAGTGCAACAATTTCAAAGTTCACTCACTTTTTCAGCTTCATGTAGTTGTCATTGACGACTGGTTTGCATTCAGCTCTGTGCACCACCATCCCCTCCAGACTGATTCCATCTACAACAAAGACAGTGACTCAGCTGCTTAATCATGATTCAGACACAAGGAGTCTGTTGGAAAAAAGAGTCAGACTACAGTCATATTCTTTATTCCGTAGAAATTTTAAATAACAAAACCTTATTTAAAATAACCTGCTCATACATTTTTTTAAATTACCCACAGCACCCATGACAAACAGGAAGACGCTCTGGTAAAAATCAACTGACTGGCATCATATACAGCATTTTAATATCTTATAGCAGCTATCCACTTATTTCAAACTTTTGAATAGTGCTCAACATGCAGAAAGAAATGAGAAAACTTAAATGATTTTTCTAAAAGCTTGAGTATACTGGAACTGACATTTAACACCAGAGAAGTGTTCGAAAAGGGGCAGGACTTAATTTATTTATAATAATATAATAGTAAATATTATTACAATATATTTACATGTAGTTAATCAGGCAAAGTTTCTGCCGTTTGAAGAGAAAGAAGCTGAAGTGTTATTACCCATCTGTTACTTTGATCTATCTAATCCAACCACTTATCCACTTGCTAGCACTTGTTGGTTAAACCTCTCACACGCTTTAAACTTAAAAGCAGTTCAAAAGAGGTCAAATTATCTAGTGCTTTACAAAAAAGGCAGAACAGATTTGAGTGTCAGAACTCAGTTTTTTCCTCTTTTCAGCCCAAATTATCATCCCATGACCTAAAGTTTTATCTGGTGAACCTTTCCAGTGGCCTAACCTCAAAATTTTGCACCACCAAACTAACTGTATATAGAGAGATCCTGATCAGCTCCAGCAGAAAAAAGATATTTACACATTTTTGCATCAGTATTAACAATCTGATAATGTGTGATATAAGATGTCAGTTATTGTAAGTACAGAATGAGTACTTTGGCATGTAATACTTAAGGCACATTAAGCTAATAACACTTTTGTACTTTTCAGTAGTATTTGTGTATTCAGGACTTTAACTGAATATTTTTATACTATGGTACTGTTTAGTTTATTTTTACCAGTCAGCCTTCCATTAGCCATTCACAACTGTGTCACTCCTCTCAATGTCACATTTTCAGCTATTTTTGCTTTTTAATTTGTTGCATTTATTTTTCAAGCTGCTCTTTCATAAGGCACTTCAGCCAATTATTCAGCTGTCCAACCCACAACCTTTTTCTGAAACCATTTGATGCCTCTTCTGCTCCTCTACAGTCACTACTGGGAGCAATTTTCATTGTTTACCTTTTTTCTCTGTAAATTTTGAATCGACTGTCCAGTAAAGGCAATAAACTGAAATACCACAGTCTAAGTATGCAGATAAATCTCTTCTTCAATTGTTGAGGAAATAGTGGGGTCCAGTTGGTGAGCGTTGGTGTTATACTGGCAACAGCCTGTTTTACATTGTTGTATGATTTGGCGTTGTTTGTATCTGGACACAAAAAGGTCTGGGAAGCCGCTACATTTCACGCCCGTCAGTTAACAAAACTGACAGCGAGAGAGACGCTCAAAGGGCAAACAGAGAAATAAGCCTGAAAGGCGCTGTGGAGGTCAACAGACAGACTGTGAGGCATTGATAATGAACAGACTGAAAGGCCCAGATGATGTGGAGGAGGAAGAGAGGCTGTCAAACTTATTTTAACATTCTCTTACAATTTTCATAAACAGTTGAGGATCTTCAGGTGTGAAATCCTGTAAATCAGAGTTAGTCAATCCTCTAGGGACACATGCCAATTCCCTCCCTCATCCTCACGCCTCCCTCACTAACGTCTTTTCCTTCTGTTTTTTTTTCCTCTCCCACCTCAAATGTTTGGAGGGGGGTGGGATTGCAGAGAAATGATATGAGGAAAGGACCTCTCACGCGTCATTTGAGGCGACGTCAGTTTCTGATGACGCCAACACAGCAGGCTCACCTGTCAGTCTGCACCATCTGCTCTGTAAAGTCTTTTGTTCCCTAGTTGGCGTTTTCACAGATATTATGATGCACCGTCCAGATAATGACAAGGGTGCATATTCTCACTGCTTATGCTTTTATTGTTTCATTGCTGTCCTCCTACATAAAAACTCAAAAGTAAAAAAAAAAAAATTGTCTCTTGCTGTGGTCGCTTAAAAGCATCTGCACATGCACAACAAACCCTCTTTTCAAACTGTGTACACATCAGACAACAACTAAATTTAAGGGTACTTTACTGCTGAGAAACTGGAAGCACATGACTCATTTCTACTAGCAGCTAAGCATTTTTTGCAGTCATAAATTATTTATGTTTCAACAAACTAAAGTTCTTTTAAAGTCACTATTTTTGGAGTTGTAATTGAAATGCCAAAAATGTTTAAAAATAATTTAGTGACCTATATATGTTTGGTTAAAAAAAAAAAAAAAACAAAAAAAACAGATATTATTCATTTATTAAGCAAATGACACAAACAGACATGTAA
>JAPZDY010000005.1:16048568-16078378 GCA_029783645.1 Ctenochaetus hawaiiensis
TCGATCGAAGGCCCCTGAATCGAATCAAATCGAAATCGAATCGTGGCAGACTTTGTGATATCGGCAAATATCATATCATTGTCCAAAGAATTGATATAGTATCGTATCGTCATGAAACTGGTGATTTACACCCCTACTTGAGGCACAAAATAAGAGATAACCACACAGTTACCAAACAAGTTGACAAGCTGAATAAGGGTCATTTTTTTTCTTTTCTCTTCATACAGTTTTTTCATGGTGCTCAAACCTTCTACACTGATACTAGTGCAGTTATTTTAGTACTTTAGGATTTTTTTTTTCAGCAGTGGGAGTAAAAGGTTTTGTTGTGTCTGGGTGGTGCATGTGTCAGAACAGTGTCCCAAAATGTACTCTTTGACTCTGGTAGATGAAAATATGCACCAGCCAAGCAAAATATTTGCATATTTGGTATGATTATAGTATTTAACATTTTTTGCAATGCTGTAGTCGACTGACAAATGACAAATGTGAAACTATTTAAATATTCATTCATTTATGTCATTTTTTAAAGCGTTATACCTCAACATCACAGGCTCAATCAGTTTGATTGGGAATATTTGCTGATATCCCGAATATCTTCAGGTACTGAACTGATGCTCATACGCCATCTTTGACAGTGGCACTGGGATGACAGTTTTCACAACTTATTGCATTCTTTATACCAAACAATTCTTTGATCCATGGACAAGTTAAATCATCAGATTAGTTAATAATGATAATGATTGCTGTTTGCAGCCCCTAAAATAATCTAATCCATTAACATCTATCATTCCAGTATCCTGCTACTCTTGTCTACAACATTAACGCAACTATGTCATTATCTGCCCAGTCTCCTGCAATAGTATAAGACAGAGTAGTCTGAGATACAAACACCCCTGCAAAGCAGGCCCGCTGTGTTGCTGCCCTGTGGTGACAAATACTGCCACAATCCAGGTATTTTGTCACTGCCAGACTCCTGTGCTGATAAATTATGCAAATTGACTGGCATTGCCTCTCTGGTGTAAAAAAACATCGAAAGTAGGTTACAAACCATCTGGACTGAAATATTTCTACAACAGAATTGTTGTCGGGGTCAGACTCATGCATAAACATTAATTTAGTGTGCAGGCTCTCCGTGTGAGTGTTTGCACATTTTCCATTACGTGTGTTTGAGACATAATAAGAGCTTATTTCAAAGTAAAGAGATTTTAATATATTGGAATTTTCTACTTTTTCCCAGTGGTTCTGTAATTCCCATGAGATAGTGCATAAAGAAGATGACAGATAAAGAAGATGACATTTTGGTAAACGAGGTGGTAACTTAAGTTACAAGTAACATGCACAGTTAATAGGTGATTTGCATTATGTAAGGTAGGTGATGCCAATTGAAAGTTAAAATGTCCTAATAAATTGAATGTGGGGTTTTTTTAGTCATTAACTTTGAGAATACCCTTGAAGTTAATGCACATCTCTAACATAAAACTGATGACACATGTATTTTAACACTTTGGCCTGTTAGCTGCTGCCTTTCTTCAATTTTAAATTAGCACAGTATGCTTAAGTGTTGGCATGAAGCACCAAATCCAGTTATTTACATGGTACTCCTAGATTTTTATGTGTGAATCACACCGTAACCAGCCACAAACAAAAAACATTACCCCAACTTACTTTACTATTACACAGAAGCTAAGAAGGGGGCCAGCCAGAGGGGTGATAACCACCCCAGGAATGTCCTACATCTCAGCTTTATAGGGGTGGGGTAAGGAGGGGTACAGTAAAAATATTGTGGTAGTGTTTGAGGTTGGTGTGGTTGGTAGTTAAAACAAGCACATCTCTTCTCTTGCGGCACTCAGTAGATGACAGACAGAGATGAGCGCACCTAAGGTGACGATTCATTGCCAAAGAAGTTCAAACTTGCAGTAAGTTGAAACAGAAACGAGTTACTAATATACTTTCTCTATAATCTTAAAGCAAACATTTTTCATGTCAAATTGGCAAAAAGTTAACATGGTTAAAAGTTAGTTTGCAAAACTAAACCAGTCAAATAATTCAAACATGAAACACAGTTGCTAACTCATCAGACATTTATTTAATAAAATCCCATTGAAGAGTACAGTGACCAGCAGTTAACAGCTAAGTTAAGTTAAGTTAACAGCAGTATCAACTTATTATTAGTTAAACACCAAAACTAGGTATGTTTTGTACCTTTTAAATATAGAAAGACAGTAAGGGCCCCCTGTTTGACCCCCTTGAAAAAAGTCCTGGAATCACCACTGCTTCCAAATTCTCTCTGTGTATCTTCTCATCTTTGACAACTGTCCATGTAATTTTTCAGCATCTGCAGTTGCATTTAAGGACCGTGCCATGTAAAACACACACATACACACACAATGTGGTGTTATGAGGCATTTGTAGCAAATTACTGGTCCAGTGCTGTTCAGATTAGGGGCAGACTGCAGGCTAAAGCATTAGCCAATTCAAAACCCATGGTTCACGACCAGAATATTATTGTCTGTAATTGGTTCATTTCCTCCACAGGACCCTACAGCCAGCACATACACACAAGACACACACAATCAATGCACAAGTAACATTCACGAAGACAGAGAACTGCTTGTTACCTTGCAAGAAAACAGGATATTTACATAAATATATTCCCTGTTGCTTTCATTTGCATAAGTAAGACTAGCAGCCTTCTTCTTCCTGTCATAACCAGAGATGAGACAGAAAAAGTATGCCAATAAAATCTCCAAATTAGACTGGACTTCTTTTTAAACAGATTCCAGCACACATGTAATGCTGTGTGGTAAACAGATGGATTTGGCTGCAAAAGGAGCTTCATAGTCAGACTCACACAGGCTGAGACAGATTCACACCACAAAAATTATAGAATCACCCCCTTCTATCCGGTGACAGGAGTGTGTGTGTTTGTGTAGGCATGTGTGTGCACTAATTGCTGGAGCTCAGCTAGTGCTAATAGCTAGACCTCTGCACTGAACCATTTTTTATCAAGGATAATTGGGGGAAGAGAGCAAGAAAGGAAGAGCTCCAGGAATCTGTACTCGTCAGTTGTTTGCTTTCATATTACCTCTCTCTCCTCCCTGCGTGTGACGCTGTCTACCCACCCACTCATAACGAGAGGAGGGGAGGGAGAGGTAAAGAGAGGTTCACAGAGACAGAGTGAGAGAGAGAGAGTTAGAGAGAGAGAGAGAGAAAGAGAGAGAGAGGGAGTGAGAGAAAAATAGAGAGAGGGAGAGAAGCACAGAGAGCGAGTCTGTTTGCTGCTCCCAGTTCACTGTAGCCGCTTTGCCAGACAGAACTCACCCAGCCACCATCAAACACAATCACTCTCACTATACGACAGCTGACAACACCTTTCCTTTTTTTTTTTTAGCAGCACTTCAGATTCACAGACACAAGAAAAGAGAAGGACTGACTCGATTTGCACTGCAGACACACCAGCTCTAAGGAGGCTGGGTCGAGGCTGGAGAGGGTGACTGGAGAATGGAATGGAACCTCAGAAGGATGGAAAGTGAATTGAGGCACATCAACCCAGACCTGCTGCAGCCCAGCAAGAGTTTCAAGAAGCCCTCTTCAGGCACCATCACAATCAACGTAGGGGGGTTCCTGTACACTGCGCACCGGAGCACTCTTGCAAAGCACCAGGGTACCTTTCTTGAAGAGCTGGCCAACGGCAAGAAGCCAGTTCAGCACACCGATTCCATGGGCAACCCGTTCATTGATAGAGATGGTCCAGTTTTTCGCCATGTGCTAAACTATCTCCGAACTGGAGAGCTCCAGCTGCCTGATGACTTCCGGGAGGCAGGGCTCCTGCGACGGGAGGCCGATTTTTACCGTCTAAGTGAACTGGTGGAAGCTGTGGTCGAGTGGGAGAGTCAAAGGGCGGCTCAGCGGGAGGCTGCCTTTTTGGAGGTGACAGATAGCCATGAGAGGTCACAGGGTCTCAAGGTTTACTGCAGTGACGCCGTCTTTATCGACAAGGTCAAAGCGCGGCTTGTGCAGATTTCCAAGAGCCGCTTAGATGGCTTTCCAGAAGAGTTTGTGGTGTCGTCCAATGTGATCCAGTTCCGACATTTCATCAAGTCGGAGCCGGGTTCACGACTCGTACTAAAGGAAGACAGCACATTCTTGTGCACACTTGACTGTCTGAAACTAGAGACAGTGATGTTAGCACTGAGATCTGGCTTCAAGCTGGTCACCAGTCTTGACAGCAGCAAAGGCTCCGTGGTTGCAGCTGAGGCCCTGCACTTTGTCAAGTAAGATAGAGGGAAACAGAGGGAAGAGAAGGGAAAGAGAGGGGGAGGCAGAGAGGGAAAGAATAGGGCCTGATTCCATATCCACCCTGCTAACGTAAGGTATTGGTTTTGAGATCTTGTAACATGTGCTGAACTGTAATGTGTCATTGGGTGGGAGTAGGAGAACAGGTGGCTCTGACTGTCTCACAGTGTTTATATCTTTACTGCGCAATGCTGGCTTACAAATGCAGGATTTGATATGTTTGGAGTAACACTGGGTGATTGTACAACAATTATCTGCAGAATGGCATTTTGAAAACCTTTACACTGATTTGTAAGCTAATATTTGTTGAATTCTGAATGATTCACACCATCTTGGTATTTATGATGTTTGACTTGCATTTGATCAGTTAACCCACAAAAATGACCACTCTAGTACAGAAGACAAGCCAACACTGAATCTTACCAATCAAAGGATCAAACTGAGACTTTCAACATCGACAGCTTTAACAGTGGATTTGTCTTTGCACAAGAACTGCTTCTGCTGCTTTTCAATGGCTGCAAAAGCCTTCAAAACCAGTGTAATGTGCACTATTTTGCCAATCAGCTAGTCTGTGCGTGCGTGTGTGTTGCTCTACACTGTTTGCTGTGCTTAGTTGGTTTAATGGCTTGTGTTTAGTTTATTAGCCTCTCTGGAGCCTGAAGGGTAAACCACAGCACATTTACTATTGTTTTGGATGGACTAACAAACCTCACATTCCAATCAGACTAAGGAAACACAAAATGTTTCTTAGATCATGTTGACATAAGTGCAAAGAACAGTGATTATTGTAAGGGCTTTCAATCTAGCATGATGCATGTGCACTAAATAAACTGTGTTTGTTGGTGCTGTGAACCTCTGTGAAGTCAGTGCCACAAAAATGCCTATAACTTTTCAATGTTAATATTTTACAAATAAAAGTGAGACTGAAACTACTGGGAAGTGTTTTGAAGTGTATCTGCAAAAGTCTTTGTACAGTTAAATGTCTGAGTCATTTTCAGTTTAAAAAGCCTGTCAGTGTCTGCTTGTAGTAATTTTAACTGTAAGGAATTACTTTACAACAATAATACACAACATCATCATAACCAACTAAGTCTGACACAAATGAACTTATGGTCTCATGGACTTATGGTGTACAGTGTTAATCACTGAGCCGGACTGCAGCAATGTTCGTGTCAAGTTTCCAGAATCTTCTGAAACAAAAAGCAGTAGAGACTCACTGAGCTGTCACTCATTGCAGCTTTATCGATCTGGAACATTTTCCTGTCGTTAAAGTACTCCTGTTACACTTCTCTGCATGTGGAAAACACTCTAAAAAAGAACTAATACAAAAGGTGTGCAAGAAATTCAGGAGCCACAGAGACAAAATAACATTATGTTCAGTACATTCAATGATGTTTTCAATATTAAGTTTTAGAATTGTACAGAGTGTATTGTTCTCAGGTTTCTGCTCCATGAATAAAGACTTCAATTCAAAACCCACTTCTGATGATGAATTTTAAAAACTGTCTTTGATTCAAACAACTGACTGATTTACAATGGCTGGAAATAGTTCTCTGAGAGCATGTTCACTTTAAGATAATGACTTCACAAAAAATCACGATCAACGTTCTGTTTTTAATTTAAAGCAAAGTAGAGCCACCACTAAAAAGATTTTGTTTGCATTTGGCATGCCCTGAGGTATTATGTAAAGTAGATACTGATATTGCTAGTGGCCTTTATACACCCAGCATTTCAATTAGTATATAAAAATTCTGTGTATGTTCAGCTGCTTCATCTAGGGTGCAATATTAAAATATTCTGGCAGCTTACAGCACTGTGCGTAGAAGTCTTATAAACAGAGGACTATGAGATTTTTAAAGTAATTAACCTAAAAGTAAACACAATGCAAAACATGAGTCAAAAGAGAGTGTAATTATTTCGGCTTCACACAGATATAGCTTAACCCCATGATGTAGCGGCTGGAGTGGGAACAAACTAGATAGTAAGGAGTGGAAATTTCTTTTCATTTTGCCTGTCCCCAAAGCTTTCACTGTTACTGATTCTGCCCTGAGTAAGTAATTACCAGCTACAACATTGGGGATGGTATTGTGTTCACCTTGTTAGTTTGTGTGTGTGTGTCTCATGGCTGAAGGAGGTTCCCGCTGGTATCAGAGACACAATTGTAGCAGGAACTATAACAGAAGTAGTTTCCATTACTTTTTAAGTGTAACTTTAAGTGTTTAAATGCGGACAGATTTTGTTATTGTGATACCATCACAACTGTGCAAGATGCAATCACAGAACTTTGCACTTGAAATTGAGAATAAACTGAATTCTTCTTCTGAGTTCAAAGATGGGTGTGGTCCAAGAAAGGGCAAAAGTAGGGGGACAGGAAGTTGGAAAAGGGAAACTGAATTTCAGTCCACTTAATTTAACATGTTTCGCTCTGCTCTTACATTCACAGTATGTGCTGTAATGACTGACAGTAAGTTTTACTGGTTTGAGCAGCGAATTACGCAGCTGCTGCACCTGGGAGCCCCTTCAAACCCTCAAAGTTCCCTCCAAGTAAAGATATTTGGTATTTTGAAAGTAGGCCAGTCTGAGATAAATCCTGCCATTTTCCCTCAAGGACGACCTCTTTTTATCTCTCCGCATTGCAGTCTAATGTGTGTCAGCAACTGCATTTCATTGTCTCAGTACTTGCACTTTGAACAATGACAAAGCTGAATCTCAAACCAATCTAACCAACAAGTACCTTTATTTAAGAACTGCACTTAGAGTACAAATCTGAGGTTCTTGAACTTTACCTGTGTCTTATCTTTTCATCCCCTTGTATAGAAGGGGGAACTAAGTGAGATACTGTGGGCTACTGTGGAAACACGGTGGTGCAACATGGTATCTTAAACAACCACATGGAAGAGGACCCACTCCCTTTGAAGATATAACGGATTTAATGTAAAGTCACGAAAACAAATTCTTTTTTTAGATGAATCTACAATAATTAAAACAAAATCATGATTATTTTATTTTGTTTTTGCTATATTCTGTAAATAGATTCTCCTTGATCTTAAACACAGGACTTTTATATTTAGAATACTTCTTTCATCACTGGTAATAATAACTGTTTCTCCTACTAACAAGATTTATTATTCCAATTTCAGTAATATTACAGTTGTCAAAAGAGATAAAATTAGATTTTCCTCTCTACATGAGTTCAATTACTGGAACAATAATGAACAACATGTTTTTGTCATAATTAGTCTCCCTCTCTAAGATGATGCCCTAAGCTTATAACAACTTCAATGAACTAGTTCAGATGAAAAAAATGGGAACAAAAGCTGACTGACTGTGTATGAAAGTATTTTCCCCCTCTGAAATGTGAAATGACTGACAAGATGACATAAAATTGATGCTGCTATCTTTATCAAGTAATGCATGGTGTGGTACGTCTATGCAACATGACTAAGGCACAATTCAGATTGATGGATGAAGTCATGTAACATTCCTTTAAATGTGTTCCTGAGATTTTCTTAATACAGTTCTATCGAAAGAAAGAGACGTAATTAGAAGGAAGTATCAAAATCAACAGCAGCAGAGGACATAATATCTTAATATCTTACATTACCAGTTATGCATCTCCATCAATATCAAACGAATGCATTATTAACTGGACAGAGGAGAATTTTTATGAGTATATTTGATATATGTATGAGCAGGAGTACATGAGTATATTTGAGAAACACCATCTTTGGAGCAATGCAAATGCAAAATACATTTGACATACCACATACCAATTTGTTGAATATACTAGGTCACTAAAAGTCAAACCCTAGTGTGTAATGTACAAAAAATATGCTTTGATAAAGGACAATGTTGCTGGTGCCAAAGCAGAAGTGTCAAGATTTATTTATGGGGATGTTTAATTTAATATTCCTCAACACTGAAATGTTAATCTACTTTAGCTTTTTGTTTTTGCTGGATTGGAGAAGCCTTTGAAAACAGGTCTTAACTGCCTCTTTGTTGAAAGAGGTCTGTTTGATGAACAGCATCCCTCGCTCTACCTCTAATTGTGCTCCCACTTCCATGATGACTGAAACCATGTGCAGGCAATGTCGTCAAATGCCACCACCCCCGTCATGACTCGTACATCCACAACAACCTCTGACATCAGGTAGACCAAATCCTCAGCCCACTCCTCACAAACACGGACAACAAGCACACAACACACATGTAACACTGTATTTAACAAAGTAAATGTTAACACCTTTGAGCAAAGACAAACCCGATGAACTGGTGCTGCTCACCAAGTGTTCCTGATACTTCACTTTCAACAACATCAAAACCGAGGCCTTTTTTAATTACAGTTCACCTCTATACATTTTTTATGACAATGACTGCTTTTACTTATTAGCCACCGGGTCAAAGTGATCCACACCTCATTAAATGGCAGTGTTGACTGATGAAGGAGGCAGGAGGTGCAGGCAGAGTAAGAGAGGTGGTAACAGCAGTGAGAAAAGCTCAAATAATACTACTATCATTACCAGTCTCATATTAGTATTTGCATGCATTGCCAGGCAAATTCAGCTCCTAAAAAATACAGGCTCACAGGCTTTCTTTCTCTCTCTCAAACACATAACCTTTCCTATTGCGATACCTTGATCGTGTTGTGCCACAAGAAAATGACATAAATGCCTCTGATTTTTATATTTAAACTCTTAAAAGAGAGGTAATGGCAGAGGAGGAGAAAGAGGAGGAGAGAAACAGGGTGATGAAGAGGAGGAAAAGGTCAGAGCCCTTCTACTTCCACTCTCAGTGCAGACAAAAGAGGCAGCAGCTACCATTATTCAGTCACAAAAAAGAAAAGAGGTGGGCACAAAGATACAGAGAATAAAGTGAATATAATTATTTTTCATGCAATGACATATTTAGATATTTTTAGATTGAACCTACCAATAGCTGATACTTAAAATCCTTTCTTTTAATACGAAATGTAAAAAAAGTGGTGTTTCCCCTAAGAACTGTAATTATTCCTCAGGGTATAAAAGCCTCTGAAACAGCATTTACACTTACAAACAAACATGTGTCTTGTGGATCACTTGGTTTTAGATTTAACTCTAAAGATGTATGTTTCTTCAAAAACAGACAATTCTGACAGTAAACTGACATAATCTACTTGTTCCCAGTGATGTTTCCCCTGATTATCCTTACTTAGGATGATGCATTGCTAAAAAAAAGTTAACTAGAATCATCTATATCCTGCTCAAGGAGAAGATATACTAGTGAGTCTACTTAAACAGGGTTTAAGTGTTAAAGGTCAACAAGAGATGTCCTCAAAAACTTGAACTTAAAGACATGTTCATTTTTCCATCAGCTATACTTCTACAATGCATGTGTGCATTTTTTACAACACCAACTCATTTACGGTTAGATCCAGACAGAGCTGTTATGAGAAACTGTGTGCTATCATCAACACATCAGCATCAGCTAGAAAGCTTTTGCTAACCTAAATGCTATGTTGTTATGTCAGTACTGTTAACTGTGGATATAAAAGGATGACAAACACTTCATTTTCAGGCTGTTGAACCAAAGCACAAAGCTCTACTCTGCACATGTCAGTGCGGATACACGATTGGCTCATTAGGTTGTCAGGTTGACAACAGGTTGGTTTCAAGTGGGGAGAGGCGGAATATGTACATGTAATAGTCATCTTTGGTGGTATGTATTTCCTCTTTAGACTACCATTCAGGATTCTTTGAGTGGTCAGTCTCTTACATAGTCTCTGATAATGGTATAAGAACCATGTACCATGTATATAAGAATATATGGCTGTATTTAATGCAATTTCTATAGAAAACAAAATTTAGTAAGTAAAAGTATTTGCCAGCATACTCCTAAAGTAACAACTCTTTCTCAAGAGGACATTATCACCATATGACATCAATTCTGCATTTTTCCACACTAAACGGTGTCTCCTGTCAAACCTGAATAATAACTAAGTGGAAGCTCCTGCAAATCTCACACCTAACTCGGCATGCAGAGTGTAGCATTAATCATACAGCCTGCCAGTATTCTTCCTGTAAGACTTCTCTGCTCCATTTGGGAGTGCAGAGGCTTGTCTTCAGGGTGCAGAGCTAAATCTGAGCAAGACATATTCAGCTCAGGCCTGATTTGGACAACATACTCTCCACTGAAAGCCAGACTACTGGTAGGTAAACAGGAGGAGTGAGGCAAATTTTGTTTCTGTTGACTAAAATCCACCCACAAAACAGAAAATGATTTTCTCGCTCAGACATCTCACACAAAAGTAATACAAACACAAGCAGTCTTCCCACTGATTACCTAAACTGTTTGTTCCACCAAAGTTTCATAATGTTCATAAAGTATTTCTTCACTTACCATAATTACATCTCAAACCTTGTTTTTTGCAAGCATTTTTCACTCCCAGTCAGTTAGCACCACAGTGGGAAACACTGTATAACTGTGTGGCCTGTGTGTGGAGGAACCGCCATCATATCGCATGTGGGCAACACTGGCTGGTTATTTTTACATCTCTAATAAAGAGCCAATACCCAGCTAGCTCACGCTGCTGCCGAACAATAACGTGTCAGTGTGCAATGGCTGACTCTGCTCAACCTCTAAAGACCCGCTGGTGCAGAGCAGCTGAGTTTCTGGATGTTAAATACAGGAACGGGCTGTTAAGAGAAAATAAGGTTTCTCATTTAAAATGCAGTGGTGATGGGAGGAGAATAAAAGATCCAGAAAAAGCTCTTCAGCTCTGTCTGACACAAAAAAACTAAGTGCTGAAATGTCAGCTGTAATACCACTGTTGCCTTGTGAAATAACTATTAGCAATTTTCAGATAAAATTACAAGAAAGTGCATAATCATAGCATTTGATCATGGTCTACATGTCTTTCATGATTACGTTTACTAAATCTTGCCTTGTTTTTAAGTCTAAAAGGACCCAGAGTAATTTAAATACACTTGATGGCAAAAAAGCACTATAATTTGGGAGAAAATAATTGTGCAATCTAATGTATTTACTGTTAAAATGCATGACATTCACATTATAATAGCAGGCTCTTGGAGACAAAACAGCAGGAGTCAGGATGAAGACAAACACCTCAACACTTTCCATATGTAACACAATAGAAAATATGACATAAAGACTTAACTTCTTCCATAGTTTTTACAATGTGCTTCACTTTTACCTTTGTTGTCTTTGATCAACCTACTGACAAAGACTCACCTTGTCTGTTTACTGGCAACAAAGCATCACGTTTTCACTTTCTATCATTATTCTTAGTGTCACGTGTCTCTGGTGTAGGAACACAGCAAGGGTTTGACAGACCATCATTTTCGAGAAGAAAATAAAAAAAAAGAACACAGATGATATTTCCTAAGCCAAACAATTGCTGGCTCACGCTCCTATTTTCACCTTGGGCAACAATGAGCATGCATCTCGGAGAAGAATAACAGGCCTTGAGTCACGGTGATTCAGCCCCATGCTTTGCAGTGACTACAGGGAATGACAAATGTGAGATTTGCATTTTGGAGGAACTTGTGGGGTGCAAAAAACATTTCTGATCCACTTGTTTATACTTTTGTGAGCTGAAAAAAGCTAATTTTAAATGCACTGAGGTAAGTTTATACCTTCAGATCAGAAACAAATGATTTGCTCATCCAATTTAAAGACAACTATAATAATCAGCTAATTTTCTACTGATGATACACACTGCAAAACAAATGTCAGAGTGGTGAGAAAGTACATTTAAACAGTAACCTATTGTGCTGATATTGTAAGGGTAATATTTTATCCGTTTTTCTGGTGGTGCTGTGAGAGCAGTGCAACAAGAGAGAGCTGACAGCTTCAACCAGTGCTGACAGTGAGTGTTCCCTAAAGGTTTGAGCTTTCCGACTGCAGAAACTCTTAAATCTCCCAATGGATAACCATAGGCAGAACACTGTCTCAACTCTACTAACAAAACACCAAACTGCTACTCGATGTCTGCTGTGGAGCCCAACTGTGCAGCTATCAGCCCATAACTTCCAGTACAGCAAGAGAGACTGTTAAAAGCTGGAGATGAATGCCAACAGTTCATACTGCGAGACTACTAAGTCCCTGTGAATGAAGTCAGATATAGTCCTGAGCGTGTTGTTAATGTTGTCTGACTACAAAGTTATGCTTTTCAAGAGTTATCCAGTCAAGAGATATTGCTCTTTAAACCCTCAGTAATTCATGAGGCACACTTTTAAAATGAGCCAACAAAGCTAAGCCAGCCACCCTCCTTCAATAAAACACCTACGACAGTCTGCCCAGGATCCGACAGCGTGCCCAGTTCTAATGGTTTTGCACATGATGTTACTACACAACAGGAATTTCTCACAGAGGTGGATTCCTTTCAAAAAAACTGCAAACAATACTGACTTTCTACTTCTTGTATTTAGCCTGATCACAGACGTCTAACATCTTAACCCCTATCCAATGGGTGTGTTCTTGTGAGTGTCTGTTTCCAAGTTGGAGTAACAGCTGACTATTGGTGGGCCTGAGAAAGTTGGTGATGGCTGTGTGACAGAAATGCATCTTAAATATTAAGTTTCCAAATGAGAAGCCAATGGATCAAGAAGTATTTTTTGTTACTAACTGAGGTTCCATCCAAATGTAGTGAAAATTTTAACCAAACTTCATAAATCTTGAAAGGCTATTATGATTTAAATAAGAAAACATACACTGGTAAGTTTCAAGGCACTAAAAAAAAATTTTCTCAAATAATAATAGACAATTAATACTGTAAGTAATTATGTCTTACAAATTCAGCATTTTCTCCTAGAGTTTCAAAATTCTGGTTGTTTCACATGATTTGAAATCAAAGCTTAGCACTTGAGGGGTTGTTTTAATATGTCACCTGCACTTTCATCAAACCACACAAAGTCCTGCTGAAGCAGAATAGTAAAGGTTTTCAAGTGAGCTTCATCACATCCCAGTCCCTCTTCACCCCGAGCTGTCTTCTCAAAGACACTCTTTCAGCGCCCCAAGGCAGAGCGCTCCAAGTTCCATCTGTGACTCTGTCTAACAGCTGGATGAGAAGATGGTCCAGACATCTTTTTCAACTGCCTCAGCAACACTCTGCATTGGCTGTGAGGAGCAAGAAACAGTGGAAACAGTTTTGCTCCAGGAGGAGGATTTTGAATCATTGGATTGTCTTCAACATCTCTTATAAAATGGAAGGAAACTGGACATTTTTAGATTTGTGCCAGTGAAAGCTGCACATCTTGTACATTACTCACACACGCACGCACACACACACACACACACACACACACATACACACACACACACACGTACACACACACAAACAAACGCGCACGCACACACACACACACACACAAACACACCTAATTGTCCCCCTGAAAAAAGTTTTCCCCATTGTTTGTCATTATGTCACTTGTCACACAAGCACCATGGCGTCAAATTTGATGAGCCCAAAGCTCTGTGCAGAGCTGGGATGTGTTCCAACGCGTTTTGTACTACTTGTTTCTTCCTAAAACTAAAATATGAAAGTAGATATTCATAGTTAAACACCTTATAAAGTCACATCCAGAAATAATAATGCGGTTATTATAATGCGGATAATGAAGTTTTGAGTTACTGCAATGGACTCAAGTAATGCAAAGTTTTAGTGAGAAGCTTCACACACAGACAGCTGAAGGAAAGTCTTACTGCCAGCAGAGCAGTAAATTACATCTGGCTTTCTGTTCTCCCCTGCATGCTTCTGTAGCAACTAAGCCTGTTGCTTAGCAACCTCTTAATCAATACCTGGTCCTTGCCGGAACAAAGCAGAACAACGAGAGGGGGAAATAATGGAGGAACATTTAGCTAGCAGCCTTACAGTACAAAAGCCGTGTCAGACACCATTTGTGTACATATCAATCACTGACGGTCACCATTAGCAACCTCTCGCTATTGTTGGCTCATTGAATACTTGTAAAAGCAATGTTGGAATAAATTATAGAGTCTGAAATGTTTGGATTATGAGGATTGGACACCATGTGGCTTGCTGGATTACATATTTTCCTGAAAACAGACATAGACAAAGCTAGTCAAGGCCATTTTGGGGGTTTTCAGAGGAAATAAATGCTTGAAGCTTTGGTTATAAAACGGTTTAAGTCACTTATTATAAACTGCGTGTCACATATGATTATGTGATCCTTTAACACAATGAATGCATGCTAGCATGTTAGCAAGTTTGCACAGTCTGATGGCAATGAGGTCTTTTTTAAAAAACCCTGGTTTTTAGGGGTTTCCTATCATCAGCAGAGGTGTTAAAGGTGGTACAATTCAAAAAGTCAAGGACTTAAACATAATTCCAAGCTGCGGGTGTTGCTCAAAAAAACTGATATTAGGCATATCGATAATTAAATATGTTATAAAATGAGACTGAGAACTGATATAATTTGAATTTTCAGTTTGTGGTTTTAGACCTCACGTCAGTCATGTGGTTTAGCTGATTAGCTCCACCTTGGTATGTCAACATCAGGGAATTATAACAATGACACTTTCTTGAATTTTGCCATAAAATGCCTCAAAAATTAAAAAAGTTATCTCAATTCAAAACACAAATGAACTTTGGATGTATCTTATAGACCCACTCCACCAAAAATTAACTTCCTATGCTTTGCAACATGTGGTCTTTTTTTAAAGTTAGTAGTCATAAAAGAAACAAGAAATTGTCACCATGCCAGAGCGTTTCCACCTTGGAACTGCAATGTAACAACGACAGTCTGTCAGGCAGAGATTCAGACAGCCAAGGCCCAAAACATCACAGGCATAAGGAACAATTCTGTCAACATGTGTGCGTGGTGGTGGTGGTGGCGGCAGCGGGGGGTTGTAAAACCAGGTGTAAACACATTGCAAGCTGAGATTAATATTTTTAAATCAATGGCAGAGTCATCTTTTGTTTTTGGTTCTAAAGTTGTAAAAGTAGAAATAATATACAAGCCTTTATGTTTCATGGGACAGCGGTTGGAGAGAGGCCAGGACTACATAGATCCATGTATACTAAATGCAGACAAAAGGACAGAGTAACAAATAAGTTACATCTAATCAATACACAGTATATGGATTTATTGAATGAAAAATTTTGTACAATTTTGTATGTTTGTATGTTTGGTGAACAAATGAGTTCTTTAGGGTTAAATCTATGCCTGGAGATGACCTAAAATTGTGAACTTAATCTTGATTAGAAATCCAAAGCAAAGAAGCAGAATATTAGTTTACTTGCACATTATTTGTAAGTGCAACTGTTGTAGAATATTAGCAGTAATAATGTTAGTAGTGGGGAGTAGTAACAGACATGTAAAGTCCTAATGTAGTACTTTAGACGTATTGTACTAGAGCTGTGGTATAATCAGCCTCTGTGTACATGAATAATCTTTATGTAAAGCCAATAGTGTTTATGTACTGAACAACTGACTTGCATTGATTTTAGTCTTTAAATAATTAGCGTTAAGGGTTAAAAGAAACATATTCATATAGAGCAATAAATATGGATAACCTTTTGTTTGTATCATGTTTGGTGATAAAGCGATTACATAAAGATATTTTCCAGTACGATTTTCACATGTAAATCCATTTTGTTTTTTAAACCTGCTCTGTCCGAGGTGTCAAGAATCAGCAAAAATCTGAGTAGGTGTGAGGCATAAAGTGTGAGAGTGCAAGTGCAGATCGAACCAGTGCATGTGTGAATGTGCAGGTACAGTGAAGTTGGAAAGCTGGTGTATGTGTGTGTGTGTGTGTGTGTGTGTGTGTGAGAGAGAGTGTGTGAGTGTGTGTATGTGTGTGTGTGTTGAAAAGAGCGAGACTGTGGTGAAGTGAGTGGGAGACCAATGTCATAATATACACCTTTGTGTGGGTGAGTGGGGGTGGAGCTGAGCGTCGGTCAGGTAAATAGAGACTACACACCACCACATCTCAGGGGACATTATCCTACTTCTTGTTTCCAGTGCTTTTTCACAGTCAACCAAGCCATCTGGAGCACCGTCAATTTTAAGAAGAAACCAAGAGGTTTATATGCCTCTTGAATATTGTGGTTTCAGATTTTCAAAGACAAGAACATAACACGAGTGATCCTCTCTGACACTAGCTCTACTTCAGTAAGAATTTATTTAATAAACACCACTTCAGCTGGACATGTCGGCGTACAGCACTTTGAAATGATGCTGGTTTTGGTAATAAAAGACTGAAAGTGATTGAAAAGAACCTTGAAAAAGAGAGGCAGAAAAATCCATTATCACATGTAGGAGGCATTAACACACATGCAAGTGTGGGTGAATCTAAAGAGCACGAGGGCGGTGATAGAATAAACCCTGTGGATGTAGAATGAGCCCTGATAAAGAGGAAGCATTTATTTAATTTTCATTACAGTTTTGTGGCACAGTTATGTGAAAATTACATGAGATGTATGTGATCTGAAATTCAGATTTACTTTCATCTGAGAGGGGATCAAGTTGTCAGTTTATTCGGTACCTCATGCTAAAATGAACTCTTAAGTCAAATAAACAGTCCTGAAATAAATCCTCTATTTGTGAAAGTTTTAAAGTTCAGATTTTGTTGTAACAGTTTTATTAGTGGTCCTGATTAAACTATGGAACAGTTGATGAACAGTTTCAACAAAAACTTGCACCTTTCATGAAAGAAAGATTTACTCGTGACTGTTGTTTTAGACACCATCACTTTGAGCTTTGTGTACCTGATAACCTGGACACTGAGTGCATAATAAAAAAGCACCATGGACTAAACATAACCCTGGCCAGTAATACCTTTTTAATACACATGTAGGACAACATTTAAATGCTGTTAAATGTAAGACTTATCTCACAGGTTTAACATGGCCATCACAGAGAGAGACTCCCTTCTATTTACAAATGCCCTTGACAGAAATTTGGAAAACAAAGTAAGATTTCAGTTTCAGTTAAGTTTCCCTCTCGTTTATCTACTTGCACTCTCTCATTCTGCTAGACTATTAAGTAGACAACACTTTTTCCTTCCAATACCTGAACTTTGTGTTTTAGCCAATATGTATGTGCTTGAAACTTTACAAGACACTTGCCGTAAATAAACATCATAGATACTTCTGCAGAATAAAAAGTGTCAAGTTGCTAAGAAGTAAGGAATGCTGCTGAGAAGTAGCAGAGTCCTTAGTTATAAGTATAAGTATAGTTATATATTTAGTTATAAGTATCTAAGTAATACAACTGAGCTTCAGAAATACTCTGTATTTCATTTCTGACATCAACCAAAACACAAATGTTCTAGTGTTTTTCTTGCTACGGGCTCTGCTGCTGAGAGAAATAATCTAATTCACGTGTTCCCAGGTTTGCCTGCACCTTCTGTTACTGTCTGTTCAGCTGCTTGATGAGAAAATTATTTAAATGTTCCCCTCTGTCTCTTGGCTGGTTATCATTATTCAGATAAATGTGATAGTTGATTCACAACAAGTTCCCTTTGCACCACGTACAGACGGACACCTGGGAGGCTTGACAATGATTCAATTTCATATTTGATTCATTTTATATTTATTTCTTCATGTAGAAGTAGGAAAAGGTTTATACACCACAAAAAAGACTGATTTTGTGATCATCTTCAACACCTGGAATTAAAGAACCTGGCCAGCATCCTGAATTTATAATAGAGAGGAAAAACTGAAAAGTATTGCAGAAAATGAACCAACTGAAGATCTGAACTACTTCAACAAAAACAAGCCTGCATTTGACATTAACTACAGAAGTTGATGTAAACACAACTGCGATGGCCTCTGAAGCTATAGTCATCCCCAGCTGTTATGTTTTAACTCCAGCATTTCCTTTCTGTCAATCACAGCAGCTATCAATAAAACACATGTAAAGAAAAACAGCTCATTATTTTAGGCCAAATAAAAAGGCCCAAATAAAAAAACAATCTACTATCATTGCCTTTCACTTGCGCCTTTAACAAATATCACAGGAGCAGCCCTGAATGTCCCTGAATGTGTTCATCAAACAACTTTGGCCATATTTTGGTATACTCAAAACATGCTGTTTGTTTTAATATCATCAACACCCAATTACGCTCACCCTTAGCAGTGTCTGAAAAATACTACTAGCAGCAGTCATTTCATTATTACTGAGCTCCGGCACCCTGGGAGGGACAGAATTGCTTTTGACATTTTACAGATTAGAACAGCATGTGCTGTGTCATTTATTTACCGTTTCACTAAATTAAGGTTTCCACTGAGTTAAAGAAACTTATTGTGGTCTCACTAATTTTATTCCATTTCTTGACAATTAAAAATTGTTTCAATTTTTTAGCAATTACCATTAATATCGTCCCATAAGAACACCTGAATTTACTTCATTAACATGTACTTTTTTATTCTTACAAATTAAAGTGACAATCAAACTGTCCCATAAAAAGAAACATCCCCATTTATTGTAATTCCACAGTTAGACACTCATAGACACACTGCCATACAGTAACAGCTATTTTAAAACTCTGGGTCTGATGCAAATCCCTGCGAATCCCCCTGGCTCATGTATATGTATGACACATCATGCCTGGCAGCAAACGTTCTCTATAAATCAAAACCCACTCTGAGTATTCTCATTAATTTTAAAGTGCAATCAATGTTCAATCTATCACAACCAGCCATCTGTCAAAGAAAGAAAACCTAAGAAACTTGAAAAAGTATAAACAAATAAATATGTAACATCAGGCGCCACAATTCTGAGTGTTTTTTGTTACAGAATACTCTTAATCAAACATTTTAAAACATTTATGTGTGTGTGGTTTTAGCAACAAAATGACTCATATTTTCTAAGACACAGCTAACAAATTATGCAGAAAAATACTCTAAACTCGATCTTGACTTCAAAATACATTCAGACTTTTAGTATTTTGTCCCTGTTTTTCTGGGAAACAGATTAAGCATTCAACAGGTTACTGCTGTAAGATCTTGGATCGCATCTGTCTCAGATATAGACTGTTGTTTTGTTAGCTGACAATCCACACTGCACAGTGAATCATTACATAAATCACATAAACTGTCAAATTTCTTTAAGTCTAAACCCTTAAGCCACTGTTAAACATGTGTTTCAGAAAAATGATCCATCTCACATAATAGAAACAGAGAGGAGGTCTGGAGCGGCTAAGTTACAGACTGACCTGTGTCACTCTGGCTGAAGACAGCCATGGTCTGTCCACCCACTGTGTGCATTGTGAAGGGATGATCCTTTGGGACCTGCAGTGATGCATCCTTCTCCCCCACAGCGCCCAGGGCAGTCAGCTCCTCACTCAGGCTGAAATATACCTGAAAAACACAGCTGAGTCAAGGCCCCGCTGACTGGTCATATTAACAACTCTTTGATTCATCGGATAAGGTCAAATATGAGATGATGACACCTTATTGATCCCTGTGAGGAAGTTGAGTCCAGAAAGTAGCAAATAGTGACAGGAAAGAAGAAATAGAAAAGTAAAAAGAAAGAAAAAATTTGGCAAATAAACTGTAAATAACCCTGTTTCTAAAAACATATAGCATAGGCAATACGAA
This sequence comes from Ctenochaetus hawaiiensis, assembly GCA_029783645.1. NCBI lineage: Eukaryota > Metazoa > Chordata > Actinopteri > Acanthuriformes > Acanthuridae > Ctenochaetus > Ctenochaetus hawaiiensis. The sequence goes on from JAPZDY010000005.1 coordinate 16,068,427, forward strand.
CTTGAAAAAAGTAATCATTATAAAATCATATTTAAGCGAATGTGTCAGCAACAGACAAATGCTGTACAAGTCTACAGTATTATAATGAAGCTGTCTCACCTCTGTTTTGCCTTGTTTCCTGTCAGATGGATGAGAAGTGCAGAAAATAATAGTTATGAGGACAGACTATAAAGGTATTTAACAAAACATGTTTTCAAAGCCTTCTGATTAACCAAAGTCACAACATACTTTCCAATGCTAATCTTTCCAACTTCTCCCTCTTCTGTGGCCTTGTGCCATTGCTGGGATAAATACTTTGGTACCTGGTGAGAGACCAATTTAAAAGATTACTTGTATTGTCAAAGATTTACATATACACAATACTAACTTAAAATGTAAATTATTCCACAGAATTCTAACAATGTATTTTCACCAAATTGCTAACTTAAAAATGCGCTAAGTTGTTCAACTCGGGCATTTTAATTGGCAAAACTGATAACGTTTACTAGCTAAATTAGTGGCTAGTTAACATTATAAATACAAACTTGGTTAAAACGCGCAGGGTGTAGCAGTTTCACCATGGATAAAACCAAAGATTTTACTGAACATGAGATTATTTCCTATGTTTAGCGTTAATCGTGGTTTTAAGCCAATGAACAAGACAACAAATTAAACGTAAGGTCAGTGTGGACCCTCATTAATATCGTCGATTAATGTGTTATTTCACTATCAGCAGGTGAACAAACCTTAACAAGCCACACGCCTTTACTTTCTTTGACTCCAGTTAAATTAACCTCCATTTTACATGTCATAGTTTAAATATTGTCTGCGTTTTAAGACACTATACACGGTTTATTTTGGTAAACAGGAACTAGCGACCTAAAGAATCCATGTAGTCCGTTGAGTCCAATTAAGCAGAGTAACTACAAAATAAAACTTCCTGTAACATCCTTCAGAATAAAACAAAAATAAAAAGTAGTTGAATCTATAGTATTGTAATGTATGTAATTTTTTTTTCACTTGATATCACAAACGCCTTAGGGTGTGTCCTGCTCCGTAACCGGATCCCAGGGCCTTTTCTTGAAGACAGTCTCTCTGTGGAAATCTAAAGATCTCTAAGATCTTCATTATTTTAGCTGCTTTGTGCACATATGTTTTTTTTTGTTTGTGTTGAAAAAAATTAACATACATCAAACTCGGGCCATATATTATTTCAGCAGAGGAACACTTCACACTGTGAACGTAGGAGAGGAGGAACAGGAGAGTAATGGGGGTCCCAGTTGCTCCTTTTTGGTAATCTATCTACGATGGGCAACTTGATAAGTCCTTGTCATTACTTCAACTGCTGCTGACATTTAATAAAATATCCTTATTAAGTTTTAGATTAAAAAGAATGAAGTACTGAGGTAGCTCAACGCAAATTCCTACCCTTAGAGTCCAGACTGCTGATCACCACCCACATCTCTGAATTATACAGCAAAGTCAGATAAAATTGTACTTTAGACTGATTAGCAGACCACTAAAGTCAAGCATGGCAATGAATACATAACATGTTTGTACTGTAGGTGGCATTTTTAGACATACTGAAGCTCACAAGTTAATTTTGTCATAACATTTTAACATATATAATAACAAAACTGCCACTATGCATTTTAGAATTTCTTAGATCTTTTTAGATACTCATTCAGTAATTTAATACAATACTGGAAATACAGATGAAAATGTCACGCCGACATCCTGATACACATTAAAAAAAATAATTATTTCTATTATAAAAACAACATAAAACATCTTTGAAAAAATGAATGTCTAATAGCTTAGAACATATATAAAACAGGCATCATTAAACAGTGCTTAATCACTTTAAAAAATGGATATGTTTTTCTTTGAATGAAAAGCTGTTTAAATGGTTGTCTTTGCAACATTTTTTTAACAGAGACTGGCAGCATCACCATGTGGATTGAAAGAAAACATGCACTCCTTTCCACTGAAACAACAGTCTCTTCATGGAGAAATGAATGAACTTCCATCTCCACTGTCTCCCTCCTCATCTCCCTCTCAGCAGTGAAATAAATCTGGCAGATTTTATCTCTGTTACTGATTAAGTGAATTCCCTTCCTGTCACTGACCACTCTTAAAAGCTTCTTCTCAGTGATATGAGATTTGAATGTTTCCAAAGTGTTGTGTGGTACTGGTTAACACATTAGTCCAGCCAAAATCAAGTCTTGCATTTCGTGAGGAATGGCATAAAAATTAGGAGATTAATTTCAAAGATTTTAGGACAGCTTGATTTATAATATGGTGATAAATTTTGTTAAATCATCAAAATACTGACATGCCAGTGTTTGGTTTTTCTCTTTTTACTGTAAAAAAAGAAATACCTTTGATGGTACCTCTGGTACTCTGGTACTTCATCCTTATTGTTATTGTTGTTATTTGTTATTGTTATATTTTATTATAAATTACTACTAAAAATGGTCTGACTAACAAATCAGAAGCATTTTCACAATCCTATACTTAAAGCTTCCTCTTTTGTTTAAAATGATACCAATATGTTATACTATCCATGCAAAAAAAGCTTCCAGAATTTTACTTAAAGAGTTTCTCTTGTGCCTGAATTTGATGCTGCTATGGCTCATATAAAGAGGTAAGCCAGCTCAACAGTGCACTAATTATTTCTCTAAATAAATTATTTATGTTGAGCTTGAGAGCAGAGTAAATTAGGATAAGCTTTGCAGATCATTACCATTAATCTTTGGAGAGTGATTTACATGTAATTAGTACACTGAAACACTGCAAAATAAAATGCAAAAATATAAAAAAATACATTTTTATGGCAACACTGAATATACAAAAACATATGCATTTTGTATATTGTTGAAGTCAATATCTATAAATATCTGACTACAAGTATATGTCAGTATAAGATGGAGAAATCAAAATTGATTGGAATCAAACTCTATTGAACATGTTTGTCATTTAACAGGTTTTTCCTTGTTCCAGTCAGAAATAAGACACATTAAAATGACTGTGTTTCTACAGGCTGATTTGATTCCTAAAGTGTTCATGGGGTTAAATGTCCTCAGTACTTAATCTCACTGAAACACGTAATTTATTTTGAGGTGATAAAATACAAACAACAAGATGTTTTTTGGTCCTTTTTCAATCCTTGTAGATCCTGAACTTTATCATAAACCAAGATCAGCTCTACAGAACCTGTACAAGCATTTTCTCATTTCTGAAGTTCATGTTCAGGGTGAAGAGTTGTTTGTAAAGGAAAGAGAAGGTAGAAAGGACACAAGTTATCATACATAGGATGACAGAAAACTCTGTGTTTGTAGTAACTAAGTACTTCAGTATTTCCACTGTAACTGATTTGTATATAGTGCCACCCAGTGGACAAAAGCTAGAACTGGTTGTGCCAGTAAATAAATGATTGAATAAATGAATGAAATTGCATCAAGTAAAAGAACATTTCTGTACACTCCACATTTTTTTCCTCTAAATGCAGCAGTATGCTTCTTAAGTAAGGTGAAACATAAATGAAAATGAAAGTTGCAGTAATGATAGTTGCAGCCTTGTACACAGGGAGCATTGCTGTCTGAAGTGACATGGGTGTTACAAACAGGTAGGTGATAGTAAATAATTGTGTTTCTTGTCATCTGCTATCTTCTTTTGTCTTCAATTAAAGAGATGGTCATAAACACGTTTTACTCTAATACAAGCTGGTGTCAAGGATGGCATTTTCAACTAGTCATTTGGTACATTTTATCCACCACTTTGGACCAGTATTGTACACTTTGTAATTGTTTATTTATGATCCCCAGAAAATGAAAGTTTATTCTCTGTGGGACACAGTGACCTTAGTTCAGTTCCTCCATCAGGGTGAAATGTCAATTTTTACACAAGAAACAGGTCATGTAAATCGGCCATTAGTTTAGTGAGCATGCTCCATAGCAATTGAACTCTTTCCATTTAGATCCCTCAGACACTGACCTTTCGTATAGCGCCACTCTCAGGCCAAAGTGTCAGTCTGACAAGAAAGATCTTTTATTATTTGGTTAAAGATCTGAAAGAAACACATTTATTCTCCCAGTGGTATAATCCTTTTATTTTTAATGCTCTTTCCTGTGGCACTACACTATTTAATCCCATTAACAATAAGATGAAAAAAGGCCTTCAGGCTAAGAACCTTTAGTAGTCAATATGATATCAAACTTTTGTCTTGGTATTATATATAGTTTTAAGATTTCCAGAATAATAGGTCAAGTAGAGCCAGAGTTCTGTTGGTTTCTTTTTTATGATATGAAAATGGTATTCAAAGCACAGAACAGCACAGCATCCAATTAACTAATAGTTAACATTTAACAAGACCATGTAAAACATACTGCAACTGTATTGCCCTTGATGAATATGGTCATCGTGGTGGATGTTGTAGTAACAGCAGGCAGCGTGGAGTTATGGCAGTTGACACTGGTCTCTTTGGATCAGCATAAACTTCCTGTGGCCTGAATGGATCTCTCAGCAGTGTGACACAGAACAAACCAGTCACACCTGCGCAGCACAGGGATTTCACTCAGAGTGACCAGCCGTCAGCACATTCACACAGGCTGTAAGACACAGGGAGCCCTCATCCATATCGAGACATCAGGACACAGCCTCCAAAGTGTTCCAGCTGCTGGCAGCAGTCTGTCAGTATCATTGTAATGTGATGAAAGTGCGCGTGTGTGTGTGTTTGTGTGTGTAGGACGATGAAGCCTAACTTCCTCTTATTACCAAAGTTAGAGACTGTGTGAAACTCTAGAGATCCTCTATGAGTCCTGTGCTGTTTGAAAGATTCAGAGAGCTCTTTTCATCGGGGATAAAATGAACTTGGCACTGACTGGCTGAGGGTTTTGGCTTTCCTCTCAAGGTCATCTTCACTTTGAGATATTTTGCCCACAGTCTGGATATATTTCAGGGGCCAGATCAGGGAGATAAAGCAGCCACAAAATGAAATACCAGCAGACTGATTTATATCACGGACAGACCCTAACCCTTCAGATACCAAAAAGATTCATATATTAATAGCATCATATTGTTTTGAGAGCATGATCAAGCAGTTTAATGAAAAACTCACTGAAATGATAAATTCTCCAAACCCTGAGATGATTTGGCTCTAATGTAATCAAAACATGATTCCCATTGTCGTAGTTTCCTCAGTAAGTGCTCACAAAGAGGGCTGTTGCCATGGCAGCTCCTGGATGGGAGATGCAATTTTCACTTTAAAATAGGACACCAAAAGGAAAACATTTCCATTGCGCATGGAGATGTGTTGCAGAGGGGTCTTCTGAGCTATCTAACATATTTAGTTTCTTCTTCCTTTTTGTCTTTATAGATCTTATAAGCTCAGCAAACATTTTGCCATTTGGTTTGGTACATGAGATGATTTACCAGTGAGGAAAAAGAGAAGCTGATTTCATGGTTTTCACAACACAACTTTGTCTTTGTCCCAGACCTCCGCACAGTATGACCCCCTGCTGAAAACTCAATTTTATATAATTTTGTGTATAATAGAGTTGTTGTTTTTCACCATGTGGGTGTCAATAGGTTTACTGTGTTTTAGTCAAAAAGCCTAAAAAAAAATCTGTCTGGGTGTTTTTTTAAGGGTCCATGCTAGTTCAACAACACCAAGTAGTCTCAGGTGAGGACAAGCTGTGGATAAGAGGCTCATACATACCTGCCTCAAAAAACAGAACTATCTTTTTAAATAGTGTACATGAGGAAATGTCCTTAGTTACATCCCCAATCTTGACAGAAGCTCATGAAATCAAGGCCATTGAATCACTTTAAATCATGTTTTACATGTGATCAACAGGATGTTTTTCTGCAGTCCTGAAGTTTCCTTTAAAAACCATGACATAACCTATGTAGACATAGTCTTAAACCCAACCACTGAGCTCAGAAGAAACATGTCTTGTTAAAGTACTTTCATCAAACATTGTCTCTGTCAACTCAAATGTGAGTCTGTTCCATCTTAGACTCTGTCCTCCATTATTGAATACAGTTTTTCCACCAGATACTCTCAGGTTTCCCTTTCACTCATCGGTCAGGCATACACATCTAAGGTTACTGCTTTGATTAATTGATTGTGCTGACTGTATGCTTGCTTGTCAGTGCAATGATTGATTAATGAAAATTTTAAAAAACTGTTATAATGACTAGGCTTTTTGAACTAGAGCCCATATTTCTGTCACACACTGACTGAAGACATGCTTCACATTGATAGTTATGGACATTCACAGCTATGAAACTACAGAGTAAAGCCCTATAGTGTATCTTTAGGAAGTTGTATAAAGGGGAGACCCTGTGCTATATTATTCCATAGTCTGCATATACTTCATACAGTAAGTGAATACTAAAATGTATTTAGTTGTCTCAGTGATTAAATTTAACTGATGAGACAGCCATAAATCTGACAAATATCCAGTTTTTGAAGCCATATTATGTGATTCAGCTGATTGTTGTACACAAGGAAAGAACCTGTCCTTGAGCCTTTACCCTCATTCAGCTAAAGACACCAAAACAAACGCTGAAAGGTTATGTATTAGACTATACATTACTGACTGCGTGGGTGTCTGTGTGACATTTACCTGGAACATATGCAAGGTGTTCTGACTCACGGTGATACATCATCAAACCCTGTGATTTTAGTATAAATATTTCACAGTGCTCAACAAAACAAGTCCAACTGCCTCAGTAAATCACAGCTGAAATATCTGGATTGGAGAGGATTTTTTTTGGTGAAGTGTCCATGTAAAGCTGTTATGAGGCACACAGGAGGGCAGCAGTCTACACAGAAATAGGCCTGTGACTCAGTGCATGAATCATCATTTATGAACATGAAAAGTGGATGAATAATGCTTTCAGCATGCCCTTGAGCAATCCACATTATCCAGGTACTAACGTATGAAACTGTATAAAGAAAAGCAGGTTTTCTGACAGATCTGTTCAGCACCATTGCATTGCAGCCTGGCTTTTATAGATCATAATATTTTTTTCTTTACATATTACAGTGAAGTAAAGCAGTCTAAGTGTGGGAAGGAAAACTCATGAATGACTTCAGAAGGCTTGGGTATTTCAGCATCTACTGACACACACTGTGGTTTTCAGCTGGTGGTATTGTTGGCCAATAAAAATAAAGCTGGCAACTCTTCTGGCCTTCGTTCAGAGCAGGGCGGCTCAGTGGACACAAGCCCCAGACAGAGACACAGACACCCTGCCCCGCATCACTAGGCATGACCCTGTACTTTACACACCCAAAGCCTCTGTTGTTCCCAGAACTTTATGTCCGTTTCACCACTTTCATACCTCATTGCATTGAGCAATTTGCCTTTTTTTAAACTAAAACTTGATAACATCTTCAGAAGGCCATGATTGAGTCTCATTACCAGCCTAAACAAAGCCACTCTCTTGGACAACTCAGAGAGATGTTGTTTAAATTCACAAATTCAGTAGAAATGACCATTTAAGAAAGTTTTTTTTTTTACTAATGTAAAGCAGCAACACAACACAAATTCTCCATTACAAATTTATTATTCTTAATCTCACTCAAGTAAAGGTCCAATAGTTTTCGTATAAATCAATCAATAACCAAAGGTAGTTTTAGCTACTTGATATAGTGTTGAGTGGCTTTCTAAGGCATCACATCCTATAAATCATTACACTTTTATCTGAAAAGCAACTGCAGTAGCATAGACATTAAATGTAGAGTAATAGGATTAAGATTCTAAGGTAAAAAATAAGAAAAAAACAACAACTAATAAGTATCATGAAAGTTTACTTAACTTATTGGTAAAGAATAAATATTAATGGCTATTATAACCACACCAGTATGGTCAGTAATGATAAGGTTTAATTACCTAGCTGCTGTTTCTGCTCATGCAATAACATTACATTAGCTTAACTGACAGTCACTTTCATTCAAAGTGATCTTCAGTTGGTGAGAAATTTGGAGTTCAGTGTCTTGTTCAAAGACTATCAGTCAGGCAGAGATGGGTAACTAAACTGACCATCCTGCAATATCCAACCCATGTACCATCTGAGAAAAGTCACCATTAAATATCCAGTTGTCCTTAGATCAAATAACAAAGAACTAATGTTAAGTGCAACACACAGCTGTATACAGAGCATACAGTTATTATTTCTTTAGATGAATATACAGTGGTTTATTACTTTCTCTCAGAAGAGAACAGAGTGTTTACAAAATGAAAGCAGAGTCCAGAGTATATATTGGTCATTATTGTAGGGGCAGCAGCACAATAGTGCTGTGTGTTTTTTGTTGTGGAGTGCCAGTGTGATTTAAAGCTGCTGACAGCACCAGACGCTTACACTGCACTGGGCTCCTGCTGTCACACGTTCTCTATCACTGTATCGATGGGTATAACCCGTCTGCTTGTCTGACAGTCAACCTTCAACTCTGTTCTCTCCCCTCTGCTCCTCCAGTTCTGGCACTAACCTCTGCTCTGTCCTGCCTCAACCCCTCTTTTCTCTATTTCTAGCATTATCATAAGATTTAAATGTTCTCCAAATAACTAAAAAAAGACAAACTTAAGTAAGCACCTAACAGTTTAATGTAACTACTAGAAAGAAAATCTTTTGCTCTTTCCAGCCATTTACAGACATTCTGCAGATTGTACAACTCAGACTGAACAAGCAATGATTTAAACTAATAGTGGAAAGTGTACTCAGATCTTTTACTACAGTTTAAATAGTAATGCTGCCGTTGAGAAATAATCAGTTACAAGTAAAATATTGAGATTTTTAAAATTGGAATTGGGTAAAATCATGAAACTATTACATGTGAAATTGTCTTCTAGGCGTCAAGGGCAGCAACACTGATCATACAGAATAGCCACTTTTAGAATAACTGTATTTAATTGGATTATAATTATTAATGCGTTTATATGTTCAACACTTCAATTTTACATCCAGCAAATTGAGCTAAATTTAATGACTATATGTTGATAGTCATCTGTAATGAAACATTGTGATTTATTGATAAAAAAATTACAGAAATTAACCAAACCAAGGAATGTCATTTAACTGTTAAACAAATGAAGTGAGGTAGAAAGGACCATATTGAAATTTGAAATATAGATGAATAGAACCAGAAATGTAAAAGGTATATACTAAAATGAAGTACTAATACCTCAAGTTAATACTTAGGTGGAGTAGATGAGTGAATGTACTTTTTTACTTTCCACAACTGCTTAAATTTTGTAATCATTAATGTCCATACCAGTATCATTATAGTACTCAACAAGAATTTTGAAAGTAGAAAAGAAAAGAAAAGAGAAGGAGAGAGAAAATTTAGTAGGGTTCAAAATTGGACAGGATCTTTATACCCATAGAAGAAGAAGATACCAGAACACAGAAAATGGAAAAAGTTGAAGAGTTTAACATAAGAGTTCATTGACCTAGAGAAGCAATATTACTGACCAACAAAAGTACATGTTTTCTCTCAGCCTCTCAATCTCTCACATACAAGAGAGAGAGAAAGAGAGAGAGGCCCCAAACAGTACCTGTTTGTAGAATAATCCTTCAGTGTAGTTAACACCTGTGTCTGCAGAGAGATCTAGCAGCTCTCTGTCTACCTTTGTTTCAGAAACACTGTTGTGTTGATGATGTTTTGCTCAATCCACTACAAATGCTCAGGAGACTAGAATTTCATTGATAGTGTATTTATAACCTAAGTTCTTTGCTTTATCTTTTCATTGGGTTATTTAGACTACAGTGCTATTTCATATTACCTTCAGGGATAAATCCATACACCTTGATTGGCTGTATTAGGATCCTTTAGTTCAGTTCAGTTCATAAAAAAGAAAGAAAGAAAAAAAAACAACCATGACATTATTTTTTGTCATCTATCTATCTATCTATCTATCTATCTATCTATCTATCTATCTATCTATCTATCTATCTATCTATCTAT
>JAPZDY010000005.1:16096202-16112589 GCA_029783645.1 Ctenochaetus hawaiiensis
TCCAGTTAGATGGGTGCAAAGGTAGGTAAGTCAAGAGTCCGAGGCACACTGATTTGGAGTAAAGAAACTGTTTTTTACTGCTTTGCTAACTGCAACACCACTTCTGTGGTCCACAGAATGAATGCTGATTCTCATCTTAATGTGCAAACCTAATTAAAAACTCAGTCCATTCTCCAACCACACCAAATTTTATGCTAAAGTTTACCACTTTGAAGTTTCTTTGCTTTCATGCCAATGTTGCAGAAGAATATTAATCAGTTACTTTTTTTTTTTTTACATCCCCCGAAACTACTCTTCTCATAAATTAGGTCCATGGCACAGTGTACATTTAAAACAAAAGATCACTTTTAAACTGATTTGCTTGTTAATTATGTGCATGTGCCTCAGCTTGAGGTTCTCTGCAGAGCTGTTTTTAACAGTACTGACAGTAATACATTGCTAAAAGATTGCTTGGAGTGGTAATTCGTTATTGATCCTGAATGAACTATTACTATAAAATTTCCTAATTGTGGGATATCCTAGTTTGCGTATGATCTCTTCCTGGTCTCTGTATTTACATGCAGTGACACATAGACAGGAAATTCAATTATACTGAATATAAGAATAGATATGCCAGAGAAGATATGCCAGAGAAGGATCATCTTGGTAAAAGTGGCATGATGAAAGTGAGGCTGTCCATGTTGGTTTGGCTGACTGTAAAGCTGTGCAGGAAAAACAGTTTGTTTTTCTGTAGTTAAGCTGTTCTTATGATAGCTCTGCTGTCGTCAGAGATTTAGGTCCTGACGGTGGAGTCATCATTAGTTAATCCACTCACTGCTCTGTCCTTCTTTTCACTTGTAATCTTGCATGAATGTGCACATGTGTGCGCACACACAAACACACACATTAGAAGTCAGGGAATGGGTCAGGGCTTGTAGCAAAACTGGTTCAAGTTATTGATTTGGTGAACTGTCACTGACCTGTTACTGCAACTGGTTTAAAAGGCAAAGAAAACAGAAAAAGGATTATGATTCCTTGTAGTCCAAAGTAATGTAGCCATGATTCTTTTCACTAATCAATTTCTGTTACCTTTTTAGTCTATAAAAGACATTACAACAACCCCCCCCCTTAAAAAATTAGATAGCTGGTTGCATTTTCCATCAATTTCCTGGCCGGTCAATGACCAATCAATCCTGTTACAAACTGATCCTACAGGGACTTTTGGATGGAGTAGAGAAAATTGACTGATGAGTTGGGGGTGTTTTTAAAGGTGTGTTAACTGGCAGACAAGGTCAAAAAACAGAAAAAAAATTCTCAGGTAGTCAAGGAAAGATACAGGAAACTTGGTATATTTAGTCACTTCATAGTAATATATTTGAATATCTTTACTCAGTTATTTCATTTATTAAATATTTAAAAAATCTTCTTTGTAGTCCCCTTACTTTTCTACATTAGTTGAACTGTAGCAGTAGCTATACTTTTTACCTTTGACAGCTTTTCTCTGATAATAGACAAGGAATAATGGTGTCGGAAGACTTGTAAAGTTGTTGAACTTGACATCAATGTTTGCGTAGGCACTCTTAGGATCAAGTCTTTTTTACTAACCTCACATGAAAAGTGAGCTTGGTGCTGCTTCAAGACTTGGAAATATGTGCACATGCTCAAAAAAGGATTGATCTAAAATTGTCACCCAGTAATTAGATGACTAACGCTGTGTGTCAGTATTTAATTGGACTAGTCAAGGGAGACTATGGTAAAAGTATATCTCATAAGCTCACAAATAGAAGTACTTCCGCTGATTGTGTTAATCTTGTCAGCCAAATACAAACGTTTACGTTGCCAGTGCATCATCCCACTGCTTTGTACTGATTTGGCTGAGACACATGCTGACTGTGCTGAGGGGACATTTGTTGGGATGTAGATGATGGTGTGAGGGAGGCGTGAGGGACCACAAGACCGAAGATGACTCATTCGGTCTTGTAGTTCCATGAAGTGTTAAGAGAAAGACAGCCTCCCACCGCCCAGCACAAACACAATTATATCATTCTCTAAGCTACAAGGCGGAGGCTGTGTAGCAAGGGTGTGTTGTAAAACTTTATGATCCAGACATCAGTGTGAGTAAGCCTTCCTCCTCCAAGAAAGAAGAGGTGAAGAGATAAACTTAGTTGCACTGTCTCCAAAAATGGTTATAAAATACTACTAAATGGTTGCATTCCAAAGCTGGGATTTCTAAAGCAGTGGCGGTAATAATTTTTAAAGCATTGACCCACCACTACAAAATGTTTGTTACAGAAATACTGGAGTTAGATGTACAATCACTCCTAAATACAGTTAAGTTCATGATCAAATTGCATTTATTCTTATTGCATATAATGTTACATCAAGACAGGTCTTAATTAGACCGTTCTGGCTATTTAAAAATGTAGCTGCATTCAATTATTGATTCTATATTAACATTTTTTTAAAAATGATATTTATCACTACATTTAACATGAAATTTCATTGTGTGACTTCTCTCCTCATCTCAGGGCTCTACAGTGCAAATATTTTCCCCACATTTTCTCTTAAAAACAGCTATGTGCTAACTCAAAATTTATAGAGCACAATGTATGTGCACACCAACATAAAACATGCAGAAATAAGGAGTTTGATCTCACTCCCTCTGTTGACTGCTGTTTGACTTCGAAGCATGCCGGATGGCTCACAGACAAAATCAGATGAACTAACCAAAATCCTTTCTGTCAAGTAGGCATTGGCCAATACATGATTTTGGTGGTATGTGCTATTGCACAGATGTGTGCACCTGAGTACATGCACGCGCACACAGACACATACTCTCACGATTGTTTCTTGACTTTGTGTTAATAAAATATGTTGACTGTGCTCCTATATCTCTTTGTGTGCAAGTGTGCATGTGCTCCTTGGGACTCAAAGGTAGCATAGTGGCATCTGTGTTGCTGTGGTTAGCGTCATTTCTGTCCTCTTGTCTGGAGTGAAGGGGTGTGTGTTCTTTGGCTCCTAATCCTTTTAATGCCAGGTTTCACTACACATTACTCAAAGCTGTTGATCACACACTTATGTAACCTGGATCTTTTGTGTGCATGCATGTGTCTGTGTGTATATGTGTGTGTGTGAGAGGACTTTTTCTGCATTGGGCACTGAAGTGTCTTAATAAGTATTAAAGATGTTATTTGAGCATTGTACTACAAGATAGCATCAAGTCTTAGGTAATTTACAAATATGTTCTGGGCCACACCTGTGTTTGTGTCTGCATGTTATGCAGACACATGTTTAAGGATGTGATTTCAGAAATTTCCATGTCTCTGTAGTGATGTGAGAGGTCCTGATTTCTTCCATCATGGATCTTACAAGGTGCTGTTTCAATTGTATATTGAAGAAGGCACAACAAAGTTTTATATATACCAGTATATTTTAATATAACCTGCACATTGCAGAAAAGCTGGTTTTCCTTAACTGCATAAATATAATAATTGACAAAAATTTTGGTGGAAAGGCCAATCTGAATACCAGGTTTGAGAATCAAATTGAATGTTCTATCTGTCTTAGCGTAGTGCAATAAAAGAAGAAGAAAAAATAGTCAAACCATGACAGAAACATTTATTTGTCTTTTCATCTGTTCTCTTTCCTTTCATGACTTTTGGAGACAGTACAAATGCTGAGGCGGTGGATCCAGGCCATTCTAGCTCTTGTGTCTCTGGCTGACTCTCTCTCCCTCCTTCTTTCCCTCTGCCTCTCCCCTAGTGTATGTGTGTGTGAGTTTAGTATAGAGTGAGGACTAAGGACTTGCTGCTGTCAGCCCAAATGCTCCAATGGCACCTGTCTCTCTTACGTGTGGAGGCCAAAATGGCTACTCATCATTCCTCCCTGCCTCTCTGACTGACTCACTCAGTAGCTCTCTGTCATTCTCCATAGTCAGGGTGTGACTATGGAAAACCAATGCCAGAGCTTACTGGTAAAGTCTGTGTGTGCTTTCCACTATCAAACTACAGCTCAGCCAAAAGCCTTTACAATTCAACAATTCAATAGGCCTCTTTTTTTCATCGCTGGGACATGCCAGGCCCCTTTTATTAACTTTTACAGATTGCATTTTCCCTGAAACCCAACTGATGTGAGGGCAGTTTCTCTTCCTGTGAGTAAGGACACATTTTGCCAAAAATCAATAACTTCACCTAAAAAAAGAAAAAAATACTTCTAGCACTTTTTTTTAATCATAATAAAAAGAAAAAATACTGGGATAGAAGTAGTTGAACAAAGTGTTAACAAGATGTCTTATAATTTTAGTCATCCTGGTGAAGAGCTTTGGAAAGCAGTGCATCCACCAGTGCATCCACGTGGAAAAAAGCTATTTTCGTGGATGAACCCAACAGCCCTCCGTTGGTCAAATTGCTTGTCTTATGTGAGATTTTATTATTGTATGATTTTTGCAATGGCAGATGAAGTACATTAATGTTTTTTTACAAAGCTGGCTTTTTATGTTTTTCGAGTGACAGCTCTGGCAAGAAGCAGTATGTTTTCAGGTTGTTCATCCACCTGACTGTCCCATTCTTGTGATTTTGCTTTCTCAAGAACAGCTTGAGAAATTTCCTCAACTAAATGCAAACGTTAAGGTGATGGTAAGGTTAGAGTGATCTTATGTGTGTCCTATTCTTTTGAATGCACCTTAACAAGGCCTTGTGGGAATTTCTATGAATTAAGAAGGTCAAAGGTCAAGGTCACTGTGACCCCATAAAACACATTTCTGGCCATAACTCTAGATGTTGTGTGCTTATTTTGGCAAAATTTCAAAAAATGTCTAATAGCCTTAAGTGATTAAGTGATTACATGTGATATCCAGACGATAGGTAACCTGTAGCGAAGCTCTTGGGGGCATACATGAACTCATGCCTTTAGTTAGTATTTCCTTTTTTTGTCAGGTTTAAGTCTGAAAAGACTGTCATTGAGTGAGTTTACTGTGGGTAGTGTTAAGATAATATCATGCTTCTTGTACTGAACTTGTACTGAAATTCCACATCAGCTATCAAAGCTGGTCATTACAGATATCAGAACAAGCATGATACTGGAACTTCATGTCCTGTTTTGCTCCTCCAAATTTATCTAATGTTACATATGTTAGGCCAATTTGCTGCCACATAGAAAATACTGAGTATCTTAAACTTTTAGAAACTTGTAATTTATAAGTTTGAGTCAAGGCGTTTGAAACCTGTCACTTAGTTGAAAAACTAAAGTGCTGTAAGCAGGCCACTGTAGAACACCATGACCCACCCAGAATGTCATGTGATTTACTGATTCACTCCAGCATATCGAGTCTGTTAGGACAAGTGAAATCCCCTGCATTGTGCTCATCCTTTACCTGTTGTTTCTTGGCCAGCCGTCTCCTAAGCCAGCATAGGCTCTGTGAGTGCATGTTGTGTTTTCAGTCTGCAGAGGCCCTAAGCCATCTTAAGGCAACCCTTCAATGAGAAATGACAAGATAAGACCCTGAAGCACAGGGTCTCTTGTCTATCACGCAAGGAGACTGCTTGGAAAACCAACTCAAGCTCATTTTGATTTTGCTAACTAAAGATGAAGTATCAGGGCTGCTTTTGCAGTTTTGAGAAAAATACCAAAAAGCTTGTTAACTTTGACCTCTGAGTGATTCTGACAACTTCTAATGTGACAAGACAAATATGTAATCTTAATGATAATCTCTGTCACCCCTTACTTGTAGAACCAAAAGTACTGTCAAGTTCTCACATACTAAATTGTCATTGAGCTCTTGCAAACTGTGATGACCTTTTTTCGCACTTTTTTTTTTTATAATATTTTTGGACGAAAAAGTTATTTGATTAATTTTGAAAATAATTGAAAATAGCCAGTAATCAAAACTGTTTTTAGTTGCAGCCCCACCTTTACATCTCAGCCAGAATAGGTATTGTTTTGTGCTCATCGCATCCACATTCCTCCTGTGAGTTTATGTGCTTGAAAAACTACATTATCCAAACTAGACACAAAATTGTATGTTCGTGAAAAGACTGATTCACAGAATTTCTTATGATTGAGGGCTATTCAGAGATTTGGTGATGCTGAAAAAAATGTAGGGCTCCAAGTTATTTTGTGTATCCGTGTCTCAGGCTATAGAGGGCATAGGGCTATAGGAGCGAGGAAATCACTGGGCCACATGCTAATCTCTGTTGATGGTTTATGTAACTCCCAGCATCACATGATCACACGTCACCACCCACCCAGCTACTGTCTGTACTCAGTAATTCACTCACTAGTCAGCCATTCAAACACAAATGGATGACATCGACAGAGGAAAAATGAGGAGAAAGCAAAAACATAGTCATCATAACTTGGCATGCTGCCTTTGATTCCCCATGCAGCTGCTCTCACCAGTGCATCTATAGGGCCCGAGCCAGATCTGCTCACTAAATTTAAGGAGGAAAGCGTGAGCGTCAGAAAACACTAAACAAAGAGGCTCAGGACGCACTGCTCTGTTACTTTGGAGCGTATATGATCCTGCTGACGGACGGCTCCATGAGAGTACGGGGAGTACGAGTGCCAGGCCATGACGAGATGGCAATGAAGCTTTTGTTCTGGGAGCTGGAGCAGCATCTCAAAAGGTAAAATCAAAACAGGGAATCCCCAGGGGGTCAGTACAGTGTAGTGCTACTTTGGCCGATCACTACAATAGCAGCATACAAAGGGCTGCATGGCTATATTGTTCCTTCCACTCAGTCATTCATGGCTTCAGGGGCAGTATTAACATTAAGGGGTACTTAAGGCAGATATTATAAACAAGCTTACTGTGCATTTGATGTGTTCATGTACAGTTAACAGTAGTGACACAGAGATGACATATATTTGTAGTATCAGTTTGTGCCACTTACTAATATCCTCAAATAACTATAAGTAAGCCATCCAGTGGTTTTCTTCTTTGTCACTAAATTTATGTCCATACTTTGAATGATTCTGTTGTTACAGCACTCATTTGTATTTAAAAAAAACTGTCCCACTGAAAACAGAAAATTCTTGGGTTTCCATTAGTTGGTACATATTTTGAGTTTGATAGGTACACCTATATAGTCTAATGCAACTGAACCTTACATTAAATCCTGTAAAATGTATATTTTTGGGTGTGTTTTATTGATGGTTGTTGGTTAGTGACAGCATTATCTTAGAAAGTATTTCTAATATTGGTATGAGATATATAGTTTTTGTGTACACAAGTTTTATATTTTAAAGTAATCTTTCACAGTATTCTCTGCAACAGAATTTCCAATTTTATATTGCAGAAAATTCAAACAGTTTTGTGTTTTATACATATTTTAAAAAATTATAACTCTAAAATCAGAATTTATTTACAAATGTATTGCATATTTGGTTTTAGGAAATGTGTGTCCTCATACAAATTTGAAATCCTCAACACAACTTAGTGGTGTTTGAATAATGCCGATGGTAAAACATCAGTCAGACCTCAAGCACGGTACTGTACGTAGTTCTGGTTCATTTCACTCTTAAGTTGCTTCAGTAGGTCAGATAAATAGTGTTATTTTGCAGCAAAGCACCATTATAGTTAAAAAACCTTTGGCATTTTGTAAATTATCAAGTTCATACACTCATAACAGTGTAATTGGTATGCTAGTATCTCCACAGAGGTTCATAGGGAAAGCACAAAAGGTTTAACCCACTTGTTGAAACTAGACATAGTGATGTTGCAGTACAGTAGGAGTAAGATCACATTTATGTTTACAAAAGAAAAAAATCAACTTTAGTGTCTATATCTTGTAGAAATTGAAAAAATACACTAATGTTAACACACCTCAAACAGCAACAGCTTTGATCCAGTTGTTGCCTGGTTTCATCAAATGATTAAACTCTGGATTTGTTCTTTAAGGCATGAAAAACTTGATCTCGGCCAGTGACTTTTCAATTTACATTTTCTTGAGCATCATAAAGCTTTTTTTTTCTTGGTTAACTGCTGAATGAATCAAGTAAAGCTCCTATCAGCCTGTGCATGCTGGTGTATGTTTTAAGAGTTCAACCACATTAGACGTTGGTTTTATTCCTCAAGAGCTCCAGTTGTACTGGCTATTTGGGTCTGGATAATTGGTTAAACCGTCTTGCAGTCAAAGAACAGACCGGAAGAGATAAGTGTGGCTTAAAGCCTCTTATATGGCTTCTTGTTAAAATGTTTCACAGGGATCAGACATGAACAGAAGCTGACATCAGTACAAGAACTCAGAGGCCGCGTTTGATCCTCTGTTCAAGGTACTGGTGTTAAGAGGCCAGGACTGTGCTGTGATACCCAAATTAGCCCAGGCCCCCATTTTAAAGCTAACTACTGACTGTAAAATCATTCTGAAGGTACTGAAACTGCACGCTGTGTTTTCTGCATTTAAATATGTCTCCTGATATCACTGACATACCATCTTCCCCTCTCTTACTACAACAAACAAGTCTGGAAGTTTTTAATTTCCCATACAGCTTCTAGTCTTTAAAGGCCTTGACTTGTCTGAAGTGCTAATATCGAGTTAGATACAGTTCTTAGATGACCTGCAGTATTTTTATAGACCTTGCAATACTTGTGATTCCCCTTTGCCTTCCTATTTGCTTCATGCTTAACATGATGTTATTTTTTTTAATAAGCTTAACATTTTGTGGCTTGCAGTCAATGTTTCAAAATTTACTAAAACTTTAAATTCAATAGCCAAATTATAATTGTGTGAGAAAAGAGATAAAAGCAGGATTTCTGTGTTTTTTGTTTTTGTGTTTGGGTGGGTGTGTGTGATCAGAAGCAAGAATGTCAAGAGTGTGTACACATGATTTTGAGGGTTTTGGGAGGACAAGGAATTTGCAATAGTGGCCTTTTAGAGTGTTTTGGGGGTGTGTAAGTTTGTCTCTTGTTTGGTGGGAATTTTTGTGTGGAAAAGTTGTTTTAGGTGTGTCTGTGTGACCAAGATACTCCCCTCTGTAAAGTGTTGTGAAGGCGGTGTTGGGTGTGTGGTAGTATTGTGTAAGACGATGGATTGACCTCATTGATCTCCCCATGTCATCCATCGTCTTAAAGACACTTGACCGAATTGCAGTGTCACAGTAAAATGGGTCATCTTGTAGCTGGCAAAAGGTGTCGTCAATAAACTGCCTGTGGGCCCACAAGAGGGTTTAAAATCAAAAAAGAAATATTTTCATCAAGATAGTGACAGTGCAGTCATGTCTCCAAGATAGATTATTTGAAAATGTGCCTGTTACACCATATTTTACAAGTGGGAGTTTGATGGCTCTGATGTTTTGTTCTGCCAAAAATGCCTTCTTACTATTTTACATTAGTTAAACCCACATCTAACTGTAGTATGCATGAAAGATGACATTGCAAATGACAAATGGGGTGATCAAAAAATCAAGGTAGTTACTTGGATTCGATTTAAAAAAAAAAACTCAATAATTTTTTTATTGACATAAGTAGACCAATTGGGATTCACGCATCAGCAGGACTGTTGTCTACTGTGCACACAAGGTTTTAAAAAATGTCAGCCTTTTCACTGATCAGTACATACCTCCCAGTAGTCCCATTTTGCAGCTACACATTTAACATAAACATCTAGTTTTTGCCCTTTGTGCTTAGAAGGGCTATATTATTTTTAAATCAAATGTATTTGTTTAGGGCTTCTGCAGGGGTGTGTTAGTATGGCCAGAATTTTGAAATGCTGCCTTTGGCCACTTGGGGGCAACTTAGTTCCTTACATGATGGCACTTCATGGACAGCCAAAGCATTCTGATTGCTGGATACAGTGGTGTTGTTACTGGAGCTAGTGCGGATGAAAAAAATATTTTCAGAAATGTGTTTACAAATATATTGTATGACATTTTCATTGTATGCAGTGTTAGCTCCAGGCATAATTAGTATGAAAGAAAATACATATTACTTTACAGTGATAAGATAGGATCAAATTATTATCAGAGGGATTCCTTGTATTGTGAGTGATCCTTAGGGCTGAAAAACCATCTTGCTTTTTTGTTATAAATATAATAAGATTTCATCTCTAGGGCCAAAATAGGCCAAATCCTTGTCTTCAGAATGCCCAAAGCTGGCACATTTGAACAGGATCTGAAGAATGTGTGTTGTCGCCGTGTTTAACTGTTCAAAATTTTGCCCTCCCCTTATTTTCTAAATACTACAGCTATTTTTTTTCCCATTCCCATCCGGTTTTCCCCGGTTTCATCCACCTCCTCTGCCTTCATGGCATATTTTATGCAAAAATCGTGTCAGCTGAGCGGCAGGTGGGGGCGTTCCTGAATAAATTATTCACACAGGCTCCGTCTCGACCAATCAGGGCCCTGCCTCTCGGTTTGTGGGTGGATAAATTATGCGGACTCGACCCGAGCTGCAGATTTTTGTGTAGCGCCGAGATGAGCTGACCTTGGATTGTGTCTGTACCGCTGCGCTCAGTGCATGAGCTTCCTCGGACAGAATATAGACGAGCGCGTGTGGATGTGGCTCGCGGAGCTGCTCGCGTGGAGGTCGCGAAGGGATACAGTGCTGTTTGTGATCGGGCTATAAAAAACGCCATGGCCAGCATGAATTCGCCGTGCTACAGCGTGGCTATGGATCTAGGCGTCTGCCAGCTAAGAAGTTTCTCCATATCGTTTCTGTCGTCGTTATTGAGCGCAGAGAGCCCGCACGTCAAACTCGACAATGGGTAAATAACGTTACTGTGTTTTAAAATTTTGTGGCAGCTCCGTCCTGTGCTGTATTCAGGGCTGAGCTGCCTTCACCTGCACCATAATGTCGCCGCTGTGTGATGGAGATATGACGTTAGTGCTCAGGCGATGGATGCTACAGTGTACTGAGGCCTCACTGCCATATAAACGCTTTGTGGGAGAGGGGCATGAAGAATTGTCCCACAGTGAAACCACGCCGTAGATTTTATAGAAATTTCCAGAGGCTTTCTGTAACGACCCACATTTCTATAAAGGGAGACAGAGGGACACAGGCTGGTTCTCCATGGGCCTCAGCTCTGCATTGATCCTTTTTTTGTATTACAGCACAGATTGGTTAAAAATGTTTTATTAATTCATCTTTTCTTTATTTTTTACAGTTCGTCGGGAGCCAGCGTTGTTGCGATTGACAACAAAATTGAACAAGCAATGGTGAGTTTTCAACTCTTCACACTTAGAAAGATGTAGACGAATTGCCTTAAGTCCATATAATACGACGGCATGTAACTTAGTGTTATGAAGTAGTATGTTGCATCATTTTTCTTTATCTGCGTAGTTTTATCACAGTATAAATGATGTGCGAGACAATGAGTGTTTTTTAAATGCTTGTCAAAAAAACACACAAAGGACTGCGGAGTAAAATAAGAGTTACCTGGTTTTTTTTTTTTTTTACATTGTTGGTCATTTTATTTCATAGCCTTGCAAATTCTACCAAAATACTGTGTAAGTTATGGTAGATGGCTTAAATTCGATGTCTTCTACAGATTTGGTACCTTTATACCAACCGTAAAAGGTCACGAGCATGTTTTAAAAATATTTTGTCAAACCAGTGCAATGAATTCGTTGGCTCAGTTGTGCTATTGTGAAACCAGGCTTCAGATTTCACCTTTTTTCTTATCCCAGGGAATAAAACGGAGCTTTCTTTATTTTCCGTCTCACTTTGACTCTGTTGTTGTCGCTGCTGTCAGCCCTGTTGCTAGGCAAACTGAAAGGCTCACACGCCTGGTTATAAATATCTCGGCCTCTGATTGGTCCACACTTGTGTGTGGGCAGGGTTAATGATGTGGCACCCTGGGAATATACTCTCACGTTTTCTCTCCGTCTTCTGTTTATTGTATTATCAACGTATAGATTTTGAGATGGCATCGCTTTTAAGGATACCTCATGCCAGTGTGCATACGTAGGCTGTAAATTTTAGATAAGAGTTATTTTGTGCAATTTAGTTTTAGTCTGTAATGCTGAATGCCCCAAAAGACATTTCAATCACGCATTGATTTCTACATATGTTCTGGAGTGACTATATTGACATTTCAAAACAATACATTTGTCTGTATTTTAATAGCCTTTTCTCTGCTGTATGACACGACCAGTTATTGCCTAACAGACACAATTTGTGTTTAATTTTTTCAACATTTTTAGTGAGTAGCACTTGTCTGAACTGGCTTAAGGAGCATTCTTTTAATCATAATTCAAAAAAAGAAATGAACCGTTTAGTGCTACAGTGCCAGGTGGTGCATCCCATTTTGAGGACAATAACTCCTGTATCACTTCGAATTCCTTGACTGGCATTGTTTGTAAAAATATCTTAAATGCCTAAAAGATAAGGTCAAAGTACATTGTAACTCATATTCTCCATATTTGTTGAACAGTATTTTATGTGTACTTTATTGTCACATGAGTGTTTGGGCCAAACCCTACATGAGCTTTAAGAAATTTTTCAGCATTTTTTGCAAATCACATTATAATTATTTCTTATATGTAATTAAGTGTTTGGCATCATGACAAATCAGACATTAAAACTGGGTCAGGCTAGATATGGCTGAAAAAACATTTGACCTAGTGCCTGACCTCCTTTTCTTTTAATTTATTGTTCCACTCATAAACCCATATCTCTATCTGTCTCAGGACCTAGTGAAAAGTCACCTGATGTACGCTGTGCGTGAAGAGGTGGAGGTCCTAAAGGAGCAGATCAAGGAGCTGATCGAGCGTAACTCCCAGCTGGAGCAGGAAAACACCCTGTTGAAGACACTGGCCAGCCCTGAGCAGATGGCCCAGTTCCAGGCCCAGGTTCAGACCGGCTCCCCACCCGCACCTCCAACAGCTGCCACACCGGGACCCCCAAGCAGCGCCGCCCTTGTCCAGCCCACCTCGCATAGCTCTGGTCCCTCTGCGTAGCTTGGTCTGCACAGACAGACTGACTGACTGACTGACTTTTTTTGAGATCTGCTACAGCAGCAGAGCTAAACCTTGCCTTCTACAGCAGGAGGTTATACTGTTAAGACAAGAATTTGCACATATTTATCTCTCAGAAGGATGCAGCTGATGGGACGAGCAGTGCAGTGCTTTACAGCACAGTGGAGGGGGGGGTTGACAATCGTGAGATGATGTATGGGGAGTTGATTTCAGAGGAGGATTAAATCATTGAACATTTGCCAAATAACCCTAGGACATATCAACTAGAATGTCTTACCAAGAAGAAACACAACAGCTTACCAGTGGCGACAATATACTTAACTATAGATAAAGAAAAAATCACTGTGCCTGTGTCTGGATTTTAAGTGATGTCGATTTTACTGATGATGGTGATGAAAGAGTAAGAGGTGGAGGATTGTATTGGTTGTTACCTTTTTTTGCTGAATGATGTAAATAATCATGGTTCTCTCAAAAGGCTAGATCCTAAAGTTACAAGTTGGGAGATTTCAGAGAGGGAGAGAAAAAAAGCCTTCTCAGAGTGACAAATGAAGAATGTGAGCAATTATTATCATGACAAAGTCCCCATCTGGAATGGGGGAGTCAGGGGAGGGGGCGGGAGGGTATTTTGAACAACACTTGGCAGAACTGATGACGTTACTTCAACCGTGGGTTTGTGGGATGAACAAAAATGCGGTTTCTTATGGAGACGATGATATTCTATTTCAGTATTTCACTTTCAAGCTCCTCATTTTGCCCTTGATGAAGCTCATCATTGCTGTTTTCTCAACCCTGCAGTGGCATGTAATTTAAACCTTATTCGACAGGGTTGAGGCACTGGGCTAAGCTGCATTTTCTCTTTTCGTAAAAAAAGGTTGAAGGGCAGAAGATGATGTATATTTCTGTATAGTGTAAGTACAATGTAAAATAGTGAGGAGGAGAAAAAACAACAGATGCTATCTTGGTCACACAGATTGAAGCGAGTGAGCGAGGATCGTGCTGCTCTTGCCCAATCTGTGTCGTCTATTTTTAATGCTGTATTTTCAAGACCGTGGATGGACAGGAGTTTAGGTTATTTAACTGACAACACACAGCCAACAATGTTGTCCATATCCCTTACTGCAACAATAACTCTTACTGTAAAACCATTTTCACTTGACTCTTTTTCTTTCTTGAGTATTGCACCTTTATGATTTTTTTTTTTTAAATTTTTGACAGTGACGTACTCCTGGATGAACAATATCTGAAAACTCAACATTTAAAAAAAATACAAACTCGAAGTGTTTTTTTTTTCTTTTTTCATTCTGTGTATCAGTTGTATGCTCATGTTCTGTGCATGTTTCTGCAGAAAACCGGATGAGATATTGTAACATACTTAACACAATTGCACTTGACAGCTGCACTTCACAACTTTCAATAAACATGCTTAAAGAAGAATAACCACCCGGTCACCATCTGTCTTGTTCTTCCTCATGGCTGCTGAGTCTTTTGGATCTAAACAAGCATGTTGTTGGTATGAAAAAATGACTTTTTTTTTTTGTCATGGTTGACAGTGATGCACATAACTTCAAGATATTTTAAACATTTTTCATCATTTCCTCCCAGGTGAGGTTAAAATGTCACCCGTTTAATCTAGGTTCATTATTTAGACCTGAAACCCTCTGACAAAGCTTTGCTCATCTACCACAATCAAACCTCAACAATACAGTGTGAGCATGAGTGTAAGTGTGTGTGTGTATGCACTGATAAACACAGTCTACAAAAGCAGAGGTAAAACTGGCCTCATCTTAAATTCTCGACATTTATTTGAAAAAGACTCTTCTCACGAAACAAATACTAAGACAGGTATGGCACATTTTTTAGGAGGAATCACTGGCTGCACACACTCACATGAACAGTCACACTTTCATACGCGTACACACACACACAAAGGTGCAAGGTGAGCAATGACACAAACATGTTCTCCAGCCGGCGTGGTTTTAGACTGTCCATAGAAAAGCTGTCAGTACCACAGACTGCAACACTGTAAACGCTGATTGAGAGCGGGGACAAGTCCCGAGGAGGGGGCTGGTGGAAGAGGTGGTTGGGGAGGCTTCTCTCTCTGGGGTCTGCTGGATCCAAAGCTTTGGCGTCAGTCTCTGGGCCTCTGGATGGGTTGGGGCTGTGCAGAGGGGGGGCAGGGAGTGGGTCTGGAGGCTCCTTCTGGATCACATTCCCATACGGATGCTCTGGATGATCTGAAATATGGCTGAGAGCAACGGATCATTTCTTTTGAGTAAGTTCTGTTTTTTGGTTGCTTTTCATAAAAAAACAACAAACAAAAAATACTGATGTGATTGACTGTGATTGCATTATTTCGTTACAGGAAGGATGGAATGTATCTTAAAATTGTATTTCAAATTAAATGTATTTTTTCCGCACATTTATTTTTACAATATTAGCTTAGTGTCATTATTAGAGTAATCACCTACTACATTTCTGCAGCTATATTGCCCTTCTGTCATAATAGTGAAATCAACTCTCATATTAGCTATATTAGCTTACTGCCATATTAGCTATGTTAGCCTACTGCTTTATTAGTATAATTAAGTTACACATTAGCTACAATACCTTACTACATGTTAGCAAACTAAACCATCATTTTTGTTTCATTGTCATCCTACCATAATAATATAATCCACCACTATATTAGCTTGCTTTTAACAAAGGCAAAAACATCAAGCAAATACATACTCAATTCTATGAGTGTAAAAGGTTCATACCTGATCCACAAACAACAAAAACAAAGAGGGCGAGCAGCCAGGGACCCACTGGGTACTTCTCCTCTTGTGGTCGCTATAGAAAAGACACACACACACACACACACACACAGAGTACATCAGCATTACTATTAGGACAGAGATGTAACAGATGTAAAAGTAAAAGTGAAACTGCTTTAGCATGGATAGATTTACACTGAGGTCTCATTTTTCTGCCTCTGCTCAGGTTGCTGTTGCTTGGTCATTCTTTCTCTTAAAAACCTGCCTCCCCTGTTTATCTTGTTTTTCCATAGAAAGTGAGGCAAGACAGTGATGTTACTCACCAGAATGTCCACAAAAACAACTTTGAGGCTGCACTGACCAAAGACAAAGGTGTAATTACACACTGAAAGTTGTTGAGTTACCAGTTTTTAAAATTGTGACTTGTGGAAGAGATGAGTTTAGCCGCATGAGTCGTCAGTCTAGACTGATTTGAGGGGGAACACATCAGCAGCTCTGGACATGTGACATGTTTGCCTGCTGTTGGTGAGAGATGTGGCTACAGTCAGTGATGCAGTGATAGTCTCAATGTCGCCAAAGGAAGTGGTTGTTATCTTCTTACAACACAGTGGTCTCTTTTACTCCAAGAGTAAGAAAAAAAACAGCCTTGATGTTTGACCTTTACGTGACTGTTTAAACCCTGTTTAGCTACAGAGATAGTAGAGAATTGGGCATGGGGGGGGGGGGGGGGGGGGGGGGAC
>JAPZDY010000005.1:16142071-16160504 GCA_029783645.1 Ctenochaetus hawaiiensis
CTTCAAACCATAAACAAGGAAGTGAATTCGGTGACGTACGTGCATTACGTTTGCGCTGGGGACTGCTATGATTGGTGTAACTCACGGGAGGCTGGCTAAAATTGCGGAAAAGTCGCGGTGATTGGAGAAAATTGCAAGGTCGTGCAGAATTCACGGAGATTGGTTGAATTCGCGTGAATTGGTGCGATCGAAACATCGCAAATTCCTGGAGGGACTGTATATACTAGTAATAACAAAATATCAAGGCCATCGTGAAGGTAGAAATCAGCAGCATGCCTTTGAGAAGGATTAGCAAAAATGCAAAGCATATGTGATTTATTGATCATGCACTTAAACATGCAAAACCTCTCATATGCTCCCTTCAGCTTACTTTTGTCAAAATGTCAAAGGTGTACTACACAACTCAGGGCATGAACCCAAAACCACAGAGAGTAATAAGACAGGTTTCACCACTAACTGCTATCTATTAACTCACCACCCCACATCAAAAAGAGAGAAGACTATTAGCCAGGGTTCAGAAGAGGAGACACACAGGATAAGGCAACAAAAATATCCTGCTACCTAGGCTAATCATTGACAGTGGTAATGCGTTCTCTTGTACCTGATTACAGAGGTGGGTTGCATCCTTTCACAAGTATTTTTACAGGCTGATAGCTACAGCAACTATGACCCCCTATATTTTTACCACCACTCTCTAACAGCTAATGTAATTGTTGCATATATGTCTTTAAAAAAACACTTCCACAAGCAGCAGCCTGTTTGCTAGTAGATAAAGCTCAGAATCAGCCACCAGGAAAAAATGTACAAAATACATTTCAGCACAGGACATCTGCAATGCTGAGGGCTGCAGTATTACAAAACAATTTTACTTAATTAATCCATCCTCATTTGGGTGAACATTAGAAACAATCTATTTTATGCATTTTTAAAGTGTACAACATAAGTTTGAGTT
This sequence comes from Ctenochaetus hawaiiensis, assembly GCA_029783645.1. Classification (NCBI taxonomy): domain Eukaryota; kingdom Metazoa; phylum Chordata; class Actinopteri; order Acanthuriformes; family Acanthuridae; genus Ctenochaetus; species Ctenochaetus hawaiiensis. Next base: position 16,143,024 of record JAPZDY010000005.1, read on the forward strand.
AAATGTGCCTAAAAAGCTCCAGACTTCTGCAAATCAAAAAGGATGGGATCTGGATGAGCAGGGAAGGAAAAATAGTTTTGAATAAAACAGTTCCTTTAACATTACATGAAGTCCTGTGATAATAGTTGTATGCTTAATAATCCCATGTGAACCTGTCAGAGTATATCACTTTACAGAGGCCAACACACCAATTCTGCTGCAGCACAAAGCTCAGTGTGGTTAAACTAGTGGCTAGGAGGTGATATTGGGTAAACTTATGTCAGATTTACTTACAAGACTCTGAGAGGGAATGGCACCCTGAGTGGTTGAAAGATACAAAGTACACATTTAAACATTGTCTTTAAAACATTGTAGAAACACCAGGAAGACAAAAGATGCACACAGATCCAGTGGAAATTTTATCTGTTACAAAGAAGACCAACAAAACTGAATATATAAGGTTTTCAAATGAATGGATCAGTTGTGCTTGCTTCATGCCGATGTAGAAACTGTAAGAAAATCTTATTTACATATCAACTTTGGTCTGTGGACAATTAATTGTGCTCATTTTGGATTAAAACTAACCTTTAAATGGAAGGAAAATACCAAAATTTGGTCAACTGTGTGCAGCTTTTCTGTGTACAGCTTTACTCTGTGTGTGTGTGTGTGTGTGTGTGTGTGTGTGTGTGTCTGTACCTGCGTGTGCACAAGTGCGTCATTGAACAGTATGAACCAGTGGTTGGAGAACCGCCCAGCGTTCTGCAGAGTCAGAGATCTGTTGCTGCTTTCACACACCACACGACGCCGTGGGAGACGCAGAGCCTCCTGATGAACAAACACATCACATTTCTTCATTAAATCAAAACTGTTGAAAAAACCTGAGTGTTACTCAGAAATCCTGCCTAAAGTCACCAGTAATGTAGATGACATGAGTGGTAAAGCTTGATGTTGGTAAAGCTTGATGTTGAAGAAAATGCAGTTACACAAATGACTCCTCTCAAGGTGAATAATACTTGATTTTATTATACATTATTAAACATTATGAATTATCCCTAAATACTCATTAAATTTCATAAGTGCTCTTGCACAAGTGATTTCAGATCACAGAAATTAATTTCAAACCATTCTCTCTTTGTTTTCTGTTTGTTGTTATTGTTGCAAAGTAGAATTTCTTAATGTTTTCTCACCTAAATGGCACAATTTAGGGAGAATGGTTGCAGGTTTTTAAAACTTAACATAGAGTTGTGCTTACAGTAGTTTTTCCAGAGTGGGACTTCCAGAAGAGGAGGGTGGTTTCTGCCTCCTTTTTCCTCCTCAGCAGGGTCAAAGACAGGGACTCAAACTGACTACAAGCCTGATTCAGGGACTGGTACTCTGTAGTTAACTTAGGGAGAGAAGGACAAAGTGAGAGAGCTTTAATGTCTTTCTTGTCACTTTTAGAGCACACAGAAGAGGGTAGCTCTTACAAAAGAATGACTTCAATAACAGATCGCAGTTAAAAATAGAAAGTATAGCAGCCTGACTGACATCATCTGGTCATTTTAATTCTTAAGGAGTGAGAAAGAAACAGTGAAATAACTTTCTTCTCTGTAGTTAAAATGTGCAGTGGTGCAAATATTTACCAAGAATGCAATTCTCTACATTTATCATAATAGTAGAAAATAATGTCAAAGTGGAGATCAGTAAATATTCACATCGATACGATGACAGTAATGAGTTACAGAATATCCAAAGTTACTCAACCATGGGAAATAAAGAAGTTTGGAAATAGAGAAAGTGAAATAGAGAAGAAAAAGAAGGAGTATTTGAATGAAAAAGGCAGAAAGAAAGAAAAAGCAGGAAGGGAGAGTGGAAAGTTTCATCCTCACCACTTCGTAACAGGATGCCAGTTTGAGCAGGACTCGGCTGTACTGGTGGAGCTGCTGCAGAGGCCAGTACAGCAATGAAACCAGATCAGCATCACAGGTGACAGGCTGGTCTGACACACGCAGCTGAGCGAGAAGCGTCTGCTGTGAGCCTGAACACTCACTGGACACAGACAGGCACAAAATCAATACAAGACTTTGGGACAAACTATCCTCAGTATTTAATATCTGAGAACGTGTCTGAATGGTTTTTTGTTGCAGAGGAAGTGGTGTTTTTAAGCTAATGGTTTGTTAAGGGTAAAATTAAGGAAGAACTTGTTATTTAATGTGATCATCACCTTACGTGGTGAAGTTTTTCCTGTTAACAATAAGGTTGTGTTTGGACCTAAAGAAAAATCACTGTGACTGGAGTACATTGCACTTGCATGGGTCATGTTTTTTTGCAGAGCTAAGTTAAGCTAACAGCTCTCCTCAAGCAAACACAAAATGAAAAAAAGAGCTTACAGCGAGAGTTTATAGAGTGACTGGATTCCACCCATCACCTGGAAGTCACCTACTGAGGAACAATATCTGGACAGAGAGAGACACAGAGGGAAGGAAAGACTATTATTTAAGTTTTCTCTTTCATTAAGAACTGGTAAGTCCTTGGTAAAAACAACTTGCAAAATCTATCTCACAATGGCTGTATTCTTACTATTTCTGAAATGCTGAAAGTCATTTTGGCTTATCTGCTGTCAGCACAAACTTTATTATCTTTCATTTTATTTGCTCTGGAAAAACAGTGCCGCCTTCTGTGTCTCAAACCCAGGCCACTCCAAACTCTTTCTTACACGGACAAAGAGCAGAAACTGCATGTACAGTAAAATTCAGCTATCCTATCTTCAGGACAAGAATGAGAACCAATTCTAACTAAACAAATAAATCATGTGGTGTCTTTTGACACACAAGTCTTTCCAATGTAATTTTAACATCGGGACAAATAACTTATGCTTAATCAAACTTTGCTGTGTTTTTCTCACTCTAAAAAGCTCATGTAAAATGATTGGAGGCACAGGATTTTCATTTGGACGTGTTTTGTGTTGTTCATTGCAAAATCTCAGTATCTTGTCAAGTGTTTTTCACCTAATTTCTAGTCCTGAAGAAAAATAAATAACAAAAAGAGAGTGACACTGGGAGTAACACTCAAACTAAGACAAGTAAAAATCATATAACTGAGGAAGACTAACAAACAAAATTCTATTTTTACCACATAAAATATGAGGGTGCCTGTAGTGATTAGTAAAGTATTGATTTGTTGTGTGCTGAAACAAAAAGATGGACCTTACTCCTTATAAATATCCATAAAGTGCTCAGTGTGCATCAGCAAGGGAAGACAACTGACATCACGGCCCTGCACATCATGCAGGAAGTAGGTGAGTGATGCAGAGTGGCAACCAATCACGTCACTCAGATGTACAAAACTCTCACAGAGGGAGAAGAAGAGATGAGTGCATGGGTCACCTAATGACGGAGACACACTCTCTGTGGAGAAGAGTAAACACATACACAAGAACACACATACACAGATGCATTAAATTGATGTATTTGCCAATAAGATGCTCTAATCATGAATTATTTCTAATAATTTACAACTGCCCTCAACTCATCTGTTTGTAATTACATTTGAGAGAAACATATTCTGAGTTCCATATTCAAAATTACCAATACTGAGAGAGCCTGAGGTACAACACAGTTATATCAAAGCAATTGGTCAACACATAAGGAGCCAGTTCAGAGAGTCTCTCACCTCTGTTATGCAGCGGTGTGAGGAGGAGCTTCCTGACGCTGCTCAGCCAGCAGTAGAACTCTCTCTCTCTGGATGCGAGCTCATGGAGAGCTGAGATGAAACCCATGACGTTCTGGTCAGCCAACACTGCACAGCTGTGACCCCCACTGCGCACACTGCTGATGTAACCCATCTATACACAGAATCACACACACACAAAAGAAGCTAGTGTTAGTCATACAGCATTTTGAAGCTTTCTTTCATTTCAGTGTTTTGTTTTATGTTTGTCCAGGCAGCTGTAACTTACTGCTGTCACAATACCACAGTTACAACTGTATATGTATTTTTTTGTGAGTGAGAAACAAACCCCCCAAAAGGGGTCTTTGGACCTCCTGTGGTCCTTACAAAGGTTCCAGTGGGTCATTAGCAAAAAAGGAAAAAAACTTATTTTTTACTTTAAATGCATTCATAGTTAACAAAACAACTGACTGTGATTAGTTTGGTCATGGTTTTCAAAACATCTAAAAGCAAAATTCTTTTCAGATAGCAAACATGGGCCAAAGTCCTACCAAATGGAGGTATGTGGTCTATTTTATACCAGTAAATGGGTCCTTGATGTGAAAAAGTTTGTTCCTGTTTTAACCATGCTGACCTAGCAGCAATGTAAAAAAAACATTTCAGTGTTGCAGTTAAAAAAGTCCTCCACCTCTTCCAGTTAGTCCTGTTGAGGGAAAACCACAAACCTCCATGCAGACGGGCAGCAGGGTGGGTCTGACTGTGTAACTCTCCGCTCTGTTGGGTGATCTCTGGCATGACCTTTGACTCTGGTGAGACCTCTCACTCATTGGCTCTTGTTGTTGGCCGCAGTACAGCAGGACTGGTTGAACACAGTCTCCATCAGCCAGTAGGAGGGAGTGGCTCTGGCCGGCGGACACGTCCCAAACCCGAAGACCCTCAGACAGCTACAAAAGCCCACCAGGGACAAATAGTAGAAGATGTTGCTAGTGTAACTACAACATGATTTATGGCTTTATGCTTCTCTGTTCATGCATATATCACTATGTTTTACAGTATAATTTTCACCTACCTAATAATTATGCTGGTATCTTTATCATTTTCTGTCATACACGTCTTTGTAATATGTTGTCAGTATATAGCATTAATGTGTCAGTTAACCAACTGACTGATTGTATTAATGACACAAATAAAGTCAGTGAATTTTCACTAATGTGAAAACAATTTAAATAAGTTTGGCAATAATGACTGTATGAATGAACCTTTGCCTGTTGAGGTACAGTGACAGGACTATTGACATGACCAAGTTGTCCACACATGTTGCTGCCCCATGAGTACACCTGCAAAGCATAGGATAAGTTAGTTCATGTGTGTGTGCTCTTGTAATAAGTTTGGTCCAATTTGACTTTAAGTGATGACAGTTTCTTCAGTTTTTACATCATTAAAGTGTATTGTAGCTTCCGTTAAAGACAGTCTTACAGTTTAGTTTCATTTCTGTGTCATCATGTAGCAAAGCTTTGGTTCAATGGCACCACAAAACAACCAATTTTAGCCATCTTAGCTTTACCTCTGAATAAGAATCAACAAAAGACTACAAGTGCTGCATTATGGACAAAGTTAAGATAAGGTTAGCAAAGTAAGGAGTGTGTGTGTGTGTTATGTGCAGTGTGTGTGTCACCTGGCAGCGAGCAGTAAGAGCCAGAGAATGGTGTGACCCTGCAGCGACTTTGATCACCTCCTCACCTGTTAAAGGCTTGATACACAGAGGCTGGAGTCTGAACAACCACAAACACACACACAAACACACACACATGCTCATGTGTAAGAAAATATTTATACAAGAAGGGATAAATTATAAGTGCGAGTCTGTTTGTGTGTTCAGACCTGGCTAGCTGATCTCCATGGCCGAGTTGTCCCTCAGACCCGCGGCCCCAGCTCCATACTTCTGTGTCCAGAGACAGCAGCCCATCTCCAGCCTCTTCCAGAGCTGCAGCCTGGGTCCGACTACCAGAAGATGAACTGTGGGCACAAGGCCGCCGTTGCCGTGGAGACCCTGAAAGGAAAACACATGATCTAATGGAAAAGTCCTTTTAAAATGTACTTTCAACCAAGTGCACCATCACCTCCTAGTTACTTTTGATCTGTCATAAGTAATAACAGCCATTTCAAAGAGAGAATGGAGACAATGTGTCTCATACTGCAACATGATGAAGGACACTGCAGATATAATCAGACAAAGCCTATACACAAGGGTCAAATGTGAGTATGCGTTAAGCCTGTAGCATTTCTAAGCTGTTTTCTTTCCATAAACAACTGCACTGAGTTCACATAACAATTTTCTCCTCTGCCTAAACTGTACACATGGGCAAAAACGTGCACTGATCACGTTTTGTATGAACACACCCTAATGACTACTCTTATCCCTAAAACAGCCAGCAGAGAGCTGAGTGAATCTTGGAGGGAGAAGGTGAAGTAGGTACAGAGCATGAAATCACAGCAACAATGATGAAGGAAAACATGGAGAAGTAAAAGAAAAAGCACTAAAGCTTTCTCCAAAAAAAGACTATGTACTGTACGTGAAATGATTAATGTGTTATACTTTATAAACCCTTCTGTTTAACCACACACTTTTCGAAAGTACATAAATGATGACTGCTGGCTACTGCCGAAAAAAAACCCCAAAATGCTTTGTGACTACAAAGCATGAAGATGTCTGCTGGATGGGCTTCAGATCTGTGCTGACTCATGAGAGACTTTCATTCTACTGTATATCATGAAACTCGGGAAAAACCACAAAATGAGAAGTTGGTCTGTGACTTTGGAACTGTGACCAAAGGACTTGTTGATTTCTTATTAGTAATCATTTTCGTTTTCTCTTGATAACTTGTTAATTGCTATTGCATTGAATGTATATAAAAGTTGTCCCTGTCTAAAAATGTGTTTCTGTTGAAGATAATTTTTCTAATCTACTTCTTTTTTCACGGATAGATGGCAGGAGAGATACCAATATCACATGTGTAAGTTAATATGAAGCTGGAGCCAGCACACAGTTAGCTTAGCTTAGCACAAACTTAAAAAATACTTCTACCAGCATTTCTTAAGGTCACTAAAGCATGCTAAAGACCACATGGCTAATCAACATATTGTATCTTGTTTGTTTATTTCAAACAAAATAGAAATGTTAAAACTATATAATGTGTTTTTTCAAGAAATTGCAGCTTCCTCAAGTGCCTTTAAGATAAGCGAATCACTATACTCTTCATACCACGGCTGGGTGTTCCAGGGAAGGAGCGTCTCCTGTTTTTTGCTACTTTCCCTCTCTGGTTTATGTTTGTGAGGCTGGAGCTCTTCTTCCCTTGAAGTACTTTCTTCTCTGCCTCAAGACAAAACCGAACATCTTCCAGACAAACTGGGGAGGAGGAGTAAGCCATGGCAACTCCGCTGTTACTGTAGGAGAGATAGCAAAAATTGGAGAGCCAAATAAACTGCAGGTGCAAATCACCTTGGAACTGATTATTCCAACATTGTTCATTTTTTACACATCCGAGGCTTTTTTTTAACATCTGAATTAACAGAAAATCAGAGCCTTTAGTATTCCACATTTTTTAAAGTTAAGCTTGACTTTTGTGTGGTTAAACATCAAGTTAAAGTGGAATGTCCTGAATAAAATAAAGAGTGACAAAAACAACAATAGAAATGTTTTCCGGCCATTTAAGCAACGACTTCTTATCATGAGATTGTTGAAACATTGATTAATTGCCTAAAATTCTTGATCAAACAAGGTTAATCCCTGCAGACTAAACCTTCTCTTACTGGTTGGTTTGGCTCTTAACTTTCAAGTCCTCATTGTAACTGGAAGTCAACAAATCGGTGGAAGGAGTTGAGGAAACACAGCTGTCATCTGAAAAGAACAACAACAGAAGGACAGGAAGAAAACATTATAGACCTAAGAAGAAAGAAAAAACTACATGCCTGAGCATAGAGTAAACTGTTTTGTTGCCATAGTGACTAAATTTTATCAGTATCCACCATGAGAAGCGGGTAATTACTGGTTTTCAGTATAGCTCCTTTGAAATTAACTGTGAACTTAAAGACCTACCTGAAGTGTAACTGCTCAGTGAGTCAGTATCTCCAGGCCCAGAGGACTGGTGCGTCTCCAGAGAATGATTTGAGAGTTTCTGAAGGAGTTTCTGAAGCTCTGTTTCATCAGTTAGAGAAGAGTTCTTCTTGGATCTCCAGCCTGAAAGCTGGTTGGGCTTGGGGCTGCCATCTACCTGAGTAGGAGGGTCAGTGTGCCCATCAAGCTCAAGCTTGGTGCCAACAGGGGAACTCCTCCTGAAGTAATGCAATGAAGGGGAGGGAAAATAGAAAAAAACTGAAGAAGACAAAAATTTAGTGGAATAACATAAAAACTAAGGAGTAAAAGAGAGAATTTTAACTTATGTGATGCTTACTGTTTAGTGTTAGTTTTGCCACCTTCAGAAAGTGGACATGAAGTGCCAACAGAACCAGTGCTGCTGCCAGCTGACCTTCCTCCAGGCTGGAGCTTTCGTCTGAGACCTCCTCTTCCGGGAGAATTCTGGTAATGCAGAGCAAAGAGTGCATCAACAAGTGCCAAAAAAGCTGAACCTCTTAAACCAGCGGAGATAATTACAAGAGGAGATACAAAAGACAGGCATGAGACCGATATGGCTGAAAAATCTCTGTAAATCAAGGATCTATGATACCAGACTAGAGCCATGTAAAGTTAACCCAAAACATTATTATAACATTTACACTTTTTCTTTAATATCTCCTAAGAAAAAATGTACCCTGTCTGTCATGGCTTCTGTCAGCTCCACTCCAAGTGGACAGTAGTGACCACCATCAACTGCAAAGGACTCCTCCCCCTCTGTCACTGAGTAGTGAGGTGACTGGCCCCGCTCTCTCTTTTGAGAAGGAGCCTGGGTATTGTATTTCTGTAGAGGCAAACTGCGAACCAAGGCCAAGCTGTGGTAGGCACCACACACCACCTGTGGGAAATAATAGAGCTGGTATTGCTTGACACACAGCATGATACTTTTTGTTTAAATATATAAAAGTGACAGCGACGTTATTGGGATGAAAAACTACCTGAATTACATGTCTGCCTGCCAAGTGCTCCACCTATGCCAGAGGGGAAATAACAGAAGTAAGCTCACTGAAACAAAATAAACTGCCCAAAGTATTCAACATTTCACTGAGTTTCAATATCCACCATAAGACTGGGGCAATAGCTTTCCATCTGATTTGTTGAAATTTGACTGAATTATAAATGCTGAACTTCATTTGAGCCTTATACAAACTTACCTTCTGCGGTCTCCACACAGGGAATGAGCTGGTGACCAGGCCAAGCTGGCAGCCGCTGCCCCACGCCCACAGCTCATTCTGGGCTGACAGAGCCAAGCTGTGCTCCCGTCCAAGGGCCAGATCCACAATCCGCACCACTGCTGGAGGAACCCCATCATTGTCCACCACAGTGACCGGGCATGGCTCTGAAACTGACAAAGGATATTAAACTTAGTTTATGTTTCTTTCACATGCATTAACTGACGCATACATAATTGGAAAAAATAACAGACAGAAAAAGAAAAATTTAGAGACAAATATATGGAAGATGGAAAAGAGGAAGAATCTTTCTCAACAATGAATTAGAGGAATGAAGAAACTGAGGAAGGCACACAGGAGGCTCAAAGAAGAATAAATGAAGGCAAACTGTGAGTAGGAAGGACATATAGACAGGGGAAGGAGAAAAGAAGGAAGAAAAAAAGGAAGGAAGGAGTAATGTGTGGACCAACCTGTGATGTTTGCGGATGTGCCTCTCTCAGTCAGCCCACACTGTCCTGCAGTGTTCTCCCCCCACATGTAGATGGTACCCTGCTCATTCAGAGCTCCACAGTGAAAGCCACCAGCAGCCACACGAACCACCATCCTGCCTAGAAGGGAGTCTTCCAGCAGAGGAGCAGACACAGGCACACTCAAGTCCCTCCACAACAGCTCACCAAATGAATACACCAGACCACCTGCAAGATGATAATGACTGAATAATGTCTTATTTTAACATGAAAGTCTGAGCTAAAGGATTCAATGATGTAAGGTTAACACTGCAACATTAAATTATCCTGCATAACTTGTACATGCACATAAATTAAGAACTTTTATCTGCAGTTTCTCATATATAATTCTCTAAAACTGATATCCATATATGCTTTGTTACAAGTCTAGAACATGAAATTTGTACTAATTATTCATTACTATTTTTTTGTTTGTGTTTAGAGATTAATTCAACATTTTAAAACCCTTATATGAATACCGGGATATTAAAATTTTATATAATGAACTGAACTGCTGTACTTTACAACCCCACCTTACCATGGTCACACTCACCCTGTGTCAACAGGAGCCCATGGTGTTCTCCCAGGGCAGCTTGCAGAACAGGCTTGGACAAGAGCACTCTCTGTGGACTGAGCTGTGCATTGGGGCATGCTGACTGCCAGATGTGGAGCAGTCCTCGCTCTGGAGGTGTGGGAGCCTGCTCATCTGCAGGGCTGCAAATATATACTATTATAGTTGGCCTTGAATTGAAATACCAGAATGAAATTTTGAATCTGGCAATATTCTAATGTTGAAGCTAGTGCGATTTAGTGACAGAAACATGACTTCTCTAAAAGTTAGATTAAATTCCATTACATTCATCAGTCAACCAATAATTGCTTGTTGAGCACCTGCAGGCCCTGACATGCAACTATGTTTCAAAGGGAGGAGTACAACATCTGCAAATGACTGAACTGTGTACATAAAACTCATACAGAACCGGATGCATATATACTGCAGAACTGCAAAGCAGAGCCGCAACATTAGTCAGAAACATTTTGACATGGGACATTAATTGCTGCAGCCCAGTGTGGATTTACCTATGATGAAACAAGTTGATGACATATCCAGAAAATAAGTTTAATTTAAATTCAGTGCATATTTTAATATAAGCATGAAAAACAGACAGTGTTAACCAACTTTAATTAGTTATCCATTGGACTGTACTAATGGCATAATCAGTGGTCAATCTAATCTCACATTTAGACTGGATCACATCTAAAGAAAACAGGATTTCAGTGGCATCTTGCTCAGGAATTTAACATGTTTCCACTGGTGTTTTATGGGAAGTAGAGAAACCTCAAAGGTGTGTTTTTGTGTGTAAGCATTTACCTCTCCTCTCTGTTCTCCATCAATTAAGACTTTCCACTCCATAGGACAGCGAAGGCATCTTTAGTAACATATTCCCAAACTTCAAATAAATTAGTTTGCAGGTACAAAGAGAATTGTCTGTCCTGGTCTGATGCCTCTTTGATCCATCTGGCTTCGAATGCTTATTCTTTGTAAAACACCTGTATGTAAAAAAAGAACTTATTAAATTAAACAACTTAGATTTTTGTTTACTCTAATATGATCAAAAGCAGCAAGCTCAATAAAGAATATTCTGTCCTCAGTCAGTTAAGATGATTAAGATGAACCTCTTTCCAAGTGCAATAATTAACTTTCATTTTACAACTTTAATTTCAGTCATCCTTCCTAATTCTAGAGGTTTGTCTGCTTTGTAATGTTTCCAGCAGAAGCAGGAGTGGTTTCTCCAGTGTTCTTATAATCTGTGATGGTACTGCTGGCATCACGACAACTCAGTACTCTGTAAAACCATCAAAGAGTGAATTGTTGGAACATTTCAGCCTTATATCATCATAATAATTGTCTCTTTGCCTAAAACATGGTGCCATTTTGCCCATGTAATGAACTCATTGCAAGTGTAAGTTAGGCCTGAGAAAAACTGTGTAACAGCACTGTTTTACAACTAAGCCACTCATAGTTTACAATGATGATAAAAACAAAAAACTAATTCTCTTCACTTTCTTCACATGATATGATGACACTGTTTCACACCATGTCAGTGCTCGACTGAGGGGAAAAAAACGCATAAGAAAAAAAAACAGGCTTATTTCAGGGAACTCAAATTATTCTGGGAACTCAACAACTGTACTACTTCTTAGCTTTCGCAATAACTCATTCATTTACTTTTTTATTGGTGCTTCTGTGTTGAACTGTTTGATGCATACTGTATTACATATTGTAAATTGACATTAGCTTTGAAACAATTAAAAATTTAAAAAACTCATAACGATTTTTGTTATTAAGCCCTGTTGTCCTGTTCTGATTTTAAGTGCTGAAAACCTTGCAGACAAAAAACTTCAATGTCAATGTTAGAAACAGTCTCCTGTCAATATTCATACGTATTTTGACGTTTGGATCCAGAATCAGCTGAAGTGTGGATATACTCCATCTGTCTACATCCACCCACCATCTACCCACTCTCATGGATGGATTAATAGAACTGTATAGTCATGTTTACATTTCTTCATGATAGAGATGGAAGAATAGATAGAGAACATCACACGTACACTTATATGTTTCTCAATCTATCTAGCATTTATCATATATTTATATGAATGTCTATATTTTCCATCCATCTTAAACAGGGACATGTACAATAACGTTACAGTAACGCAGCGTTAAAAGCCACTGACGTGCAATGACCACAGATTAGCTTATAACAGCAAATGTCTCACGTTTGGACATCGACGACAGCTGTATCTGTTTTAAATGCCTAGTGTACATTTTTGGTTAATCGAATTTTATTTCTGCTTAAAATAAAGTCACAATGTCATGTGTATTTGCAATTTAAGTGAGGATAAAACCTACAAACTGAAGTTGGCTAGCTTAATGCTACAACTGCTAAAGAAGCTATTTAAACTTACCAATGGCCACTTTTAACGTTGCGGGGACTTGAAGAGCGGCGACTCTAATGAGTCCAGATAACTGTGTGTAGCTGTCAAGGAAGAAATACTGACCTTTTACTTTTTTATATAATCGAATCAGTGCACTGCAATGAAAGCAGAAGTTGTCTCTGACAGTTCTGTGCTGTTTTTGAGCAGCGAGCTTTCTCCGACGGCAGCCGGGCAGGGACAAACACTACGGCGCTGTCACCTGTTGCTGCTGCTACTGCAGCCGCAGGGCGTGTGAGAGAAAGAGTTGAAACTGTGTTAACAGGGCTGAAATTTGCCTGCCAGAGTATTACTCTGAAATAACTGCTGTCATTTTTTAAATTTTTTTTTTTTGCCTTAATTGCAAGTTTAGCAAATTTTGGCAGCATGAAACTGTGGTTGCCAATCTACCTAAAACCAGCACAATAATTTGATTAAAGATAGTTAATAGATAAAAATAAGCTTTCAACAAAGCATCACATTGCTCAGATATACATTTTTGCTTGTTTGTTAGTTATATTTTAGTGCAACTGTCAGTGTTACCAAACTGGTTAAAGTAAGCACTGAATGTTTTACCCAAATAATCTGTTCTGAAACAATAGAGCTACTCAGAAGTAAAAGTAGCAATAGCATACTGTAGCAGTATTTCATAAGAAATAAAGACCATAGAAAAAGTAAAAAGAAAAGAAGAATACAATTTTATTTGGGCATCAGAACTTTGTTTTTCCACCTTCCCCTCTTATTTATTATCTCACAACCACTAAGATTTTTGTTGTGACCCTCTGGAGTGACTAAACCGCTGCTCACACATTTATAAATTAGTATCAGCAATCTTTGTCAAAAATCATATCATATCATATCAAAATCATTTCAGTTTGGGCCGATAAGGGGATAGTTTTCTGTAGAAACTGAACTTTTACTTTGATATCCTGCTTTCAGTATGTTTTACAGATAATATTTGTTTATCTGAATTGAGTTTTAAATATAGGACTTGTGAAGGAGTTAAGTAAGTTTACATCAATGTATACGTGGCCTACTTTCACTTGAGTCAGGGAATACCTTCTCCACCGCTGGTGTTGGAACAGTAGAGGTCTCTCTCCTCCGAGGCCTATACAGGCTCAGATTAACTCCCAGATGCTTAGCTGCGTTTACACTTACCAGCGTTTGAAAAGTAGGCTGTAAGTAATCCTGTGAGTCATGTTTCGAGAAAGATCAAACATAAGGTAACACAGGGTTTTTGCAAGATAACCCTATGCATTTCTTCCACTGCTTCTAATTTTTCCCCTTTCCTTTCCTTAACCTGTCTTTCACCCATGTTCGTGATCAGCTCTTGTTTGCCGTTTTAGTGTTTTCTATATAAAAGTGTCCAGCAGGTTTTGGCTCTGACTTTTACTGCCTGCAGTAAAACATGGGGAAAAAATGAAAAAAGGGAACAAGGGTGGAGAATCCAGAGAAAGAGAGTCTAATACTGTTGCTCTCTTGGAGACGAACATGAAACATAAAAGGATCATTGCTGCAGGCATTAGCTTCTGGGGTCCCACATGTTGCATGTGCTCCTTTTTCTTGCTAATATTTAGTTTTCACCAGACTAACATCTCAATTTTGTTAGATTTAGTTCTATCGTCGTAAGATCTTTTGCACTTCAAACTATATTAACAATGACAGGAAACTACACCTGTTGAGAGAGCAAACTAGTGGTGGAGCTTGAAAGCGAGTTAAATGTAATGTAACAAGTAAAGAATTTGCAATAAATGGCATCAAATGTGGAAAAACTGGGTTAGTCCTTTAAATAAAGATCAAGCTGCAAAAAGCTTTAGATTACATGTTGTATTTGCAAACATCATAATGGTTGCATTTCATGCAAAATTGGACGTAAAAAAATCTATTTTTAAAACAATTCCCCCATTCTTCCTGTACCCTAACCACAAACACAAACACACTCAAGCACACACACACGCAAACACACATGCATACACACAAGTTACCCTATGTCGTGACCTGAGCAAAAAGTATTCTCCCGTCCAAACCCTCATAAACTTGCTGTTGGAAACAACACAACCTGGATTTACAAGACTGCAGAGGCAGTATATGTGTGTGCATGTGTGTGCATGTGTGTACGTGTGTACATGTGTATGTGTGGGGGTAGAGTCGTACAGGGTTGCAGCCAGGCCACAGAGACACAGCAAGTCTGAAAGAGTGGGTTGATTGACCACAATGTCGTGACGAGTAGAGGAGTAGGTAACACACACACTCACACAGAGCACTCTAACCTTGTCCTTAAAGCTTATAATGTCCACAGCTGTGTCCTTTGTATTTTACCGTAATACAGCTCACTTCACTTGCTTTTTATATGTGTCTGAAAATCCAGGGTCACATTCACTGAAGATGTTTTTGCATATTCACCTTCTATGTTTCTCCTCAAGAACATATTGCCAAGTCATAAAACCGTTTCTCATAATTATAACCTAGTATCTTGTATTTAAAAAGTTTTTAAGCATGACTGATTTTTAAGATTAAATGTTAAGATTTTTTAAATATTAGAAATAAATTGGATCCCTTCACATTTTCGAATTCCTGAATTACTAACTACAGACACAATGATTAGCCATATTTGTGATTTTTTAATTGTTTTAAATTTACATAGTTGACCCACATTTTAAAATCTAGACATCCAAATTTAATTACAACTTTGCAGAGGAAATTCCCAGAAATAAGCCCAGCACAGGTCATTTTCAGCCAATTGGGACATTATGGATATTATAAATCTGAACATATTTTATCACCGGCCTGTTCTTAACAGGTGAATTCTCCAAAATGAACTTGCTTAACATGTGAAGGATCTGACCTGATGTCTTTGGTATTTGATAAACAACCACAGTCAGCTATGCATTTGTGCTTTTATCAGATTATCTGTTTTTTATTCACATGTAGTTCTATGCCAAAAGAGGAAAAATTTAACTTTGTCTCAAAGACATCAAGGGAGGGGTTTGATTTTAACTATCTGGCACTGGAAGTACTGTGTGTGTGTGTGTGTGTGTGTGTGTGTGTGTGTGTGTGTGTGTGTGTGTGTGTGTGTGTGCGAGTGTGTGTGTAGGCAGCGTATTTAAAGAACATTGAAAACATATGTCTGGAGCCTGATAAAAACATTTTAGGCAAAGGGTAATTTGGCACAATCTTTACAGGCACACAAGCACACAAGCATGCTCCTTTGGATGGAGGAAGTTTCACCTTCTGTGAAACAACATTCACATTTATTAAATATCTGAACCAGAAACACTACAGAACTTCAATATGAATAGGTTCATTAGAGCCTTGATCTGAAATACTTTAAAAACTGTTTTGGACACTTCTTTGAGATTTAAAGGGAAAAAACTAGATGTAACAGTAAACCAAGCTTCATTTTAATTCAAATTGAAAACTTAAAAATAATCTAATAATTAATGTGCAGCTGTATGTCAGAGTGAAATGCAACATACAAGAGGCGCTTGATTAGTTCATGGCTTTAGTTTGAGTTTCAGCTAAACTAGCGCATTTTTTTGCATAGTCCTCTCCTACACTAACACACTTAGCCTTGTGGTTGTGTTGCATACTGATCATTTCAGTAGACATTGTTATCTTGAACAACTAGACAGAAAGTGGCCTCCACAGCAATAATATCATCATCACTGTTTGGATGACAACCACTGAACTTCTGCATCTGGGGTGAGAGGTAGTAGAATGAGGTAGCCAAGTCATGTGGTTAGGGTGTGTATTGGATGTGTTTCTGAAACAGTACTGACTTGAAATTTTCAATTACATGAAACAACAACACAACAAAAGTTATTACCTTCAAATTTCAACACAATCACTCAAAGAGTTTATCTGCATATGCATGCAACAGAAGCTGTGTAGTTTTTTTTTTTACTTCTACCATAGGCCACAAAATTATCAACCACTCCTCATTTATTTATACAAAACATCTGACATCTTCGCCCACAATTAGAATATCACATGATGAAAAACATTCGCAAAAATATTCTCAAAAGTTACCATTATGAGCATAGAAACACAGTGTATGTGCGGCATGTAGTCTGTGTATGCAGAATATACACATTGTGACAAAAATGCGTAAATCATGGGAGTCAGACAGCGTGAGAAAATATGTTTGAAAAGAGTAATGGAGATCACATTTAGCCATTTTAGATGCAAAAACACATCCTATTACATCAGCTGGACATAGGTTTGATTGTATTTGGCTTTCATGGCACTTTTTAAACATTTTTCTATGTACTTGCTCTCATAACCTAATCAGCAGCTGCTTAGAGGCAGGTTGATCACATTGTATCATTTAAGCTGAAATTTAAAATTAGTGATGAGAGAAAGTTTGAGGCAACACACTTTTTCCTTCTTTGGTTACACAACACCCTTTAAAGGCATGTTATTGATACATCATTGATTTGGCATTGTTTTGCCTCGTTCACACTGCAGTGCAAGACTGGTGTTGTGAGATGTATTCATTCTGAAGGCTGTATTTAGAAAAAAAGCTCAGTTTTTTAGGTGTGAAAGTCACCGGCTTGGTGTGGACATGACAGAAAAGAAGAGTCATAAAAAGAGACAGCGGTGACCATCTGGCTCAGGTCAAACTCCCACAGAGGGTGAGGATCGCAGTAATGTGTGTGTGTGTCCCCTGCAGTGAAAGGTGATGACCACAGCTGTGTGTTTGACCTCAAAACTGCAGGAGCTCCCCCTCCCTTTTAATCCTCTTCCTTCCCCATGTTCCCCCTTTTTCCTTCCTTTGCGCCTATTCTTTCTCTGTCTTTCTCTTCCTCACCTCTGTTTTTCTTTTTTTTTTCAATCAATCCACCAGTTCTCAATCAAAAACACACCTTCGGAAGACAAAGAGCTTATTGAATTAAAACCAGAAAAGCAAAGAAAAGCTCTGTGAAGTTTAGTGGGGGTAGCCATTGTGGCCTCACCTCCTCCATTACTTTGCATCAATTAGCACATCACCTCGAAGACTGGTGTGTGTGTGTGTGTGTGTGTGTGTGTG
>JAPZDY010000005.1:16164065-16176710 GCA_029783645.1 Ctenochaetus hawaiiensis
AACACATAATACTTATCGACTTTAAAGTATGTGTATGTTTCCAACTATTAGTTTGCAGCATAGTGGTGTGATCAGTTAGTTTTGAGCAATCCACTGATCTGTGTCAGGAGCATAAATAAAAGTCTGACTTACACCCAGTAACCTTGACTGTGTTTTATTAATGCTATTCCATCCAACATCTTGAATTTTACTGCCTGGGTTTTTCTGGCCACACACTCTCGTATGGCATTTTTGTCCACGTAGATGAGATGTCAGTCAGTGTGAACTTCCTGCTGCCTGCCTCTGGACCAAACACACACTCTGTTGGTCCAAATAAATCCTTCTTTCATCGCTGTGTGTTTGTGTGTGTGTGCGTGTGTGTACGAGTAGTCTAGTACTGTAGGCTCTCTGTGCTGCACTGACAGACACAAACCAGCTGCCTGCATTCCTCTCTCTCTCTCTCTCTCTCTGCTGACTTCTTAAGGTCGATCTCCCCTCCCCCCGTTTAGACCAGTGTGCCACACATACCTCTATAATACTCTATATATACCAACCCATAACTCAGACAGACACACATACAGACAAGGAAACCAAGCAGGAGGAAGCTAATGAAGAGGTGTATAGTAAATATAATAAAATAGATTTAGTCTTTTTGTATGTTGCACCTTTTAAACCTGGCTCTTTTCAGCTTTCCATATTTATCCGTCACTCATCCTGATGTGTTGCCATGCATCCTGAGTCTTAGGTAACTGACATTCCATAATCCTCCTCAGCCAATCAAATACATTTTCCCCACTATGTTTCAACACATTAGCTTCAGTTGTCTGGTCTATTTCTGCTTCTCTCTATTGTTGTTGCCATGGCTACCTGCTCTGTGGGTGCCAGTCTCACCTTGATATCAAACCTTTGTAAAAATCAAAGTTTTTGGTCAAATTAAACCTGATATAAGTGATGTTTCTCTGCTATGACCTTTTAAGTTAACACGCTGAACATGCAAGCAAACAGCTGTCTATTTACACACCATGAGATCTGAGGAGTTGCACTAATTTTTTTCTGTTGGAGAAAGACAAGTCTAATATGTTTACATATACCCTCATTGTTTCTCTTTTTATCAGTGCATTCAGTGCATGGCAGGAAGCATATAGTGTCTTGATCATGTTTATTCTCCTAAAACATCTGCCTGTTACAGCTGGAAATGACGCTATAAAAGCAGTGACAGTGAACCAAAACAGTAAAGCTGCAGAATGGATAGCTAAAATGAGCTGAAAGTAGCTGTACAGCTCTGTCAAGCAGCAGAGTTGGAGGCAAGTTTGTCACTGCACTCAACATGCACCTTTTATATACAGTTAAACTGTTAATACAGAAAGTTCATGATAGTCACCTTAATCTTTCACAACCAGACTTAAAGCGAAGTAGGTTAAAATAAACATTTTTTGACCTTGCATTTGGTAGGACAGTGTGCAGCAGGCAGCAGGAATATGGCAAAAAAAAAAAAACCTAAGATGTTTGTTGACTTTTCAGTGAAGTATCTGACCCATCCTTGCAGACTTTACATATTAAAAGTTTGCAGGATTAACAGTAATTCCACAGTTTTTACGAAACAATAAACATGACCTAAATTTACCCAGATATAGTATTTATTGTTAATAGTCCTTTGGTAAACCACATCATCCCCAAGACGTCACTCACAATGTGATTTTCATGCTATTATAGTGATTTTTAACATAGAAGTCTAACTAATATATTTTAATTCTTAATATATTTATTAAGGATATGCTTCTGGAAATGATCAGTGGTTGTGTAAAATCTATGCTATGAATGAATGAAAAGTTATAATAAAGTCACTGTTTGTTAAAATATACAGAGGTTCTACTGGGTTCATGTGAATGCACAATATATGACAAACCAGAACTAGAAAGTAGTCTCTACTTTTTTCAAAAGCCTATGTTCAAAAGTAAAGATTACTTAAGTATCAAAGAACAAAGAAGTGTCACATACTTTAATCACAGATACAAATTTAGAACTTTAAAGAAAATTGAAATGGTATAATGAACTTTTTTGGTGTACTACTTAAAAACACTTAATGCTGGTTAGACCAACTTGGTAAGCCAACATGTCCTGTAAGACGTCCTCAAACGAAAAAAACTCCTCAGACCAAACAGAACAGTTTGTGTTTTTCCACCTCCACTCCACATCTAAATAGTTGTTCAGTATTGGGTTTCACACGGTAGCTCAAATACTTTGCATGGTGGTCATGCTTCTGGCTATCCTCGAACTGATCAAGCACAGTCCAAACCCTCAAAATCTTTCTTGTTTTGTTTATTTCGCCCAGGTTTACTGTAACTCTACTTGTTGTTTGTGTAACACTTTTTTTCCTCTCTCCAGCAGATGTCCAGCTACAGCAGACCGCAGCCCAAACAGTGACTGACTGTCTGGAAACCTGCTGGACTGCCCACATCTGCTTGACCACTGCAGACACTATCTACATAAATACACACACACACAAACAAACAGCTACAGTTAAACATGATCAAGTGCGTCCAACTGACCTGTTGTGGCTACTAACTGCTGCGTTTTACACCACAGGGAGAAATGAGGAGTGTGTGTGAGTGACAGAGATCAAAGTAACTTCAAGCTAGTTAAAAACACCATCATCTTGCCTCCATTATTACCCAAATAATTTATTATTAGTAATTATCCTCCCAAATAGTAGTCAATAATAAGTGGTCTGTGGTCTTCAACCAACAAAATCAATTTTATTTGAACAGCTAAGCTTTTAAAAAAAATTAATAAATCTGTTTTGTCATTACAATATACCTAATATAAATATGTTACATACATTAAAGGGCATTAGAGAGTACTTTTTATTGATCAGCAAATGAATTGTCACCTACACTTTTTACAAGATAAAAAGTGTTTCTTAGATAAAGCTATGTCGTATATTGATATTATTTTAGTAAAATTCGATAGTGTTGTTACATGTTTGATTGTAGTACTGTTTTGCAAATTAGTGTCAGAGCATTTTTTTATTTTATACAGAGCACCTTTGTCAAAAACAATTTTTCAGGATACATATCATACATTTATCTTAATTTGAGGTTGAAAATTTGTAAAATTTTACTGTTACACTTATGAAAAGTTTGACACAATGCATATGTAATTTGTCATACAAGCACCATCTTGTAAAAGAGAGATATTTTGGGAAAGAAATTATTATTAATGTCATGATGATTCCAACAACAACATAACCCATATGTCTGAGTAAAGTATGCATGTTTCTCAGTTTTGTCATTTACACTAGTTCCTCATTATTTGTAACTATTTTTACACCATATGGTAGTTATGCTTTGATCTAGTGCATACTGATTATTGTTCATAAGAATCTGTATTTTTTTCTCCTTTAGGTGACTTTGTCATCAATGTGCAGCAACTTGCCAGCACTCAAGAAAAACAGTAAAAAAGTCTTGTTATGTACTGTTATCATATTTATGTAAAAACATGCAGTAACATGCTTTGGCTTGAATTGTACTCATAAATTAATCAAGAATACAAAACATGTTTTTCATTTCTACACAAAGTGGTTAAATGGTAATATGCATTTTGCATGACATGTTTTGAAAGACAGCAAGTTAACTGAGCTGAGTTAACTGATCACTGAGCTGTTCATTCATCAGAACAGTCTAAGAAAAACCCCACCCACCCATTCATTTATTAACTTTTGTTTCTGTCCATAGTGTCTGACAGTACTTGCTCTGCAGACTGTGACATTCACAGTGATTTGTCCAGTTCTCCCCAGGGAAATCAGTGTACTAACAACATCAATAGCTTTAATACCTGGGGTCCTTAATTATTACACAGCTGTTCAGCAGCTGTGCATACCAAGGCTCAACCCAACCATTGAAACCAGTCCAACAATTGGAAGGAGTGGCCAGCAAATTTGACATATCCTCCAGATTGTAACTGAGCTATCTCAGGCTTCCAGCTACTCTTTGTGTGTGCGCTGCTCAGCTAATGCAGGTAATCATAACACAGCCTTGTGACTTGAAGTGACTCAAAAGCATGAGTCAGTTAATTTACACAAGCAAGAAGACTGCTTCTTATTTGATTGTGAACACTGGACACATGAAAGATTAAGAAGACCATAAGAGGAGAGCATGCATTGTCATGTTGATGATATGTTGATGTTGTGTTTGCTAAGTCATTTCTGCTGCCTCTGAGTGGCCGAAAACTCCAACAGTTACTAAAAGTTTGAAGTCTTTAATTTTTTCTGGGTGTATTTAAGCTATATAACATACAGTAACTACACAATGCTCCTCCGTGTCCATTTTGGACTCTAGGAATTGTTATCAGACTATTACAAGATGACCTGAGAAGGCACATATGGTTACTGACAGGCAGGTATGTATTTGGTACCAAACTGCTTTCAGAGGTTTGGATAGGCAGGGATATTTAAACTCCATGAAAAGGTAATACTACAGCAGATACTTGAGGATTGTTGAAATTTGTTAAGTTTTCTTTTTGTCACTTGATCTTCTGTTGTTTTCTTTGTTAGGACCATAGCATTAGCATACTGACCAAACTTAAGTTTAGATTTTAGGTGAATGCAGTAGGCCAGTATGCAAAAAAAAAGGCATCGTCATGAAGACCTGCCTGGACATAGATCATGTAATTCCTGCTGTTTTAAAAGCAAAGAGAATAGGTGATTTGATGTGAAATCAAAAATTTAGATCAGACTCCATAATTACACCATGAGAGTAAAGATGAACACTGAATATCATTATTTATTGGTCTTCCGTGATCACTGCAGAGTGCAGTTTCTTATTGTTCAGAGTAATCTTAAAGAGATAGGTGGCTGTGTAGTTAGCTACAGGTTGGCAGAATGTGTTTTTTCTAGAATATGGTTGATAACTTGCAACTGGCATATCAGTGTCTTCATACTTCTCAGAGGGTCCAATGCTGTAGGCAATTGCTTGATGTCTTGATGTTTTTTATTTTATTTGACCCAATGTCAGAAGACATTAAATAAAAAAGTAAAAAGAACTGAGCCTTTGGGAACAGGATATGGCATTTTAATTTGCTTAGTTGCTAAATGAGAAAAAGTAGACCCTGTCCTCATGGACTGTCTTAGTTCAACCTACTTTTCAGTTTTTTAGTAGTATTATGTTCGACTGTTTGCACAGACAGCACAAAGGCTCTTTACAGATAGGAATAACAGTTTGTCTGGATCAGATTCTAGATATGTTGAGCCAGAAATCAAGATTAGGTTCACTGCCCTACATTCACTCTAACTCTAACTCTTACTTTAAGAGGCCACTCTATAGCTGGAAACTAATACTACTGACTTTTCCTTTCAGTTCTGCTTCTCCTCCTGCTTTCTCTCCTTTTCTTTCTCCCCCTGCCCTCTTCGACCTTCTCTCTTCTTCCTGTCCCTTCCCCCACTTCGAACTACCCCCACCCTCTTTTATCCCACTCATGGAAGAAACACACCAAATGCAAGCAGGGCCACCAGGAACCTCCTAAACCTCCCACTCTCGGTCGCCTGTGGGCAAATTGATCACTCTGTCACTCTAAATTACTGCTGCCTTGCCTGTTGTTGCTGTTTATTCCCACAATGATGCAGATCAGTCGAGGAGCTGCATCTGATTGTATGCAATGAAACCCTTTTAGCAGTAAACAGAAACAGGTACTTGTGGTGCCTGCTATGGTTGAGCAGTTAAGATGCTGGAATTTGTTTGGGTTTTTTCATGGTTTGCTCACTGTGCTGCAAAGTGTTTACATGTTCTACACACAGAGAGTGACTGTAGAGAATCTGTGAGGAGATGAAAAAAGCTCAACTTCACGGCTGCAGAAAGCATAAAACTTAATTAACTAAGAACTTTCTGCAACTTTCAGAAAGCACCACATGTACAACAGGGTGTTACTACTTATGTAGAATATGGAGCAGGTAGAAAAAATAAGTAATGGGATAAAGTGCTTATTCCTGCTCTATTATATGGCAGATTTTGTACAGATATTAAAGACTGAACTGTTGGGTTGCATTGCTATTCTCACTTTACTGTTTGTAGGGCTGATAATCACACTTAATTGCTATTTCACGTAATAAACATGAAGTATTTCAAAGTAGTTACTTCAGAGAAACTGTTATGCTCTTTATTGTTTTTTTTACACATCTTTCCTCAAAGATTATTTAAGTTTTGTGCATGTTTTCAGTGGACTTCACTTTTTTGAAGTAAATTTTATGTGAGCACATTTTTACTTTAAATGCTTTTTAACATGTTCAGCGGTCATAAAAAATGTTAACATTCCCTCTTAAATGGAACCATATGCTTTGTTTACATGAACCATTCAGTAAAAGTAAGGAACAGTGATATACAAGAAAGAAAGATTAAAAGAATTTGACAGCTGATGAATATGATTCAAGTTTTTTCTTTTTCGTGAATGCAAGAAAAGTTCATTTTATGTGCCATCTACGATACTTGAGTGCTCTATAAAAATGCAATTATTGGCAATTCGTTTTGAAAACCTTTTTTTTTTAGAAGAGATGTTTTTTTTGGTTAAAATCTCTCGTGTGATGTAATTACTGTAACACATTTTCCTTCCAAAGGGAGCAAAAGCCAATCAAGATCGAATCCTGTAGGAAAACAAACGCTAGGATTGGTGGAGACGCGGCATCGGTTTCAAGGCGCCCTGCGTTCTGTCTGGGGGTCTTGTGAATGGAGGGGGCGCCTGGAAACCGGTGGAATCTGCACAGAGTGAGGAGAACGAGCCTCTGGACTCCCAACCGCTTAGCATGTGAACCGACGCTCCGTGTAAAGTCAAGTCAAAAACGATGGAAATGTAAGAGTTTTTTGGTTTTAAGTGTTTCGTTTTGCGCCAAAGTACCGACAAATAAGCGTTAAACGCGCCGGATTTATTTTCGTTTGCATTACTTAAAGAAAATGGGACTTTGAGCGTCATTTTCACCCGATTGGGAGCGAGAGTGGACTGCTTGGAGTCACTTACAAAGACCATCAAGAAGTCATGACACGACGGACGTTTCATTTGGATTTTTCTTCATGAAATACTTGGAAAAAACAATTGCGGCAATTTCGACTCGAGTTACTTGGACTCAAACCTAAGTGCTGTGAGAAGAAGTCCACATTTTCTTTGCTTTTTGCCCGTTTTCAAGTCGCCCTACTTGGATCAAAGTTTTTCTTTCCCTCCCCCCTCCTCCTCAACTATGGCGGCGGCCAGGTCCACCACTGGCTCCGTGTTGCTGCGGATCATGTGGCTGGTGTGCGGGCTCTCTTCACTCACTTCGGCTCAGCATTATAACAGTGAAAGTGGAATATCCGTCCCAGAACACGGATTTTGCCAGCCCATCTCCATTCCCCTGTGCACCGACATCGCTTACAATCAGACCATCATGCCGAACCTCCTAGGCCACACGAACCAAGAGGACGCTGGACTAGAGGTGCACCAGTTCTACCCTCTGGTTAAAGTCCAATGCTCTGCGGATCTAAAGTTCTTCCTCTGCTCCATGTATGCGCCGGTCTGCACGGTACTTGAGCAGGCCATCCCCCCGTGTCGGTCCCTGTGTGAGCGTGCACGTCAGGGATGTGAAGCTCTGATGAATAAATTCGGTTTTCAGTGGCCGGAGCGGCTCCGTTGCGAGGCTTTCCCAGTCCACGGAGCCGGTGAGATCTGCGTCGGCCAGAACACATCCGAACCCAGCAGCCCCGCTTCATCGTCATCACCCTATGCACCCGACCCTGTGACCCTTCCCCCAAACATAGGCCGACCCAACCCTCGCCCGCCACAGCAAAACCCGTACCACCAGTTTTCCTGCCCTCTACAACTGGAGGTGCCCTCATACCTTGGCTACCGATTCATGGGGGTCAAAGATTGTGGGGCGCCATGTGAGCCCACCAAACCAACCGGGATCATGTATTTCCGGGAGGATGAAGTTAAATTCGGGCGGCTTTGGGTTGGAATCTGGTCCATTCTGTGCTGTGTGAGCACCTTATTTACAGTGCTTACATATTTAGTGGACATGAGACGATTTAGATATCCCGAGAGGCCCATCATCTTTTTATCTGGGTGCTATTTCATGGTGGCTGTCGCCTATGCTGCTGGATTTTTCTTGGAGGACAAAGTTGTTTGTGTTGATAAATTCAAGGAGGACGGTTACAGAACTGTAGCTCAGGGGACTAAAAAGGAGGGCTGCACCATCCTCTTCATGGTGTTGTACTTTTTTGGTATGGCTAGCTCCATCTGGTGGGTGATTCTATCCCTAACCTGGTTCCTCTCTGCGGGGATGAAATGGGGCCATGAGGCGATCGAAGCAAACTCCCAGTACTTCCACCTGGCTGCATGGGCTGTCCCGGCAATCAAAACCATCACCATCCTCGCCATGGGTCAAGTGGATGGTGATGTCCTGACTGGGGTGTGTTTTGTTGGGATCTTCAATGTGGACTCCCTCCGCGGCTTCGTCCTGGCCCCTCTTTTTGTCTACCTTTTCATCGGCACGTCCTTTCTCCTGGCTGGCTTTGTGTCCCTCTTCCGGATCCGCACCATCATGAAGCACGACGGTACCAAGACAGAGAAGCTGGAGAAGTTAATGGTGCGGATCGGTGTATTTAGTGTGCTCTACACGGTACCGGCCACCATAGTGATCGCATGTTACTTCTATGAGCAGGCCTTTAGGGAGCACTGGGAGCGGACCTGGCACATGCACACCTGCAAACGCTTTGCGGTACCCTGTCCGGTTCACAACTTCGCTCCCATGACCCCGGACTTCACGGTGTTCATGATCAAATACCTGATGACCATGATAGTCGGGATCACTTCGGGTTTCTGGGTCTGGTCCGGGAAGACTCTTCAATCATGGCGGAGGTTCTACAAGCGCCTGAGCAATGGAAATCACGGAGAGACAACAGTGTAAAAGTTTGGAGGATGGAAAGGCACAAAGCCATGGAGTTTTGAAAATAATAACCATGTAAATGAGGTCAAATAACTTTCACTTTTAATACTATTTTGGACATTTTTTGCTTGGATTTTTGTGTATTCAGTATGTGACAGTGAATGAGACTTTTATGACACACAACCAAACTTTTAAATAATCGATAGAAGTTGGATGAATTTTTGATTTCTATTTTTATTTTTTGTGATCACCAGAGAACATTGCATTTGCATCCTTGGATTGTCTGATTTACCCATAAATGGCCACACGTCCCTGGACTTAAATGCCAGACTGATGAAGTTAGTTTAAATACAGAACTACCTTCATATTATTGATTATATTCTTTAATATTACAATTTGAATGTATTTCATGTCTACTCTGGTGAAAATTTCTCAACACCATTACAGAAAGACTGATGGGTCAAGCATGTGGCTTTTTGTTCGTGCTGCAGCAAATAGGTCAAAGAATTTATCCCTTCAGCAGCCACACCCTCTGACTCTAATGCCTGGATCATACATGTGTATTTGAAGTTACTCTGCTCTTAGTCAAAGGCAGAAATTCTTTAATGTGTGTTGTAGACATTGCAGAGCACAATCTTGCCTGTTCTAATCTGAGGAAGAGTGCATCAGCTTGCGACTCCACCATTATGTGCCAAGTGGCTGCCCATAAATCAAAACTGATATTTCTTTTTTTCTACTTAACGTTTTAATTTTTCAGACTGTTGAGTATTTGCTCCTGTATTGAATGTTCACTCCGAAGGTGAATGAAGTTATGTATTGGTTTGCACAGCTATCCTTAAGGTTGAAAGTGTTATAAATGACTGATTCACCACAGGATGACCTGGATCAAACAGTCGAGACCACACACACACATACACATACATGGGCCTCCGTGCTTTGCAGTGAAGACAACACAGCTCATTGTTTGTCTCTGTGTGTGGTCTCTCAACTGTTGGATCTCCCATCCAAAAGACTTTTTAAGCTTTTAAGACATCCAAAGCACCATTTCAAGGATCCAGATTTAATCCGTACGGGGTGGAAATGGTTGCTCAGGATTTTAAATGTTATTTTATCCTGGATAAAGATTGCTATACGCATTCACGCCTGTATTCTATACAATGTAACTGAATCTGCCTTATGCCCATGTAATTTCACTTTTAGTGTAAAAAAGTTTTCACAAGCAGACTGAACATTTTAGAATTTTTAATAGATCATTATTTTAGTGTCTGGGCAGTCTTATGCCAGTCTTCAAAACACAGAGAAACTATATTTATTTTCTCTCCGTCTGGAAACAGGATTTATGTTTGATGTTCTATATTCTGGAAACACCAAGAAGGTCAGAGGTCACAACCATGTGGACAGGCCGCAGTATTCAGAAGAGGGGAAGTTCTTATCTGGGACCAAATCACTGGGGCAAAAATAGCAGATTATGATTATTTTTTTTTTCTGGTAAGGTTAAAAATCCACTATTCTTTGTTGGCAGTGCATGTAATTACTTCTTTTTTGAAAAACTAATATTACATTAAAAGAGTTAAAATACTACAACCCAGAAGTGTGTGTATGAGGATTGAGGTTGCTCATTTATTCTCTGAAACCTGAGTAGTTTTTTTTTTAAATTTCAATTTAAAATTAAAAACACAAAAAGAAAACCCCACACAAATTTCAGAATGCTAATGCCCTTTTAAAGTGTCCAGCACTTTTCAATAACAATAGCATTCATAGCAAAAAAAAAAAAACAACCCAGTGATTTAGTCCTGTTGGTAATCCACTGTCACATGCAGGAGACTGGCTTTTTGAATTGGATACTAAGTGTCTTTCTCACACCAATCAATCAATTCAAAGGGAGATCTTGTAGGAAAGCCCCAGTGAAAGGCATTTTATCCTGATTGAATCAGCTGCAAGGTAGCATATACATACAATAATTATTTTCTTGGCATGTAGCTAATTTTCTCTCTGTAGATCACATATAACTGAGGAACGGAAACACCCTGCAGCAAGGAGGGGACACTCGTAACGTGACCTTATAGACTTGGTATTCTAGTTACTTTTAATCCATAATGCTGTGTTCTGAATCCACACATACAAGGTACAAATCTCTATAGGTACATACTGTTTTAGCAGTTAGTATACAAGAAATGTAACATTTCTTATGTGAATGTACTACATACCTCAAACCTTGGTTCCATGATTTATTAGGGAAACAGGGCAACACTCCACTACACGTGAGTCATCTCTTGTCCATCAAGTTTTTACCTAACAAGGCAAAAGTATTTTGTGTAATTGTCCTCAGGCAGCATAGATCTGCCAGTGATCAGACTGATGTGTTTGTCTTGCAGTTTTCAGAAGGAAAATGAGTTTGTGAGGGGTACTTCTTATTGGAACATATGCAACCAACCAAGTAAATACAGACTCCATTTTTTAAAAGACACATTGTATTTATGCTGATACTCATTTTTGTCTTTTTTACTTGTTTTTTTAATGAGGTAAGCCTGTTGTATGTATACAGTTTGAATAAAAGCGATAAGGTTTGTAATATGGTGAGCCTTTGTGGTTTGTGTTCAGAGATTGAATTGCATGCGTACTGAGCTTCACAGTTAATACTTGAACTTAAAAACAGCGGTTGACAAAACAACCCTAATCTCAGAGTAAGTGGACAGACTGAGGTCAGACTGTTTTGTCAACATATGTGTGGTATTTATTGCTTAATAATGCAATTGAAGTTGATGCATTGCAGGAAATTTTGCAAAAAATTAACAACTCAATTCCCCACATTCCCACATGCTATTGTTAATACCCTTTTATTGCAAGGTTTATTTGTATTTGTATTTTTGTATTTTTTTCATACAACTATATTTGTATATTACAACTATATATTATAATACAACTCTGAGGGCAGTTTTGCTGCTTTAATCATACCAGAACAGGGTATTCTATGTGAATGTGAATGAACTAAATTTTGTCCAACTTCAACTTCAACCAAACTTGTTTATGTTGTCCATTAAAACCATCCCACTTAAACAACAGCATAAGTTTCTGAGAGTAGTGTTTAAATTAGGGTTTGTGCACAGTTACCTCTGAGGGAAAAAGAAGTCTTTATCTTTATGATGGTAACCAGATCAAAAAGAAAGACTTGACTGAAGTTGCAGATCACTGATGGCCACATCTGGATGATAGTTACATTACTCAGATTTTATAAATCAGGCGCTTCTGTAAAACCTTTACTAGATTACAGTGTTTTTGTTGATGTTGCTAATACTATTATTTTCATGCTTATTGCTAAAAGTAATGCTCATCTGCTGCACCATTGGCCACTGAAGTACTTCACCTACATTCATGGTCCAGTTTCGTGTCATAGAAAGCTCCACAACACCACCTGCTGATGTAAAGGTGTACTGCCGTGATGATCAACTCATGCATGTATGATTTCTAAGCATCTGTTCTGTCTCAAACTTGGTTGGAATTTTGGTGGTGGTGCATCAACCACAACTAAAAAAGATGCCCTACAAATGATGAACACTGATGCTGATTTACTCTGACTGACTTGAATATGTGCAGTGGTGGAGGAAATATTCAGCTCCTTTAAGGAAAAATATTAACACCACATTAATCTTATCTGTAACAAGTGAAAGTCCTTACATGAAAAGGTTATTTACAGTTTTTCTCAGTCGCTTTGGTACATTTCTCAAATCATCCTCGACATTTGCATAACAGTAAGTGCATTTCTC
>JAPZDY010000005.1:16176810-16190556 GCA_029783645.1 Ctenochaetus hawaiiensis
GAAGATTGAACAAGTAGTTTTGAGAATTTCAATTCTGATCTGAGAAATGTACCAAAGCGACTGAGAAAAACTGTAAAAGTATCTATGGGTTATCTAGAAATGCACTCAAAGTTTCAAAAGGAAAAGTACTCAATGCAAGAAAATCCCCTCTGTAACTGTTATACTATTATATATTATTATCATTAGGTTATTAGTACTTGTGCTATCATGGATAAGTAGGATTTTGATACAGAGGTTAACCTGTGGACCTGCAAACAGACTGATATTAGAAATCAGTACAGTGAGCCTTTTAGGATGGACTGTGCTTAGAAGTATTTACTGTCTTAACTGGTACTGCCCTCTGGTGGCCACAGCTGTTAGTATGTGCAGTTGTTTCACTTGCCCTGTCCATCAAAAAGACTAATTGGACTACAAATCACACTTAAGGTTAGAATTAAATTAAGTAAGAAAGTTTATAATAAATTAAAATCATATTTTGTTTTAACCCTTTACAGGGCACTCATTGAAATACTTTGAAATTCAAAATTTCAACCCAAGAGTTTTAATGGAGGACATAACAAGACTTCATTACTTTTGTGAAATTTTTTAAAAATTTCTATTTTCATGGAAATAATGGAGGTCAATGTCAAATTACCTTGCCCTAATATGGTAAAAAAAAAAAAAAAATCCCAAAAGTGCATCACAAGAAATACAAGAAAAATACTTACAAAGTGAAGGAAACACACCTTTTTACAAATTAAAACATCGTTTTATTGACTTGACATTTGCTGTTATGCAGTGTTCAATGAAATATTTCAGATATTTGGTTTTCATTTATGATTTCTCCTCTATTATGAATTTGAAGAGATTAAAACTTTGTAACATTCAGTGGAGAGAACTTAAAGGTGACTGTGATTAGCAGAGTTGAGAAATGACCCCTTTTGATTAAATCCTTTGTTTTATTAAAAGTCATAGTACAGTTTTCTTATTCCATTTTCTTACAAAACCCAATCCAAAAAAGTTGGGACACTATGTGAAATGTAAATAAGAACAAAATACAATGATATAAAATTTCTTTTCGGTGTATATCCAGTTGAATACAGTACAAAGACAAGGTACTTAATGTTTAAACTTATAAACTTAATTGTTTTTTTGGCAATGTACACTCATTCTGAATTTGATGCCTGCAATGCATTCTAAATAAGTTGGGACAGGGGCATGTTTACCTCTTTGTAGCGTCACCTTGCCTTTTAACAACACTCAGTAAGCGTTTGGTAATTGAGGACACTGAAGTTTGAAAATCTTTCCCATTCTTGCATAATACACAACTTCAGTTGCTCAACAGTCCAGGGTCTCTGTTGTATTTTGTGCCTTATAATGTGCCACACATTTTCAGTGGGAGACAGGTGTGGACTGCAGGCAGGCCACTCTGGTGCATGCACTCTTTTACTATGAAGCCATGCTGTTGTAACATGTGCAGAATGTGGCTTGGCATTGTCTTGCTGAAATAAGCAGGGGCGTCATCTGGATGGTAGCATATGTTGCTCCAAATCTTTATGTACCTTTCAGCATTAATGGTGCCTTCACAAATGTGCAAGTTACCAATTCCATGGGCACTAACACAACCCCATCACATCACAGATGCTGGCTTTCGAACTTTGCACTGATAACAATCTGAATGGTCCTTTTCCTCTTTTGTATGGAGGACATAACGTCCATGATTTCCAAAAACAAACTGAAAATGTGGACCCAGAGAAGTTGGCAGTGTTTCTGGATGTTGTTGGTGTATGGCTCTCTCTTTGTATGGTAGAGTCTTAACTTGCATTTGTAGATGCAGCGATGAACTGTGTTAACTGATAATAGTTTTCCGTAGTGTTCCTGAGTCCATGTAGCAATATTCATGACAGAATGATGTTGGTTTTTAATGCAGTCCTGCCGAGGGATCGAAGTTCAGGAGCATTCAGTTTTGGTTTCAGTTTTGGCATTCATCCTTGTCTCTTCCATGCATAGATTTCTCCGCATTCTCTGAATCATTTGATGAAATTATGGACTGTAGATGGTGAAATCCCTAAACTCTTTACAATTTTGCATTGAAAAATGTTGTTCATAAACCATTTGACTATTTGCTCACATAGTTGTTCAAATTGGTGAACCATGCCCCATCCTTGCATGTGACCAACTGAGCCTTTCAGGGTGTTTCTTTTCTATCCAATCATGACACTGTCACCTGTTTCCAGTCAACCTGTGGAATATTCCAGGTGTTTTCTGAGAATTCCTCAACTTTCCGGTCTTTTGTTGCCCCTGTCCCAACTTTTTTGGAACATGTTGCAGGCTTCATATTCTGGATGAGTGTATATTTCTAAAAAAAAAAACAATAATAATATTTATCAGATTAAAAATTATTTACTTTATCTTTGTACTGTATTAAATTGAATATAGACCAATAAGTAATTACAAATCATTGTATTTTGTTCTTATTTACATTTAACATAGCTTTCCAACTTTTTTTGATTTGGGTTTATTTATATTGGTCCGTGATTGGCTGTAATATGTTATTTTTTTTGAGTAGAGGCAAAACAAAACCTTTAGATTTATTCAGTTAGAAATTAATCTCAGCCAGTTCAGAAATACAGTAAAAAATAATCAAAATGCTTTGCATCTTTTTGTAGTTTTTGCAAATTATATTAATACAAGAGGTGTGCATCATTCTAGATTATTTTTCTTCTGTAGTTTGTTGAATAAAAAAGCACCTCAAAACATTCATTTTTCGATCATAGAGAAGTCTTTTACAAGATTGTCTAATCTTTGGTAGGTTAAATCCATACATAAAGGGGGTTAGTATTGGTTGGCAAATGAGGAGATACACAGATAAAAGAATGCGCACTTTATCTGGTACATGTGTCACATCAAACCTGGAATCAAGAAAGTGAAAAATGCAGCCGACAAACAAGTTTGAAACTGAGACAATCTGAGGCGTGCATGTGGAGATGGCTTTTTGTTTGTTTTCTTTCCGGGAATACAGACAAAGAGCCAAAATCTTTATGTAAGAGACTGAAATGAGAGTAAAAGGGACAACAATAGTCATGAAGCCAAAAAACAGGTCAGATATTTTGTGCAGTACTGACACCGAACATGTCAGTTTAATTACTAAGTGTTGGTCACAAAACACTTTGTCAATGATATTTCCACAAAATTTCAAATGGATGGCAAATGAAAACGAGATAAAAAAATTCACAAATGAATACATCCATACAAGTAAAATGATCACACCTACTCTCTCTGGGCTCATTATGACACTGTAGTGTAAAGGACGACAGATAGCGACGTAACGATCGTATGCCATGGCTGCTAAACTGCAAAATTCAACAGAAGCACTTGTGTAGATACAACATATCTGCAGAAAGCACCATGGCAGCGTCACTTCATGGGTATCTGAAAACATCTGACAGAGCATAAGAGGATACAGAGATGTGCTGCCGAAAATTTCATTCACAAATAAATTACATAGGAATATGTACATTGGCTCATGCAACCTTCTATCCACATATATGACCATAATAAGAGCTGTGTTGGCCACACATATGGAGAGGTACCAAAACAGCATTATGCTGAAGTACAAGTATTTCAACTCTCCAATGTTGCCATAAGCTGCCAGCACAAAAGACACAATCTCAGTCGAGTTCTCCATTTCTCTCTTGTGTAAACAGTGTTTAGATTAACATGGTCAGTAACTGTATTGTTTGTTATCCTTCAGAATGATGCCTCAGCTAATATTTAACATTTCTAATAATCCAGCTTTAATTCTATTGTCTTAAATATTCCTGACTTTGTCAAACATTATTTTCCCAATACATGAACAAAATCGTAATGGCACTGAACTGTTGATAGTAGTGTGCAGCAGCACATCAGTATTTTATAGCATTTTGATCAAATTAATAAAGCCAAATTAATTATTGTCACAAAGAAATATAATATTACTTAGCTGAGCAATGGATTTTAGAGCAGACAACTGTCGAAGGGTTTTTTAAAAATATATAAAACAGCTTATGATTTCCTACTTTTCTTTTCTAAGCATATCAGGACGTGTCTTTCCTGTGACCTGTAACAAGGTGCAACATAAGGCAAACAGGATAAGAGCACAAATTAAAATTCGCATTTATGAATCATTGTAAATCGGTATCTCACAGATTTGAAGGTCTCAAGGTGGATGCTGCTGTTGCTGCTGCTGTCTCCAACTGGACAAGAGAAACGCTCTGAATTTTATACAGAGCTCAAACAAAAGGGGGGTGGGGCTGCTCTCAGGGCCAGACTGTTAAAAAGAGCATGAAACTTCTCTTTTTCTTTTCTTTTCTTGTCTTTTCTTTTCTTTAAAGTGAATAAAGCCTCTGTCGTAATTTGTCAGTCCGAGTTTTCTAAAACAATATTGTCAGTTGTAATGTACATGCTAACTGCAAACAAAACTCATTGTAACAATGTCATATCATTAAAACTTCTGTTATGATGAAGCTCTCACTTTGGTTATTCATGAACTGAAGGGCCCATGGTGATGGCCGCACTCAGACCAAAAAGCTAATCGCACATAACCCCACAACACCCCTGCAAGGGAAATTAGCTGGTCCACTGCTCCACTGCTTGAGTGGACTACGTAATGCTTCTCCCTCATCTATGGTCCGACAAGAGCCTCCTTTCCCACCAAGGAGATTCTTGGCCTCAGTTCCCTTTGCAAGGATTAAAAGGGAATTTTAGCAACCACCATGCGGACCCTTGACCTCACTGTGAACCCACTGATAGGCACTGGGGTCAGGTTGCTTTGCAAGCTTTGTGGCGTGAAAAATTTAACCAAAATTTTTGGACCCAATCCACTTTCTGCATCATCGTCCTTTTTTCAATTGTAAAGGAAAACCTTTTTAACTTTAATTGGAACAATGAATTTAAAAGATTTAGGCCTCACTTGTACCTTTTGCAGTATGACAATGTCATCCTAGTGCGCAGTAACATGTGTCCTCACAATCTGTTTCTAAACAAGTTAAAATATTGTTTAAACCATACATTGACAAGAAAAACAGATTCAAAAGAGAATATAACAAGTGAAATGGTCCCAAGTGTAAACACATCACAAACACATAAACATAAACAGTAAGTATACACGTTTCATTACTACAATATAACTCGTCAAGTAATCGCCTCAGCAAAGTTGCACCATTTTAATTCTATTTCAGACACATGCATTAATTTTAGCACCAAATGGGGTCACTGTTTCATTGCATGTTGGAGCGGTCATAGGGAAAAAAGGCGCCAAAGCTGATCAGTTAAATTAATGATAAACATGTGCCTCTTAGTCCTAAATTATGTATTCAAATTTTAAACCCAGGTTCTTTTTTTTTTAGTTATTATTGTTTTTTGGAGGCTAAATGCTTGAGTAAGAAATTGTAGAATTTCCAAACGGCTGAAAATATGTGTGAATTGGAAATTCTTAAAATTGTACGGGTTCATATAATGTTTTGTAGCTTCTATTTATCTTTTTTTCTCTCTTGTAAAAACAATAAAGATATGTTTAAAAAATAAATAAGAATATTAAAACTGGCTTAATCAAGTAGTTGGGAGAAAGATGAAACCAAAGTAGTTCAATAACACTTTCACTGAGTGGTGCCCTTCTTGATGAGAAAATTGAACTTGATTAGTATGCATGTGAATGAATGTTTGACTTCTTTTAATTTGGTTGCACACAGACTTTTAAAGTGTGAAAGTCCTTAATGTAAATAGCTTAAGACACTAACACCAAAAATGTCACACATGCAAGATACACTGTATGGGACCAGACTCAATGGGGATGTTTTTCACTAAGAACTTTCATTAGACTTAATGTAACAAACACACACATACCAGTGTCCTGAGACACTTAGGACATTGACCAACACATTTCCTCTGAGATGGACTGATATACACATGAGATTACCATGTCTCTGATAAGATAATAAAGACTAGGTGATGTAACTCCCTTCTGATGCAATGTCAAGGAGACACAGAAACAAAGAGTAAACATGATAATTAAGTCTAAGGGTCATTAGTCCGGCATCTCTCTGCATCTTATCCCCAGGACATCAATCTGTTGACATTATGCACTGGGACCAACAGGCTTCACGCAGAAAAAACATGTAACTGAAGGCTGCCAATGGAGCTGAATGTAAGAGGCCCTGAAGAACAGATTTCCTATTTTTTCTGTTCTTTTAATAATTGGTCATTACTTTTTTGTGGTATGTACATTTAAAGTTTTAAGCACCTTATATCTGGCTGAGAATGGCCCTTCTGTGGCTGTTTGACCATATGGACAATTTAAAAAGGTGCTGGGATTTGTTCACCAGAAGTGAGAAAATACTTTCAGTACTAGTAAAAGAGAATAAAAAGTAGGTTTAACTTCAATCTTTGCATTAAACTTGTTTTCAGTGTGAAAAGCAAGCTGTAGCTGTGCTTGCTCTGCTCAGTTTAGGTAGCAGCACTCAAGTTAAATACTGGATCAACTTTGAATTGCTGAATTAATACTTGTGCTCTGTCACGTTGTCAAAATACGGAAATTGCAAATAGCAGAATATCTGACCAAAATCAATCACTACTATTATTAGATTCATTGGAGGCAATATACATTTTATTAAAGTTTTACTTTAGTGATCTTTAACACATAAAGAACTGTCACTGACCAACCAAAACCAAAACTGAAGAATTCACAATAGATCAAGTATCAAATAAGCCATGTTGTGCCGTCCGATGATATTTTTTATGACCCTTATGGCTCACAAGTGAAGCAAAGATAGGAAAAGCTTTATTCTTATAGAACTTACAAGTAACAGACAATTTGAAACAGGAAAGATATTTATTTATATATTATGAATATCATTTAAAATAAAGGTGGCAGAAGTAATAGTCACAGAGTGCAATTTTAGTGCCATGTATGTTAGATTTATATAACACATGCTCTGAGAATTTGCATAAACACAAACAGCCAATCAGGACATGCCTACCAAATATGTGTCTTGCACAGTATAAAAGGTGGAAAAACTGTTGTCGAACATCTTTTTCGTCTCCTCCTTCCACAGATGGAGTTGTTGTCTCAACAAGCTTGTCTACACCTGTCACACTCCTCCACTGCCAGCCTACGTATACTTTCTGCTTCAAGTGGCTCAAAAGGGACTGCAGTGAAAGCAATGTTCAGTGTTACAGTGAACACAACATTTTTCCATTTTTCAGTCAACAAAAAAACTCAATAATGAAGACACTGTTTCTATACTACCTTCTTAGCCAATATATCATCTCAGCTGGTCCAGCCCTAACGTTGACAGAGGCAACAACAAGAAAAGCTTCTGTTAAAAACTGGTTTTAATTCTGCAACAATTCTACTTTTTATTCTCTTTTACTAATACTGAAAGTATTTTCTCACTTCTGGTGAACAAACCTCAGCACCTTTTTAAATTGTCCATATGGTCAAACAGCCACAGAAGAGCCATTCTCAGCCAGATATAAGGTGCTTAAAACTTTAAATGTACATACCAAAAAAAAGTAATGACCAATTATTAAAAGAACAGAAAAAATAGGAAATCTGTTCTTCAGGGCCTCTTACATTCAGCTCCATTAGCAGCCTTCAGTTACATGTTTTTTCTGCGTGAAGCCTGTTGGTCCCAAATAGACAAAAACCAGGATAAAATTGAATAACTATAACTAGAGTAGCCATCTACCTATCTGATGGTCACGGGTTTGATCCGGGGCTCCTACAGAAACTGAAAAAACTGAGAAACTGAACACTAAGTTGCTCCTGATGGCTCTCCCATCAGTGTCAGTGTGTTTGTGTCTTTTTCTGATGAGCAGGTTGCTTCTTCATGTGGATGTTCCTGCACTTAGTGTATAGACTACAAAAGCATTTTTAAAAAATGCAGTAAAGTTAACATTCTTTGAGGTATCACATGTTTCTGTTCTCTTAAATACCAGAATACTAATAATACAATAACATGAATATTATTTTCACAAAGACTATTGATAATCGCATATATATTATGTTTAAAGGGTGAAAGGACAGTGGTCATTATTACAGCTATAACTCTCCTTGAGATACTGCATGTATCATATGATGAAACATGGAGTAATTAATAGAATAAAAAAAATAAAATTATTCCTATTGTTTAATTAGGGGAGGTAACAAAACTGTGGAGCTTCATTAAGTTCTGAGAGCTGATTGGACTGTGACAATGATCAGCAAAGAATAAAAGCAGATTTGTTGTTTGCTGGACCAGCAATGAATCATTTTAATTATTAAGTTTAATCTTTTTAATACTGCTCTTATCATTTATACAACAGAGAGGAACATAATCGAGGCCAGCACTGAGAAATCTGAGAAAAATAGGTAAACAATGATCAACTATACCATTATAAATGCATTTTCTCTATCAGGATTAAATGACACAACAGCAAAGCACAGAGTCACTCTCTTCTCATTTACCTTGTTGTGTTATAGTGTGATTTTGCTTGTAAATGGTGCTCTTATTGTTACCATCACACTTGAGGAAAAACTTCATGAACCCATGTATATTTTCCTATGTAATTTGTGCATCAATAGTCTTTATGGCACAGCAGCATTTTACCCCAAATTCCTTTTTGATCTTATGTCTAACACTTATGTTATATCTTATGCTGGTTGCTTATTGCAGGTTTTTGTAATATACTCTTATGCAGCAACTGATTTTTCTGTTCTCACCCTCATGGCCTACGACAGATATGTGGCCATATGTCGACCTCTGGAGTATCACTCTGTAATGACTAAACATAGAGTCATATTGTTAGTGTGCATCTCCAGACTTGTACCTTTGCTCTGTCAGACTGTTGTAATGATTATGACCTCTAAACTGGAATTGTGTGGCTCCCACATTGAAAAACTTTATTGTGAGAACTGGTCCATCCTTAAACTTTCCTGCAATCCAATAACAACAAATAACATTGTTGGATTTATCATCATATTTTTCTATTTTTGGCATGACCTTTTTATCCTGTGCTCATATGTGCCGTTGGTAAAATCCGCTATAAAGTCAAGAGAGGGGAGAAGGAAGTTTGTGCAGACGTGTGTGCCACACTTATTATGTTTGCTTAATGTCACAGTTGCTCTGTTTTATGATCTTATGTATGCTAGATATGGATCAAGCTCTGTATCACCAAGTGTTAAGAACTTCATGGCAATACAGTTTCTCATGATTCCACCAATTCTCAACCCCATTATTTATGGACTCAAACTGACTCAAGTTCGCAACAGGTTTATAAATTTGTGTACGGACAACAGACTGATTAAACGATCAGGCTGATACAGTGTGATACAACTGTTTTCATCTCATAGAGGAGGAAAGATCAGATCTCTATGTTACCATAAGTGTAATTTAAGAAAACAATGGTCTGACACAGGCCTGACCTCCAATGGGAGTACATCCAACTACTTTTCCTTTCAAGCTTTCAGAATGTGGTTGATGTATAGAAAAAACACTCTAGTGTGAGAAATGAACTCTCCAGAGAGGTGTTTGTTAAACTTCATGGTCATTCTGGAGGCTGTATTTTGTGCTGCTATTGACTTGTGTTATTAAAGTGTTTCTAATTTTGTTCTAGTGGTATGCTGTACAAAAAAAGTAAACTCTATACATCAAAAAGTTTAGCAAACATTCCTTGTGCTGCTGCTTTAATCACACTGCACTTCTGCTGCCCTTTTGGATAATGGAGACTTTCAAACTGTCAGTAACAGCAAACTATACTAGATAAGTGGCCTTTAGTGGGTTTATCATAGCTGCCTGTTGTGACTCAGTATAATAAGTTTCAGAATGTAAAGCCAAACCAAAAAGCAGAAAGATGATGATTTCTTGTTCCCACTACAAGGGACCCCTTTTTCAAATGGACATAAAGTCATATGACACATAATTAAAATAAGAAATATTAATTGCAACTTTTAAAATTTACTGATGTTTATCTGGCCTCAGTGTAGAACTTAATAATAGAGGAGGATCATGGGAAGGAAATTAATATTAGACAATCATTGTGTGTAATGTTGCCATACAAATGCTTGCATTGGTTTCCCTACGCCTAAAAAAACTCTTTCTATTGCTATACAAAAACATAAATACTGTATTTTGGTAAAATCTTAAAAACATACATACACACACACACACACCCATATAGATATAGATATGCATTTGAGGTTCCACTGAGCTTGACCTTTGACCTTTGAAAACCAAATTTAAAGTCAGATTATTCTTGAGTACACAATAATATTTATGCTAAATTAATAATTCCCTTGAGGCAATCATAAGATATTGCATTCATAGGAAAGTGACCCTACAGTTGTATGGATAAACAGATGGATGAACAACTTGAACACATAAAAGCTGCAGGAAAACATAAAGTGCAGGAAATTTGGACCCAGTTCTAATGATAAAAAGGGGGACTTTTTGTCAACTGGTGTGATACCCACTGTCCCCTACAGTTCTTTCTGATGCAGCAAACAACCTGCACTTGGGAGTGCATGCTTGCCTTAGCCAGTGAGGCTGCTCTGCACCTTCAATCAACAAGAATCCAAGCAACAAGTTGATTGACAGTTGCCTGTTAGAAGACAAAATGGTCTGGATTCCAATTTTGGTGCCAAATTGCAGGGCTCATTCACTTACTTCCTTTTTATCTTTTTGTTGTTGCGTAAAAATGGCTGTATTGGAGAACAGCCATTTTTTGCCATAAGAGTTTTGAAGGCTTTGACAGACCAGTGTTTACCTTCTCCCCTTCACGTGAAGTGGCTGTAACAGTGGCAGAGGATATAGTGTCTGGTGATATGTGCCTCTGTCTTGCAATGGAAACTGATGCTTGAGACTAAGGATCTCATGAAAAATGCATGTGAACTTCCAGAGAGCTCCTTTTTTCAAGTTTTTGTTTTGTGACCTGCCTCAGTGAACAGGATGGTAGCAGCAGATTCAGATTCAGGGCTATTAGTCTGCAGGGCTAATAGATAGAGGGCTCTTCTTGTGCTCTTATAATGAGGGTTAGAAGAAATTTTTATTCTATCTCATGCATGTCTGACCTCTGCTGGATTCAATATGTACAGCATACAGAGCCCGATGAAAGTCCACCCTGCTGTAACAAGTCATCAAACCTGCCCACTGGTTTTGGCTAACTGCATGTTGGTCACAGTGGCCCACCTACTTCTTTAGGCTCAAGGAAAGTGGGGAAGTAGGAGGCCCAGTCTCAAACTATTTTGTTCCTTAGCAGGCAATAGCGGACCCTGCCCCTGCCGCTTGTTTAGGCTCTGTGACTTGTGCAGTCGTTAGCCTCTCCTTTTCAGGAGTCAACCCCTAAGAGGCTGACCCAGCCTCACTGTCAGGCATATGTCTCCCACCTCCTTAGACAGCAAATGTCCACAGGGTGGATATTCATTGGGTTTGGTTACCATAGCCATGGTTTAGTAGAGAGTGGAGCCTGTGTGAGATAGAATTAAAATTATGATATTATTCTTTGACTATAAACACAGGCGGAGTCCTCTGCCTATTGACCTTATTGCTCCTACATCAACACCGAAGAAGGTTACAAGATGGCTGATAGCAGTTACACTATTCAGCTACTCTTATGTACATTTTCAGGATGATGGCGTCTGAGATATTGGAGGAGAGTTTTTACCCATAATGCAGTAAAGGGCTTTGCCTGTACATACACAGCTTGAGTTACAAAAGTATAACATTTGTTTTGTGCCAACTTTACATTTCAATAGTTTCATTAGCTGTGAAGGAAAGCTTGGGTTGCAATGAATAAAAATTTTTCACTGCCTTTGCAAGAAGTGTGTAGGTGTAAAAGGGTTGACAATGGAGAGAATCTCCATAAAGCTGCCTTGGCACTGGTATGTAGTAACATTTCTGAGAACAAGCACATTAGCTACAAAGTCTCTTGCAGCTATGGGACTAGTGGAAGCTCTTGTGGCAAATACAAGCACCTGCAAGGTTTTAACCACTTGCATGCCATTCACATTGCCGGTATGTATCACTAGATGTTCGATCTTTTTTTAATGGATCATGAATAGCACAAAAATGTTGCTCATGGTATAACATTATCAATAGCATTATCAGGTTCAAACCGATCAGCATCCTCTCACAATCATTCTTCACTTAGGGGAATATGATTTTACTTGTAATGAGGAGCTCATAACCACAGTATCCAGTGTCATCTCTGGTCTGATTGTTTTCATACAAGGGCTTACTATTAAGTTCATGTCATGTCATATGATCCATTCTTAAATTTAAACACCCTGGCCAGCCGTTATACAAATCCTTTATTTGCATAAATGATGTCACACTTTATGTAGTGTGCGTAGCGCACAGTATTTTTCTTCTTCATCTTTTTTCTTCCCTTCTCAGCTGCCAGCCAACCACACACCTTCAGCACAGGTGAGGGAGTCTCTCATAGTCATAAATACCTAACTGAACCACACACTGTCCAAGCACACTGGCCAACCTACAGTGACATATGTTTCTGAAACAATAAACATCTGGATCTTTTCACAGCAATTCTTCTAAACACTGTTTATAACTTTGACAGGCTTGTTTTTTTTTTACAGGATTAATACAAAATGAGTAAT
This sequence comes from Ctenochaetus hawaiiensis, assembly GCA_029783645.1. Lineage (NCBI taxonomy): Eukaryota > Metazoa > Chordata > Actinopteri > Acanthuriformes > Acanthuridae > Ctenochaetus > Ctenochaetus hawaiiensis. The sequence continues at coordinate 16,189,421 of JAPZDY010000005.1, forward strand.
ATATCAAGTGTACTGTTATTTTCACTGTCTGGCTTTAGTGCAACAGTCAGCTATAGAATCACCTTTTTCTCTCTCACGTTACTATGTTATTGTCTGATTTTGGTGGTAAATGTGTCTCTCATTTTAGTGATAGTTTTAGATCAAAACCTCCATGAACCTATGTACATTTATCTGTGCAACCTATGCATTAATGGACTTTATGGAACTGCAGCCTTTTATCCTAAATTTGCTTTTGATCTGCTGTCAGATGTATATGTTATATCCTATGTGGGATGTTTTTTGCAGATCTTTGTTTTATATTCCTATGCAACAATTGACTTCTCTGTTTTAGCTCTTATGGCTTATGACAGATATGTGGCCATATGTCGACCCCTGGTGTATCACTCTGTAATGTCTTCGCGAAGGATTGCTGGGTTAGTGAGTTTGGCCTGGCTTTGTCCTCTATTATGTGAGGTTCTAGTTATAACCTTGACAGCAAGATTAACATTATGTGGCTCTAAAATACAGAAACTCTATTGTGAAAACTGGTCAATAGTTAAACTTGCTTGTGGCTCAACAGCAGCTAACAATGTTGTTGGATTGATTGTTATCTCCTTCTATTGTGGACATGTTCTCTTCATTGTATACTCTTATGTGTGGCTTGTCAAAACGGCTCTTAGGTCCAAAGAAGGCAAGAAAAAGTTCACACAAACGTGTGTGCCACATTTATTGTGTCTGCTCAATGTCACAGCTGCTCTGCTTTTTGACACGATGTACTCAAGGTATGGATCAGAATCTGTGTCGCAGAATGTGAAGAACTTCATGGCCATTCAGTTTCTCTTGATACCCCCTGTTCTCAACCCGATTATTTATGGACTGATCCTGTCTAAAATTCGAATCAGAGTGTTGACTTTATTCGTGAGGGCAGCTCAGAGTTTTGCGTCGAGACTGAAGGTTTAATTTATTTAATAAATTTACTGTCCTATCAAACACCACATGACAGTATGTAGAGAAAGTAAGCAGTTAGTGCTTTTAATCATGAATGTTTTATTATCAAACAAGCAGGTTTCTGACATCACATGCATGAAGCAATATATATAGCTATCTTTAAATGAGAACCTGAAGTATAGTAATGTTGTACAAGTATAATACTTGAA
>JAPZDY010000005.1:16210424-16223881 GCA_029783645.1 Ctenochaetus hawaiiensis
GGCTTATGACAGGTATGTGGCTATATGTCGACCTCTGGCTTACCACTCTGTCATGACTACACAGAGAGTTTGTGTGTTTGTGTTTTTTGCTTGGCTTGTTCCTATTTATTTAGTATTAATAGGCACAATAACAACGCTAAGATTGAGATTATGTGGCTCACACATACCAAAAATTTACTGTGTTAATTTTTTAGTCAGTAAACTGGCTTGTTCTGTCTCAATAGCACATGTTATAATTCCAGCTTTTAATTATACTTTCTATTTTTTTCATTTCATTTTTGTTATTTGGTCTTATGTACATTTGATTAGAACATGTCTGACATCCAAAGAAAGCAGAAGTAAGTTTATGCAAACATGTCTGCCACATGTATTCTGTTTGATAGTTCTGGTTGCATCTTTGCTTTTTGATTTGTTGTTCATGCGATTTGGCTCAAAAGACTTTTCACAAAGTTTCAAGAATTTTATGGCGATGGAGTTTCTTCTTGTTCCTCCAATCGTCAATCCTCTAATGTATGGTTTCAAACTGAAACAGATAAAAAATAAAATTAAACAGTTTTTGTGTGGTAAATATCTCTAGAGTTGTATGTCATTATTTTGTGCATTTTTTTCAAAGTCACTTATGAGATAATTTAATGTGTATCATAACCTTTAACACAAATGTGTATTTAAGTATCAATAAATCACTGTCTCATTTCACTTAAAAGCTGGTTTCATGTCTTTTTTCTGATCTAAAACCCAATAATCTGAAAGCACCATTGCTGATTTAGAATTCAGTGTCTCACTACAAATGAAGGAGCGAAGATTAGAGTAATATTAAGGACCTTCAGCAATAAATTAATGTCTGATTCCAACATGCATTTTTATATATCATATTGCTAAATTCAAAATAAAGTTAATTATAGCTTATATTTTAACAAAGTTTGTTGGAGAACTCATCACTATAGTCGTATATTCCTGTTTCTAGAGTGTATAGCAGCTCAGAAAACAAACTGCAGCATTTGTGCTTTAAAAAATCACATATTCTCAGGTCACTTTATCTTTTGCCCAGTAATGTTTGGGTTGAATCATTTGTGAAATATTATCTGACCATGGGAAAGTTAGCTTGCAAGAGACAGTTTAATGTGCTTGAAAACAGCCTGTTTTCTGTGAAATTAGGGCCTGAATATTAAATGTACATATGCAAAAGTTAAGCAAGTCTTCATGTAAATGCCACTTATACAAACTATGTGAGAATTTGTTAAAACCCTATGAAAAACAAACAGACCTCCAGAGCATGAGCTCAAACAGGTTCACCATTGTTTTTGGTGGCATTAAAGAGAACCATAGTAGAAGGTATTTGCTGAATTGGTTGGGAAACATACTCCCCCCTTCAGACCCAGAAAACAGCAAAGGCCACCAACTGCCCTCCCCAGTTCTAACTGGCATTAAGGGATATTATGATTCCTTTATACCATCATATCATAATAATAAAAACAAAGTGTTGATGTGTAAAACCCGTTATCACCTGCAATATTAACAATATCTAACATATTTCAAAACATGTTATTTGTACTCATTATTTTCTATTCTTTTATGTGTTGTTGTAATTTATTAAAATTTAATATAAAGGCTTTTCTGTGCAACATGTTATGTTCATCAATAATTAGTGTTTATGCTGCTCAAAGTAATTAACTAGTAGTTCTGATCTGCCTAATACAAAAAGAATAAACAAGGTTTGAATTCCTATGTGTTTTGTTGTTGTTGCTGAAGCTGTTATTAATAGAAGGTGTGTGGGAAGAACAGAGCGTCGTCCTGTCCTCTGTAACATTTAAGATGTGACGCTGGCAAAGTAGAATTGGAGGAGAGAGGCGCTTACTTTCTCTGATAATGGATAATGTTTCCATTGTGAGAATTTTCATTTTGACAGGATTAAATGAGACATTTAATTACAGAGCAACTCTCTTCACATTCACTTTACTGTTTTACTGTTTAATAATGTTTTTCAACATGGTTCTAATTGTGACCATCATCCTGGATACAAACCTGCATGAACCTATGTATATCTTCTTGTGCAGTTTCTGTATGAATGGAGTTTATGGGACCACAGGTTTCTACCCCAAATTCCTCCTGGATCTGCTGTCCTCCTCTCAACAAATCTCATACGAAGGATGCCTTTTTCAGGCATTTATCATGTACTCATTCGCTTGCACAGATTTGTCCATTCTGGCAGTGATGGCATACGACAGATATCTGGCTATATGTCAACTGTTACACTATAATGCCCTCATGAGTAAGAGGAGGCTCTCTCAGCTGGTTTGTTTCTCCTCCTTAACACCTTTATGCATTTTCTCCATCAATGTTATGCTCACATCAAGACTCCGTTTATGTGGTTCAATAATTCAAAAACTGTTCTGTGTAAACTGGATGATAGTTAAATTGGCCTGCTCAGAAGCTGACATCTTCCCCAACAGTGTTGTTGCATATTTTACAATTTTCCTGTATGTGGGACATGGGTTATTCATAATTTGGACGTACATGCATATGATCACAACTTGTGTGAGATCAAAGAGCGACAGAGTTAAGTTTATGCAGACATGTGTGCCCCATTTAGTCTCTTTAATCACATTTGTAGTTGCAATAGTTTTTGATCTGATGTATATGAGATTTGGCTCCACAGATTTACCCCAAAGTCTTCAAAACTTTATTGCTTTGGAATTTCTGCTCATTCCTCCTTTTATTAATCCTCTCGTTTATGGATTTAAATTCACAAAAGTCCGAAATAGAATTCTGGGTTTGGTTTATATACAAAGGAATTAAACTTTCTTTTAAATGTATGCTCTTATTCAGTTTAATGTAAATCCAACATATTTGCTTTAGGATTCATCAAGTTCTGTGGATTAAGATAGTCACAATCTGTTTCTACATGACTGATGAATACAAGCTTTAGTAAGAGGTGACAAGCAGAACATTTCAATTTTCAGCTTTTTACAAAAAAACAACCAACATTTTGTGTTTTTCCTGTATTAATGGTATACTAGATTGACATTTCTATCTTCATTTTTTGCTCCTTTATGCAATGCATGTTGTGTGTTGCAAAGCAGGACTTTGTACAGACATTTCAAGGGAGCGAAAACTGTCTAAAGTAAAGAAAAGGCTCTTCTTCTTCAGTGACTGCCTCATCCTGTTTTTTTCCATATTATTATGACACAGATAAACTTGTACACTATGGCACCTGACATGTTTTGTTACATGGTCACTTATAAACTGCAAGAACCAAAGCTTTGTCGTGATGCATTATCTAAGACTGGATATTTAATATATTGCCGCACAGAAATAATTTAACAGTTATTGTTACATAAAAAGTACATTTAAGAAAAAAAAACACCAGAAAGAAGTCTATACTAAGCTTAATATTACTTTTATGATTCACAAAAGCATTTTTTATTTCAGTCATAGTGAACTTTTAAACAATTACTTTAATAAAGACTTCCTTAAAAAACTTATTTTAGCATGACTCCATCTAAATTCAGCCTGTGGAAACATGAATGTGTACAGTTTTTAATGAGAGCTTTAACCCAATTTAAGCACAATTTTTAGTTCTTGTAATACCACATTTAGCCATAGGAGGTCATAGTTTGTGACTGTGGTGTCCAGTCCTTTCAGTCAAACAATGCCTGGGGCCAGATGCATAAATGCTGGGTATGCACAAAAACATGCATTTTTCTACATTTTCTACACAGAAATGGGCATTTATGAAAAAAAGAGCGTGCTGTGAGAATGTGCGTATCTCCACGCACATTCACAGCTTGCGTACACAGTGTTTTTGGCTGTAGGCCAGAGGAGATGACATTATTTCCGGAACAAATTATTTATAGTGCATGTTTGATTTTGTACAAGTCTGTTTTTGGCATTGTTAGTGAAAACAATTTTGCACCGTGTGTCTCGCGTGCTCACATTGTGCGCACTGATGCGTGCCTTGGCCTCATGCTTAAAATCACACAACTTTTTCTGTAGCTCATTCAGGGTCCAAAGCTTGGAGCTGACAGAGTTGATATCTCATTTTCTGCCACTCAACATATTTTCTTTTGTTAGTGATCCCACTGCTGAGACTGCCAAACAAAATATCTCTCCTCCTTCCAACCTTCTTAACCAGGGTCTCACTTTCATTCTCAGTGAAGCTTCATTTTTTCCTCACTGTCTCTCCACCATATCTAAAGAATAAATGAGCAGAAACTGGGATCTTTTTATGGAAACTTCGCTTTTTAGGGGTTGGCCGATCTCAATTTATGGCAGGTATTAAGAGTGGGCATTGGGCTTGTGCAAGTGCAAACTATTACTCAATGACTGAAATTTATGAAACAGAACCATGGCATGGCTTAACAAATTTGATGAAAAAATACCTATGCATATTTCCGGCTTTGTGCACACACACTCTCTTAGTCAGGAATCTACACAGAGTTTCATCTGGCCCCAGGCTGATTTTTTTTTGTCAGTTTCAACTTATGACACCTCATGGCTAACAACACCAAAGCTTCGTCTCCTTCCTCTGGAGATGGGCTTTCCCTCTTACATCTTTGTCCACAAACGGCTCAACCAACTGAGCTGCAGTACCAGTGCTGCACACAAGCATACTGTCTCCTGTCAGTGTATTAGTCTGTTAGTGTATTAAAATAGAGTGGTAATGGACAGTCTTCCCCAAGCTTTCTGTCCATGATATCTCATGGTAGAGACTCACTTGCTGTTGGTGCCTGACTCTTTTGTCCTCTGATGTGGGGGCCTGACTTCATGGACCAGTAGGCTACCCAGCAGAGCCCCAGCTGCAGCCCCAACAGCTGACCTGGTACTTAATCCTGTAGCCCCGCGTGAGGAGCCAGCGAAGGCCCCAACTGCAGCTCCTAGAGCAGCACCTCCAGCCCTCAGCCATGGTGGGAAAGGATCAGTCTTCAGCTGCCACACTTGGTTTTCAATCTCTGTCTGTGGACCAAGAACCAAAATGAGAATCATTGTATTAATAAACCAGGCTGTTTCATTCCCATGGAGAGCCAAGGCCTACTCAAACACAGCCTGAGTAAAATGATTTAAAAAAGAAAACACAAGACCCATTGAATACCTGCCGAATAAATTAATGTTCCCCAGACAATACATATTTGTGATATGTAGAGAGAAGAAACTCCTTCTAGCACCCCTGTAGTCTAATGAATGTGGTTTAGTTAATGGAATAAAAAAATAATGGTAAGAGCAAATATTAGCAAAAATATCAACTGCAGCACAAATTAAATTTGTATTTATTCTTCTCAAAAAAACAAAAAGCGGATTGGACTGACTTCACAGAACAAAGTGCTCCAGCTAAAATCAATGAAGTGTGTCTTTGTGACATAATTAGAAACCAGGTCACATGTATTTCACCCTTTGCCTGATACAATTTTAACTAAGATTGAAGTAGCCTGAGTTTATTGATTCCTCTGCAAAAAACAATGATTTTTAGTCACCTTCTCTTGTAGCGTGATGTCACTGTCCAACTGTACCAACCCTTTCTGCTCTGTATCTGCAACTTAAACACGTTTGTGACAGTTACTTACATTGAAGGGGTCAATCGAAGGTTATTCATCAGTTCAATAACACCACCAACATCAGGGTCTGTGCCACTGATTGGGTTATACTTACTGGGTTTACTGGTATCTCCATGGTGGCTCAATGGTACTGTGAACACCCATTTTTGTTGTCGGTCTGCCTCCTCCAATAATTTGAGGTCTGTCATTATCTTCCTGTGCTGGTTATCTTTGTTCAAATAGGCCATGTTCATTTCTTTCATCCTGTCCGTTTCTTTTTTCTGACAGTGCAGCCACATTCCTTCAATTGTGGCTTTCAGTGCCTTCTTTGTATCTTCATTTTCTCTCTTCAGCTGTTCAATTGTCTCTTTAAGCTCTTTTGCTTTTCTTTTGTGATTCATCATCATTTGGTTCAGCTCTTTTTCTTTCTTCTCGCATTTTTTCATCAAGGCTGCTGTCTCTTGCTCTTGTTCCTTCACTCTTTCCTCCAGCAGATACTTTTCCACCTCACTGCGCTGCTTTGTGGCTTTAATCACATCTTCTTCTTCAGCACATCTCTCACACAAGCTTGATATCATTCTGTCTTTTCCCATGATGACTTGTTCGAGCTGCTTGTTGTCCCTCTCAGCCTCAGCTAATCTTTGGTCAACCTCATTTTTCTTCTCCTCTGACCCCTTCTCCTTCACAACTGCCACCTTTAGAGCATCAATTAGCTTATTTTTCTCTTCAGCTGTTTTCATCATGTCCTCTACCATCCTCTCCTTCTCCTCAACTGTTTGCCTCAGGAGATTACTGTCCATACTTGCCTTCTTAAGCTGCCTTGCAGTGTTTTTGTATCTGTGATTTAGCTTCCTGTTGCTATCTTGGAGTTTAATTAAACTGTGCAACAAGTGTCCCGAATCATTCAAGATCTCTGTTTCCTCAGTCTTCTCCAGCAGTTCACTAACCTGAATGTCATCGACCTTGTTTGAATTATCAAAGACATGGTACCGATTTCCGCATTTGTTCACCAACCATTGAAGGGCAGGCCACCCCTCAATGTGCTCCTCAATGGAAGTCACTCCCAGTTTGTCTCCAAAGGTGAACAGCATGATGGTCCGAGTCCAACTCCAAGCTCCAAGTAAGTTCAAGTGTTCCTCCACTCTAAAGCGGTCGGTTTCAGTGAAGGTCTCATCGCTGCGTACGACCACCAGGACAGCACTGGGAATGTGGGCACACACAGATGCACTGTCAATAATTTGTTGTCGTACCTCCGGTGGAGTGTCAGCTGAGCAGTATCTGCCATGCCAACCTGGAGTGTCAACCACAGAGACTCGCTTTCTGTGAACGTCACATTGTCTCTCAGTGCACTGTGATGTTGGACCAGCAGGAAAGACTCTGTTACAGAGAAGGGTGTTTCCAGCTGAGCTCTTCCCAACCTGCTTCTGTCCCACAATGAGAATTCGAAGCATTGGATTTGGAGGAGACTGACCTGGATTAAAAAATGTAGGATTCAGGCAACAAAATCTCTCTGGAAAACATTTTAATTTCCTCAAATTACATCTTTAAAAAGTAAAAATGACAAAGGCATCATTAAGGGCAGGTGAGTCGGTACCCAAACTCTTATGAATTTTTTTCTATTTTATATTACTTGATAGCACCATTAAGCCTGAGAGCAATCATATTTAACTGCAATGTTATTATTGCCAACCTTCAATGATAGAGTTTTTGGCAACCTGGGGGCAGCAAAAACATGACCCACTACAGACTTATTTCTTCATATTTATTTACATTTACACATCCAACAGATACAAGCAACATAAGCATTCATTCAGAGTTTTAAGCCATGCTTAAGTCTCCTTTTAGTTAAATATTTAGTCTCTGTCAGCTACTGAGGGAAACATCTGATTCTTTAGCTAATAAACTTTGTATTTTCAGTTACTCTTTCTGTTGAAAACACCTGTTTGCTGTTGCCAAAGCTTCACTCTGAGAGTGAACCATGACAGTAAACTTGCTGGTGGGAAAAACCAAAACTGTGAGTCCATCTCTCTGGTTGACCTCTTTTACATTATATATGATAATTTAATCCAGTTTTAGTACACATTATTTGACTATAAAAACTTCAAGTGATGCTTACCTATTAGAGATCTGAGTGTACTTCTGGCCATCTGAACATTCATATGCCTCAGAATCGCCTTCTCTTCTACCTCTTTCCTTTTCCTTTCAGTTATTCTGGAGACTTCTTCAATTGGTGTCACATAACCAACTCCTCCTTCCTTTATGTTTCCCGCAACCACAGCATCAATCTTCTCCAAAAGGTCTGCAACCTGAGTATCATCATCTTTTCCCCAGATGCTGGTGTCTAAAAGGTGGTATCTGTGTCCACACTTCTCCAAAACAGCTCTGAGGAACGTGTGTCTCGCAATGTAGCCCTCCGCAGACGACCCTCTCAGCCTCTCACGTCTGGTGAAAATCACTATTGTGTTTCTCCAAACTGTGTCATTTAGCAGCTCAAGAGGTCCCTCTACTGTCCACTCCCTGCCTCTGTGGGAGCTGATGGGAATGACCATGAGAAAGGAGTGAGGTCCTGGTGGGCACATGGCCATGCAGGTGGACATGTTGTTCCTCACCAGGCTGGGGTCTTGGACGGAGTAGTGGACCCATCTTTCAGGAGTGTTGATGACAGTAACTCTGCGGCTGTCATAAAGAACGCCCTGTCGCCTGACACACATCTTCACATCCCTGCTGATATCAAACATCTGGCGGCCAAGGATGGTGTTTCCTGTCAAACTCTTCTCCAGCCAGTCGTGTCCAAGCAAGACAATCCTCAGCTCCTGAAGAAGACCATGTCTGTCTCCTGGCAACAGACAAGATTATTCAGCAATGCTGATATGTCATCATATCATATTCCAATTATGATGCATGCTTTGTAAATGCTAGTTATAAGTGATGGGAAGCTGCTATCCCATTTTGGTTTTGAAAAATCAGCCAAATTTATCAATGTGTTGACTTGTGATCAAGTGTGTTCTCATATCACCTAAATTACTTGTAATTATCCTAAAGATCATGCAAGATCATCCTATCATTCTGTCTTATATTAATGTGTTTAAAATGGGAAAGGAAAAACTAAACTAAATCAATTAATGCTCCCACTATTTTTTTAGTCAATGTATTTTTATTGTGCTTTCAGACACATACAAAAAGACATTAGACACTCAAGGCAAAAAGAAAGAAAAAAGTAAAACTGAAATAAATAAATAATAATAATAAATGCTCCCATTTTTGATGTAAAAGAGCTCGCTTGTAGAGTTGACTCGCACACGAATGACACATTGCTGCGAATTATGCTAGGCACAGTATCTAAAATGCAAAAACAAGGCTTATTTAATATAAATCAAATAAACAAAGATTTACTTTAAATATTCGAGAGAGAAAAACCTTTTTAAATTTTTATTTAAATGATCTGAGTCAAGTTTGGCTCTATCTGAACCTTGGAAGCAGTATTATGTGGTATGATTGAGAGCTTCAAAAAGCAGCCAAATGGACTGTGTTATGAGACAGTTTTATTGTTCACTGAAGAAGGTCAGGCATAAACATTCAGCCTCAATCTGTAAACCAACATGATTGAAAAGTCCTTTGAGTACTCTAAGAACTAGAATTCTGAGCATGTACTATTGACCATGAAAACTGGGTAAAACTCTGCATGCTGGAAAAGATAATTTAATTAAACTGAAAGCTCCAGGTCTGGACCTTTCTGGGAGATTGTTTAGGTCTGTGTTCCTCTATTTTATTTCTTCATTACAATAAACATAATCTCATATAACTATTACAAAAAAAGAGGCTTCTGTTTATACTCAATAAAGTTTTATGTCATTGAAGATAAGAGCCGATGTAATTGAGGAGCATACCTTGGCGTGTGCGCACTCTGCAGCCCATCAAAGGCCTTTCTTCCATCTCTTATTCTGTCAGATCTTCTTTTAAAGTTTGTACTTATATTATGTTCTAAATCAGTGACAACAAAGTGACATGTCATGTCAGCGCTTTAATGTTTAACTCAGCTTTCTGACAAAAGATCAAAGTCCAGCTAATGCAACCAGTCATACAGCTCCTTCCCCTGAGGAGCCAACCTATCAGATCTATGCACCGCACACACAGTGAACACATTTTCAACAGTGTAATCACACTCAGTAACCTCTATGTTTAATGCTGGGGTCTGAGTTCAGTTCATTGAGCTCCTTAAAGGTACCAGCTGTCTGATGAGTCAGTCCAGAAGCCCTGCTTTCTCAGAAAATAATCCCAGGTTCTGAGGAGAGATGATGACAGAAGGCAAGAGGCCACACAGCCTGGAATTATGGGAAAGTTTTACTGATCCCTGGCTCAGCTTAGTGGCTGCTGAAAAGGAGAAGGAGCACACTTGGTACATCACTCTCAACTTTGAAGGACAAAAAAACTACAAGCTAATGACAGCGGGCTGCTGTAGGTGATCCACCCTGTGGACATCCATGGTACAACACACATCTTCACACAACCACATATTTTGAAACTGTGTGTGATTGTTATATTTTCCTGGATCTCCATTTCTATTTCATATTTTCCTGGATCAAGCACTGGTGCTCATGTTTTAAATACAATACTGTCTGATGGTTTTGTGCACATGGAGATAATTTTAATGCTTGTTCTTTGAGAGCAGGGTTAAAAAAATCTGAATTTCTCATCAGCACTGCTACTGAGCAGCTTCTCTTTAGCGATACTACATTTGCCCTGATGACAGAATTTTCCTGTGAACTTGAATATTTAATGACTCAAAGATAATAACATGGTATGACATTGATTTTTCCTGTCTGTAGCACTGCTATAATTATGAGGTTGCGCTGGTGGCTCAGATGTTGTAATTTAACCAGATGTGGTTCGACGGCAGACAGTGATTTATGACCAGCAGAGACCAGCTGAGGAGACACAGCTCACAGCTGCTGATGATGTAAAAATGGCCAGCTGCTGATGACACAGAGGGTGTGTGTGTATCTGTGCATTAAATCACAGGAAACTGACTCCTGCATAGAACCACAGACATAGAGCTCATATGGCCAGAAAATGTAACTGTACCTTCTTTTTAAAAATCTATAGGTTAATTAGATAATAACTTACTAAAATGGTATGGATCATTGATTGTGAAAACACATTTGTTCAATCAGTGTCTCCCTCTGAGTGATATATTTAATACAACATTTGTATCACGCTTTGGTTATTTCTAAAGAGATTTCTACTTTTGTCTGTGCTCTTATCACTGCTTTGAAGAGGGCAGGCTCAGCTTGAAAAAAAAGGTGATGTCATGTATTCCCATGGACCAATCGGAGCTGAGTAACATTTGAGTCAACATTAAGTCATGACAGCTGATGGTTGTGATGATGTCAAACTTGTCACCCACACAGTCCTGATGAAATTTAGCTGAGTCTATTTTTTTTTAATGTTTAACTAATAAAAAATAAATAGAAGATGTTTGTTTTCTAACTTAACCGACATTTCATATCGAGATGTGACTATTTCAAACACTTTGAGTTGAACCAGGTTTTTTAAGGGAGATATTTGATAAGATATTTGAACAGTAGGTAACTGAGGGGTGCTTGACAAGTTCGTGGCCTGAAGCAGAGGGAGAAGAGTTATATAGCTTTTGTTACATGCATATTAAACTGTTCTCTGATTGATTATGCAGAAAGTCCGTAATCAATAACTCTGTGGTATTTCTGTGTTGGTTATTTGACAATTGCAGATGTCATCAAGAAGATTTAAGAGAGGAGGGTGCCCCTTTTCACAGCACAGTAAGAAAGTGGGAAGCTAAATTCAAACATGGCAGAGAGAGATGACTGCACATCTCTCTGTGCTTTGACATGCATTTTTAATTACCCAAAACAGAAATGCCATAGAAGTTCAGTTCAAACTTTCTATGTAAACACTCAGAATAAAACTGCAAGAGCATGTAACAAGGGCTGTAACTTTCTCCTTGTACATCCGGTCATAAACTTATCAAACACCCTCAGAGACATTAACAAAAGCAAAATCACACTTTCTCAGCTTCCTCAGAAAGCCTTTTTATTCAGGTTCAGATTCAGAGTTAATGCCACAGCTGTTGCATTGCCAGTCTGTAAAAGAGTCCCTGAGTCAGAACTAACTCGATTCAGTGACTGTGCAATAGTGCACATCATGCAAAAAGTAACAGACTACAGTAAGAAACCATAATTAATTACAAAGTTGAAAAAATGCTTTGTAAGCATCATTTGTGACAACAGCCTTTTGCCTGTGGCTTTAATTAGAAGAGAGGCATCGCTGAAGGTATTTACAGCTCCAAACCTGAAAGGTGAAATACTGCATTGCATCCAGGAGGCCAGCTCAGTTTCAATCTCTGACAATAGCTTTTCCGTCAGTGGTAACATTTTGTTGTTGAGTGATGGCATGGCCTGTCAATCAAAAAAGCTACTGCAAAAGAACAGAAGAGCACCTCTGCCATTTCTATAAATTAACATCATACTGATCATTTACATTATGTACAGATTTTTTACACAATCTCAACACCGTCTAACGCATCTTGTGACTGTTTATCCAAAAATGTCCTCAGGACATTTAATGGATGTTGGTTAATGTGTCATTCAAAGGGTCTACTGCAAAAGAACAGCTAAGTACATCTCTACAATTTCTAAAAGTGAATGTGACATTCATCATTTTTTATTTACATATTTTTAGTTTACAGTCTCTACATACTGTCACTCATGAGTGACTTTGTACTGTATCCTAATGGAAGATGATGAATAGATGATGGATGTGAATGTGCCTCTGCAGCATGGTTGTGTTGATGAGGCAGAAAATGATGGAGGGAGGAGACATGTCAAGTGTGGATTCAGCTCCCACTGCCCCTGATGTCACGCTGAGCTTTTTTTCCTTTCATCTGAACTTCTGAGCAAACAGAGAAACTCACACAAATCCAAATAAGTCAAAGAAGTAAGAGTTGATTTGTGATTAAATCCTTTAATATTCTCAAGTGTTTTAATTGAAGAAAACATAAAAATAGCCTTAGAAAACAAAACAAAGGCTGACGCAAGAGGTGCCACTAAATGAATTATCCTTGAGATTTAAAAAGTCAGAGTGGTGTCAATTTGAAATGTTTTTCTGATTCCAGACCACAGAAGAAAATAAAACACAAGTTACATATATATTTCTTAACTGAATAATAAACATCCAGTGTAAAAAGTTTCTCTAAATACTTGCTTGAACTTCTCAGCATCCTTTCTGCTTCTGGAATACATGTTTTTTGTAACTGATTTACAGGATAAGTTGAACTGCATTCATATCTTATGTGTTTTTTGGGATCATAGAGAAAAACAGACCAGAAGAAAACAATAACAAGCTAAGATACTTAAACTTTCAACAAATATTTGAGGTAACTCATAGTATCTTCTTGTTAAAAAATGTAAATTGATTACAAACAAAGCTCTCTGAGGAGAAGAGCAGACCTAATTCGTTCTCATTTCTCTTGAATACTTCTTGTTGAAACTTAAGAACAAGCTACTTGGCAACTAATCCCAGCAACCTGCTCGCTATACCAGAGGACTTCTTTTCAGTTTTTCGACCGGTCACTACCACAGGGGCTCAGTTAAGCTTCTACATTTTCACACAAAAATTAAGCAGCACTGTCTATTAAGGCTTGCATGAAATCTGTCTGGGTTGAGAAAACTCTACAGAAAAAGAAAATACACAACATACTGCTGCTGCGGAGTCATGACCCCCCACAAATTAAAACCAACAAATCAAAATATATAAGTAATACTACATGTGGCATGTAAAGGGGAGGAAAGGAGAGAGTGGGACATATGTTGCTACTTTTGTTTGCATTTTGGACCGGGAAATGTTGCTCGTAACACTGGAGGAGATTCGTTCATGCACTGCAGCAACCAACATTTA
>JAPZDY010000005.1:16223981-16235670 GCA_029783645.1 Ctenochaetus hawaiiensis
ATCAACAAAAATTTATTTTGTCACATTAAAAAAAAAAAAAAAAAAAAATCTGGGATGTTTGATTCTTAAACAATGAAATGTTCAAAACTGCTTTTCTGCTTTACTCTATAGAGATTAAAAGTGGTTTCAAATTACTTATTCACTTTTGGTAATCCATCCAAATAAATGCACACTATTCCATGATGCACTGTCATGGGAGGAAGAGGATGAATGAACATCACTCAGGAGTAAAAGGTGGGTGCTGTTTTTCTTAAAGGTGCGGCAAATGAGCATCCCCTTGCCTGAGCAAGCTTGATTAAAGGCAAAGGTTAAAACATCACTACAACACAGTCTATATCTGGACAGCAAAATAATATTCCAACAGCTGTGAGGCTATATGAAAGACAGCTGGTGACCTTTTTCTGGTCACATGACGCAGGACAGTGCATGCTGCGTTTCAGCTGTCATGACTGGCATCAGGGGGAGAGGAGGTGGTTGGTGGAGCTGCTCCAGTGTTTAGACAGGGATTCTTGGTTAAATAAACGTCACATTTAAGGTGTCAATTACGTCTTCAAAATGAATGGTAACATGTATGGAAATTAGTGCGTGGAAAAAGGGATAAAAACTGGAAAAAAAGAGTTGAAATGTGTCAGAATGGATCCGTGGGTGTTGGTGCCATGGGCTACAAATGAGACCTGTAAAAGATGTTAAGTGTCCTGGCTGAGGACATTCGGAGCCCTTGATGCAGTTTAACAGACACCAGCCTCTCCAATACAAGATGTTAAGGGGTCAATTCACCAAGATCATGAGATTGAAAAATAAAAGCTTTTCCCATTAAGTCTCATAGTATCCGGCTCTGGAGATGATGTGGGAGATTTCTGCCCCGACACTTCTAGTAATCCAATACAACAGAGGTGAACTGAATGTCACTGGTAGTGATCGAATTATACAAGTGTTTCTCTCAAAAAACAATGTTCCTTCTGCTTTGACAAGCCAATGATGTCAGTGTGGTCAGCTTTCATCATTTTTTACATTCCACATATGGTTACAGATGAAAACTGTCAGAAATCATCCAGAGTAACAAAGACACTGTTTCTGGAAAGACACAGCTTTGTTTGTGAGGTGGACACATGAGTAACAAGGACATTTCATTCACCTTCACTGTAGTGGGGTGGCAGAAAGGAGTATACAGGGGTCGACAGGCTCTCGACATAAAACAACAAACCTATCTGCCAGGGTGGATACCTCAAGTTAAATAGTCAATAGTTTGTGATTTGGGTGAAATGACCCTTTAAGATTGAGGAAACCAGGCTGGGCCTCAAGGCACCGGTTCCCATTACAAGTCCCACTTAGTGGAAAAAAACGGAGAGGGAGATGTCCTGCATGTTACAGATTGCTGCTGCAGAGACAATCTGCCCCTGGAAGGAGGTTAAGATTACAAGGACTCGGATTGCCTTGTGTTCTGTGGGCAAAAGAATGAGCACATCACCGCTCCCTGATTGACTGATGACAAATGACAGGAAGTGCAGGTAGGTAGCTCAAAGCAGGAAATGGGTCCATGTGACCTCAGATAGGTTAGGAGCTTAACCTTCCGTGTTACCAGGGTTTATGGGTCGTGAATGGGGACAGTGAGTAGCTAGCTGGATTAAGAAAGATGCTGGGGAATACAGTACTGCATCTCCCCTTCCTTATGATCGGTGTTACACCAGAGAGCTTGAACCCAGAACCTTTTGTGCATTCTCTCTCTCTCTCTCTTATCTCTCTCTCGATCTAGTGCCATTAGTATTTCTAACTCTGGTCTCTATTATGTTTTCACAGCTGGGTCTCCTCCCCGGCCTGTCATCTGACTCGACAGTGGGAGGAGAATGAAGTTGGGTAGGGGTGACACACCGCAGGGCGACCGTGCAGAAACGGCCGTACACGGAGGAGGGGAGGGGTGACACACTTTAGTTTTGTTTCTTGGCCTCCTGGTTGCCATAACTGGAACCTGTTTTCTTGACCTCCGTGACCCCGATGAGGCGGCGGATAGCTATGGAGGCTGAGGAGAGGACAAAGCAGAAAAGAAATAGTGGAATGACTGAGAACAGTAATGTTGCAAATAAACACCTGGCATTCAGCAACTTCAAGAGGTTTGAACTTTATTGCTTTTATCCAGGTCAAGTCAAAGAACGACTTCCTCCAGAGGGAGCAGCTGTGTCATTTTTCATTCTAAAGGCCACTGGTGCAGAGTTTACCTACCTATGAAGAGGAAGATAATAAACCCAATGATGAGGAGGGGGGAGCCACTGACTGCCACTCCATAAGCAAATTTAATGAGGGGCGAAAGCAGCAGGGTTGCCCAAAACAGGAAGTTCAGCAGCGTCCATGGCCTGCGAGGTGGGATTATTGTGGGTCCAGGGAACTTGCCTTCCTTATTGTACGTTTCCTGCAAGGCATCCTGAGCAGGACAGGAACAATTGGTTTGAACTGCATTAAGTGATTCTGTGTGCCACTGCCAATAAATGATGAAGTGATGCATCAAAACTAAATGTTGCCACAAACAAAGAACAAACCCTGCAAATCAACTGTCAAGGGCTAAAGATGCATTTGAGATCATAAAGATGTCTGGATTTTCAAAGAAAACATATTCCATAAGTCAACATGCAATAGTTAAGAGAACAGACGTCCGAAAAATTGAGACACAAGTGTTGTTAGTTAACTTATGTCCCCTAAATGAAAAGGAGTGAATTCTTTTAAAAAAAGGACTTAATTTGGTCAAAACCAACAGAAAGTATATGCTAGTCAAAACATCTGTGAATATTTTGTGCAATGGAGTCAAGAGTGACATACAAGTGTCTTTGTTTTTTTTTTTTTTAAAGAAATCCCTTGCTTTACTCTTGGAAAGAACAAAAATAACACACAAGCAGTAACATACAGGTTGTAGCCTGTGACCATAAAGACATGTCAGTCAGTTTGTGTTTGTATGAATTATCATTGTGGATTTTGTTTAAATTTTCATTGCAGACGGTGCCTTTAATGTCAGATTTTCTCAATTTACCTTCTCCTGGTAGAGCTTGTGCAGCCAGTTGGCACACTCTTGCTCATCATCTGGTATTTCCTCCACAGGAAACCGTCTGATCGAGAGAGAAGAGATGATATGGAAATGAAATAATATTTAGTTTAGGTATGTTACATAGAAAGGTGTACAGCCACCTTCTCGAACTGGGAACAGACATTAGATACTCCATACATCAACTATTGCAACCAGTGTTTGTGGGTTGTTTTTTTTTTCTGATAGTCAAAAATGAAAACACAAGCAAGCACCCTGTATGACACACTTGTTGCATTCATAAAACACTTAGTATTCAGGAAAATGCAACAAAACAGGAATGAGCATCCTTTCAAAACAACTGAACTTGCTAATTAATGCTGCGATTTGTGGAAGAAAGACAAGGAGGCGATAAAAGGTAACAATTTGATGAGCTGGTGGAGTCAGAGAAAGTGAAGGGAGCTGTAAGTGTGTGACCTTGATAAGAAAGATGTGTACTTTAGTGTCATCGAAACATGAACAGTTGGATTCAACAGTTTTAAAGCATATCGTCAAATTTTTGGCTTTTCTTCTTTTCTTCTTTCTCTCCTTTACAAGTGTTCCATCTATGGGTCATTATTCCAGTTGTAAAATTTATTTTTAATGTGAATGACAGGCAGGAACTAGATAAGAAGAATCTTTTGACCACAGTGTGTACAAATGTGTGTCTAGACTATCAACACCAACGGACTCCGCAAGAGAAAACTTGGCCTGATCTCTGTGTGTGCAATTCAGTCAGCTGCATGTGCGTCTGTGGCTTTAACGGACATGACATATTAAGCACAGCAAGAAAAAAAATTAAAAATGACTGACCAGTGTAAACAAATTGTTGGTAAGGTTTAAGAGCAACAGATACATAATTTATATGCACTGCAACCAATACAAGATATGTTATGAAACCAAAAAAAGCCTACATTCTATAGATAAAATAAATGAGGACATTTCAGATAAAACTGATTCAAAGAGCAAGACTTTTAAATCATTATATAATAGAAAAAAAATGTAACATACATTTAATGATCAATCTAGAGGACACACAGTTTCTTTCACTTTTCCTCTGTTCTTCTCAGAGAGCAATAGAAAATGTTATCACTTGTGGCCTGTTATGGCAGTTTCTCACCAACAGGGGGCTCCCTCGCCTTAAACTCATTTCCACTACGCACCATTTATTTTTGTGGGAGTGATTTCAGTCTTTAACCCAACAGCATTTTAAACTTTTCAGTCTACTCAACCATGTTCCCAAATGAAAAAAAAATAAAACAAGGAAATCACTAGTATTCCCCTTTTCACATTTTTCTCACTATATTTCTGTATTTCAGTTTTGATGTCGAGATTAAGGCATACTTTCCTCAGCCTTCCCATTCTGATTCCATTTCATGGCCAACCCTTTACTCAGCAGGAGTGTTCTGGCTATTTGAGTTATTGTTCTAAATCCATGAGCCATGAAAACTAGCCAGCTCATAAGAGTGTGCCTACGGTCTCTTTCATTGTTATGGGACAACAATGCAGTTTGAAGGAGGTCAAAAGCTTTAAAATATTAATATAACCATTTTCCAAGAAGAAGACTCAGTATAGCTAGCAATGTTATGTGTCATTATTACAACAAGTGATGATTCAAGTGTAAATCCGGAGCTTTAGTGGTTCTCACCTGACACTCAAGTCAGCTTTGTATTTCTTGCCATTGACGATGCCAAGCAGGGTGGGAGTTTGGTTGTCTTTGAAGTTCAGAGTCACATCATACACAGCAGTTACTGTAAAGAGGGGAAAAAACAGATTAAGAACAAAAGGCTCAAATGTTTTTGAGCATGATAAAGTTTGTGGGTGTGTTTGTAATCACAACCTGTGCCCTTAAGACACTGCAGTGTGGTGGTGAATCCTTTGGTTCGGGGTAGTAGGTGGTATTTGAGTTTGGGCAGGCCTTTACTTTCCGCAACCTGCATACTGATTTGGTGCTTCGTCTGCGTAAAGCGGGTGCCCTCACAATACAGCAGAAACTGTGGCGAGAAAAGCTTTGTTAAGACCCACACACACACCTACAAGGAAGACAAACAGACTTGAGGTGACCTGGTTTCTCTTGTCCCATCCACCACCCTACTTCAGCTTGGTTGAATTACAGATCAAGTTCACCCTTAATGTAACACTATGCTAAAATAAAGTCCCTTATCTCAGTAGGTGGGTGGATGACAATTCTATTAAATAGCATTTAGTTTGTTTGTCTGAACATCTGAAAACTATGTCACCCTTGGTGACCTAATGCTTGACTAAAAGGTAATTAGATCAACTTCTGATCTTCCTAATCTTGGCTGGTGAGCTCAAGGTGCTTTACATTCTCAGTAAAGGTGTACGACACACAGCAGGACCTGCTGCAACTCAGTAAGATGCCATTAATTCAAGTACCTTGTTTATTTAAACAGACAACAGCTATTTTGCCTCACAAATCAGGGTGAGAGCCTCGTCTGTTTATGCACAGTTGAGAGTCCAGTTCACAAGGTTTCACAGAAAAGAATAAATAGACCCTCCTGTTGAGTGATTTTGAATACAGCTGTGCACTCTGAACCTGTGTGTATATCACAACAGAGATCAACCTATTTAAGAGAAATTGGGTCAAAAGGTAGCATCCAGAGTTCCTCATATTGTTTGACTGTTAAAATCTAAGGAAGTGATTTTGAATAATTGAAGAATAATTCTGGTTTATCACAACTGGGATCATCCTTTGGTACTTTTGGTCAATGTCTCTATTGGATGCAATAATAGCGTATTTACCAAGCTGACAGCTTAGATTTGGGAATGCAAGCAGCAACAACCATGAAGGTTTTAAAGTAAAAAAGGGCAAACTATAATACCATTACCCAGCTTACAGGCAGACTTTGTGGTTAACCTTTAGCCTACTCTACTTTTCATAGTGAGCATAGTGATTATAACTGTAAGAATGATGCTAAGCAACAAAATCAGACTGAAGTTGTATGTAAACCACAGCCTTGATTTAAATTACTACATTTTTCATATCAACTTCATTTGTAACCTTGTATAAAAACAGTTGTACCCGCCTTGCACTGACCATGATGTTCTTAAGAACCACACATTTGTTTCTGAGATGTCAGTTTTAAGAGGATATTTCATAATCTTCATTGTGCAACTGGACTAGAGTTGACTAATCCTGTACCGCATTCCACATTCAATGTAATTTTCTTTCTATGGTATTTGTGCAAACAGATGTGCATGTTCATGAATCGAAGCAAACTGCTGAAGCTTACACAAAGCAAACAACTTGGCTTGCTCCCTCATGCCAGATGATAGAAACTGATGAGTACCTACCCACATACATTCAGGATAGTCTTTGAGTCTTGTCAGTCCTTTGAAGACAGTCTTACGGTCCTCCTCCCACTTTCTTTTGCAGAAGACTATTTCTAGGAAGTACCAGGTCCACCCAATCAGAGGAACCTTCAGTAGCTCATGTTTGGCTAGCACTTTTGAACTCTAGAGAGAAAGCACAGGTATGATTTTTTATGATGACGCGTGAATTTTTTACAGTCAAGACTGAAGTCCAACCTTGAAGTTAAAAGCAGTATTTGATGTGACATTCATGTAATTATGTAAAGATGATGAATTGAGTATCTTTTTGTGAGCCACCACAGCCACGGTTATATTATGCTACAGTACTGACCCCAAGGACGCCATATCTTTCACACATGGTCCAGCCACAGAGGAAGTCAATCTCAAAGTTGTGGTTGAGGATGATGATGACATGCTCTTTGCCAAACTTGTCCACCGTAGCCTGGTCGGTGTATAGGGTGCAGTCTGTGCCTGACCACCACTCCAACAGCATCACCAGCTCTGCACACAGACAACAACACATCGTGCATCATGGGAAGGCAGTTGCAACACCTTTTTTTACGGCACGTAATATAAGAACTGTGCTACCACTTCAAAGATTTTCCCTCTAAAGCTCCTTAGTTTCCTGAGTTATTTAACAGCACTACATGCTACAAATTAATTGCACATGCTGACAACCCCACAGACAATCAATCATTAGCAAACTCTGCAAGCTGTATGGAGCATTTTTAAATCATTACTTTGGTGTAAATGTCATATCTGTTTGAGTTCCGCTGCTATCATTGACCTGCATAGGCAGCCATTTGCAGCAAATAGCTTGGATAACCCCACTGCACAATACCAATCCAACAAGGTAGAAAAGGTTATTGGGTGCCTGGTGACACTGTGGATAAGCTGGTAGCTGCAGACTCTTGTATTTAAAAGCTAAGTTAAAAGCTGACTGACTGTCGTAATGGGTTCAGCAGGTGGTTAGGTAATGTATGGTAATGCACTGCCTGGTGCCTTTTCTTGTGGACATTTTTAAAACCATAAACTTTGTGTTTGCATTAAAGAAAATTTGTGACTTATAAAAACAATGTAGAAAAATCCTCTACTCACGACTCCAGAGGGAATAGGAGAGTCGGCAGTTGATTCTGCGGTAGAGCTGCTTGTTGATTGGCCAGAGGATGCAGGTGCAGAGCTGAATGAAGTTTATGATGAGGCCGCTCACCACAAACACAAAGCCCATCAGCAACTGCAGGATGAACAAGCTCTTCAGGTAGGCCAGCAGAGCCATGGCTGAAGAGCCTGAAAAGCTGAGTAGGCTCCTCTCTATACACTTCGACCAACCTGAGATGGGGCGGAAACAGAAGAGGGAGTGCCACAGTAATGAAAACATCGTTACTGAGAGATGTGGAAATAAAAGCTCATGAAGGAGTGGGATAAAAATAATGGGAGGGAAGGGTGGCAAACAAACAGGAGAATGATGGAACAGCGAAGTTCAATGATGTGGTCTGTTGTTGTGTGGGAAAGTTGTTTCCAGAAATTAAAAAAGGTAGCAGTGTTTCTTACCACGGTGGATCCTTTTACAAGCCGCGTTTACAAGGTCCTTCAGCCAGTACTACAGACCTGTTCAAGAAAACAGAACAGAGGGTGATTTGGCAGTGGCAGAAGTGACATAAAACATAAAAGGAAACTGTGGTGTAATTACAGTATAATTTAATGAAGTGCACTGTAAATGTTTCATCAAAGAGAAAAGTTGAGCTATATTGGCTATTGTTCTTAACATCTTCTCTGTGTAGGAAACTTTCACTTTCTTACACAGAGAAGAGGTAGAAAAGGTCGAAATATTCCTTTAATGAAGAATGTACTTTCCATTCGTTTATCTACCCTAAAATGTCAGATCTGGACTTTACTGATTACCATCAGTGCAAAGTTCGTCACTAGAGAGGTGTTTATAAATTCTTCTTCTGAGGGGGAAATGTCTGCACACTTCTCTAGAATAAAACTTAAAATATAACTCAGGCAAGCTAGATTTGTTGTGTCACAAATTGAAAAGCCAATCTCAGGCAAGGTAAGCTGAAACCTCCAGACTTGTCAGTGACACTAACACTATCAGCCATTTCCAGTTACAAGCAACAAGCTAGCAAACAATACATTTTTCAGTGAGGCATAGTTTGTAGCTGCAAAATACATATCACTCATGTTATCATTGTGTTCTTAACAAGGAGCCCCAGTTCACAGGTGAATATTAGTTGCAGTCAGGCTGCACAGCCTCTCAGTCATGATGCTGACCACTATGACTAACCTGTTGATAATGTAAAATTTAAAATTCTGTCTTTGCATTTGTCGGGTGCTCCAGTTTCCTCCAACATTCAAAGGCATTTAACTCAGGCAAACCGTAAACATTTAATTGCTCATAGGTAAAGATGTAATTGTGTTTGCCCGGTTTCTAAACTTGTCCAGTGTTTTTCCAGATTTGTGCAAAGCATGCTAGGACATGCTCCATCCATCAGATGAATAATAATAAGCAGGTATAAAGAATGAATGAATGTGGAAAAATAATGCTCTATATTATGCAGGCACCTGATAGAAGCAAAGTGTTTAAACTGTTTGTAAAAGTCCAGGTGCCCAGGTTTTGTTTGAAAATATCTCCCATTACACAATGTAGTGGCCACAAACCCTCTGTTGGTTTTGATCACTAACCTGTTATTTTCACGTTATAACTTTTCTCTTTCAACTGTCAACATCAGAGTATATAGCTTAAAACATTTTTAAAAATATCAGAAGAGACATCCATGACATCATCCACTGGTCTGTTGACTCTCATTCTGAAGCCTCAAGTTTGGCATTATGGTTGTGGCCATCTTGTGTGTTTATAGCAGGAAATGATCACATTTAGACAAGAGGGTGGAGCTGGGGAAGATAGACTTTGCTGCTCACGACTTCATGATGCCTTAAGGCCATGACCTTAAGTCATTATATTACAGGCCATTGAGCAATCAACATTAACTAGGCATATGCTAGTTAAAGCAAGTCCAAGTAACAGAAACAATTTCTATTTATTTGAGTTTGAAATCATTTGAACGAGGGTCCCAAGTATCAGCTTGGTCTGCAGATTGTTCCAGGACCAAAGACCGTAGTAAAACAGATCTACTTTGCCACTGATCTGATTGAAGGCACTTTAAACTACAGTCAATTATGCCACCTAAGTCTATAAATACTCTTTAAAGATAAAAACTTTTGGCTTTAGTAAGCAGGCAGTTTGTCAGAGATTAGAAAAATATTAAGATGGACCTGTGTTGCAGTGCAAAGTCAGGGGAGACCATCTGATATGACTGTATAAGGTACAGTGATGGGCTCTGAATCTAGACTTAGTGATATATCTAAGGGCTTAGTCTGAGGTGAGGTAAAGCAGTAAATACGATTTCTAAAATCAGGGGTAAAAAGAAATGTGTCATTAAGCCTTTTCTTGATGCTATTTCAAACAGGACTTTAGCCTGTAAAGAAAGCACTGTGTCAAATTAAACAGCTTTGCAAAATAGTCCATTTATTATTCAGATTGCTAATCGACCAAATTCACAGGTGTTTGTAGTTATCGCTGGACTGTCTAATCCAATTACTTTGTTAGAACTAAATGCTGTAAATAGTAATAATATATCTCAGACACACTGAGTCTGATCTAGAAATATTTAACAGAAGACAGATCTACAAATCTTTAAACCAAGTCTTTGTTCATGTAAAATCAGTGTCCTCTTACATATTCAATATAAAGGATCATTTCTAAAATAGCTTAAAGTTTATGTCTGTGTTAATATCTAAATCTAAAAACTTGCCAGGAGAAAGGGAGCAACTGATTTGATTCACCAAACAACGACTATAAAAACGAGCATCAATGATGCACTCAACAAAGATAAATTAATTGAGAAGGGTAAAATTATACTGTTGTTCTCTCAACTTCTATGATTAACTGTGCAGTGCAAGCAACATTAATATACAGTATGTACAATCACCTGCATTCACTGCTAAAACTGTGTCAGCAAACCAGCAAAAAGAGGCCGTCTGGTGGCTTTTTAGAACAACAGCGTGCGTGCAACACAATAAGGGAGAGACAGAAACATTGTGTGCCTGCGTGTCACACTGACATAACTGTCTTCAACAACAGACTCTCTCTTGTTTACCTAGTGTAATAAATACTTGTTGTTTCTTCAAATATTATTTTCTATGTTTTATGTGTTAACTATATAAAATAAACAGAAATGAATACCAGTCTAAGTCCAAACACAGCCACAGTGACCTGGGGTAATTGATCTATCCTGACAAATAATAAAGCCTCTAAATATGGTTGACCAAAAAGCTTATAATACTCAGTTTTTAAGCACTGCAACTCTAATAACAACAATCTTGTATCTCAGGTCTGCATTATACTGCTTTGGAACACTATCTCAGTAAAGGACAAACCAAGCAACCTTAAATCAAGCCATAGATAATACAAGGCCAGTTCATTGTGAGTGGGCAGCAAGTCCTCTCCAGTACAATCGATCCCTATTAAACACTGTAAAATAATACACAGAATAACAGAATGGTTTAGATGGGAAGGAAATGAATTCTTACATGCTCACCCACAGAACACTACGCTTGGTCTTTTCAGCAAACGAACATAGAACTGTGTCCAAATCTCTGTAGTTAGGGCAGTGTTTAAATACTGTCACGTGCATGTATGTCATCTATTGGCTGTCTGATTATCAGTCCAAACATCCATATTTGTCAGCGCATCATGTTACAGATATGACCTTTGTTCCTACTCGGAGAGAGTGACAGGGAGGGTAAAGTTACACTATTGCACATTTCACTTGTGGCTCTTGTGACACATTTTGGAAGGGTGACAGAGATCAAATAGGGCAGTGTAGTAGATGCCAGGTAAAAAATGCTACTTGGTTTCAGTTCTTAGAAAGTTTCTAAACATAATTCATTATCTGTATTTGTTTACAATGATGCTTATCAAATAAATGAATGCAGAGTTATCACCTGCGTAGGCACAAAACCTTGTCCCAGTATGTTAGATCCATTAGCAGATGAGAGAGGGAATCTTAAGAAATGTTCATATCTCCACTACAACTTAAAATTACAGTATTTTGTTTCTATAGGGGGATTTGGTTTGGGTAACAGAGTCTTCATATTAGTAATGCAAAATATCATGGCACTGGTGATTTGTTTGCATTTGTTAGATTTACGAGCATACTCAAAAGACTCAAACTAAAAGTAGTTTCTTGTTTCAATTAATCTCAGTAATTTATTTAAAAAAAAAAAAAAAAAAAAAAAAAAAAAACA
>JAPZDY010000005.1:16237864-16297602 GCA_029783645.1 Ctenochaetus hawaiiensis
ACCAAGAATGGATAATAGTTGAGAGCCAATGCAAAAAGAAGGGCCAGCAACTTCCAAAGACCCCTGTGGATTATTAACAGAGTCCACTAATGAATGCCAGGAAGACAGAGAGAGGGCTCACTTCTGGAAGAATGAAGGCACACATGACTGTAAGAAGTGTCTTACATGCATTCCCATCCTCTAATCCAGCGGATCAGATTAGTGCTGATTAGCAGGCTATGGGCACCCTGGATATGTCACAATTCATTAACATTAACAAAGAAGAAGGCAGGGCTCTCCCGTACCCAGGGTGGAGTTAGCAGAATGGCATCTGTTACACTAAATGAACCAATCATACTGCAGAATTTCTTGTCTCACTTTGCCATTGGCCACCTGTTAGTAACACCTAGTATAGGCAGAAGTGATAACCTCAAAGACAGGGTGAGTAAGGCCTAAGCAGTACCAAAAAATATGATCACAATATTTTTTCCTACATTGATTATTATTGATAGTTATCATCATATATAATTTGTTAGTGCTGCCATTTTGATGAGTATTCTAATATCAATTAAATCCTGAAAAAAATGTTTGTTAAATAAACTTTATAATGAAATTTATATGCCTTAACAAAGTGAAAGAAGTCAACAATGTCTTGGGCTTTGAGGATTACATAAGTTAATTTACAGCACTTAAAATTTTTTGAATGAAAAAACAACTTTTTTGAATGTTTGTATGACTAAAACATACTGAGTATGGATTTGGAGGAGGCAGCTACTTATTGCAGGTAAACTTGTCAAAGAAGTTTGTGTTCTGCTTATTTAACAGGCATCTTTATAAATTGATCATGATATCTCTAATATAATGATATATTATAATAATTTATTTTGTTGCACCTAGAGATAATAAGCATCGTTGTCAACTCCATGAAAATAGCCATCAGTCATTCCGTTTCATTTTCCCTGCTGAGGGCTCTGCCCTCAAATGCTTTACACCACCAGTGTGTGGGGAGTTCAGCAGTCCCGCCTCTGTTGCGCTACCAAGGCAAAGACACAGATGCCAAGGAACAGAGGCAAAGAGGCAAAAGCTGCTTTTGTGACCCTGGATTCCACTAACTGTTTTTCCAAGTCAAGACGGCTTTATCACTGAGCTATTTTTTTTAAACAAACAACCTCCTAATATGCGTTTCCAGGCTATGCTTGGTTTGAATTTATTAACCTGAAGCCTGGAATTCAGTGATATTTATCCTCTACCCTCACCCTCTCTTTTCCATTTTGACAGCACCTTGGGTACTGAAAATTATTCACAACAGATCTGTGTTGCATAGCCACACAGAGATGACAAACAGGGCCAGTGGGCAAGCCAACAAAGGCCTTTGAGTCTCTACACAGAACTAATGTCAAATGTGGTTCAGACAAGCTGGCAGAGAGATGCAGAAATAAACTCAAGTGTTTGCTGAAGCAAATAGGTCAAAGGTGAGAGTACAGTCCTGAGGCCTTGCCACTGAGCTTTAAAGCTAAATATAAACAGAGATAAATAAATACAGTGTGATAGTTGGACAATGAAGGTCATTCATGTTTCAAAGCATAAACTGCTCTCAGTTCCGCACATGGCACCATACCGCTTAACACTCACTTGTAACTTCAGCTACACAGTTGTTCGTTAGGCTATGTGTGATATTTTAAAGTCACACCACATACAACCAAAGCCAACAGTTAATATCAGTGTTACTTTTGCACATAAAAAATGGAATGCATTTACTTTCTTAGATATATAAGTTAGAAAGCTGGGCAAGATCTAACATGAAGGCTAATACATCAGGAGCAAACTCACTTGCTAATGCGAAGATTGATATTGGATTTCACAGTTCATAAGATAAAAGTTGTCATTGTTATGGCAAAGTCGAGTGTAACAACAATACAACTCTCATACATCATGTATTCCGATAATGACTCTTAAATAATTTCATAATGCTTCTAAAAAATTTCATTACAAACAAATCCCATGAAAAAACAAATACAGCCATTTACTATTACCAAAAGCACATCTGTATAGCTGTCTACCATCATTCAATAGTTATGAAGAAGCACTTTTAAGATCTTTGTCTCTGGATGACAAATTACTTATTACAATTGTCAAACTGGGTTCAGTTAGTGCTCAGTGTAAAGATGGAACTGTGTCCTTGTGGTCTGTTTGATACAAAGGCCCTTTCCAGAGATCAAAAATGCAATGAAGTATTCTTTCAAATTAAACTGAATTTGAAACAATGGAATTCAATATGTGAGAATCTTGAAAACTGCTCAACTTTACATGTTAACCCAATACAAACAATTTTATTTCAGAAGGGACAGAAAGTATTAACAAATAAGGTAAAAACAGATCTCCTGAAAGAATAGCCTTGCGTAACTTAAACATGGTAAAACTATTTCAAAGCTTCCTCTGGAGATAGGGGTGTAGCCATAGTAAGACGTTAACACTGATAAGGCTCAAAGATAAACAAGATACCACTTTTTGTCAGCGAAATATGGGACTAAGAGCAGAAAAAGTAAGATGGGTTAAAGGTTGAAACTGATATACAGTCCAACTATTCATGCTACTTAAGTTAACAGATTGCCTTCTAAAAAACACCCAAAGGTTAACAAAATACTACATAATCTGTAGGGTTTAGAAGCAACATTCAGATTCAAATTAGAGCCTATCCCAGGATGGCAATTTGGATTTGCTTCTAAAATGTTGTTCCCCACCAGTCTATGACAATGAGTAGGGCTTGAAACTGAAATTTGGATTGCAAACTTTAATTGCTATTGTGGGATAAAAGTCAGAGAGGGCACTGTTTTGATGAAGACTTATCTTCTTACATATATCTCAAAGTCCCACAGTGCATTATTAAGTATTGGTTAGCTGATGAACCATTCAATAGCCTGTTTTGTGCAAACAGACAATTTACTAGACTTTGAACTGTTTCTTCAATTAACACATGTACCTGAATGACGTGTATAACTCAGACATACATACATACATACACAACCCCTCAAGGATTCGAGGTAAATGCTGCTACAATTTGGTTGCCATGACAACATATAAATGAGACCATAAGTGTTGCATCCATTAATATTAGTTTAACTTATGTAGAGTTGTGTGTCTCAAAGTAATTATTAAAAATGTTGACTGTGTAGAGTTATGACTTGGCTTGTTCTTAGGAAGACAAGGAGCCACTGCAGCAGCAGCTCATCAGGAAGGGCTCTGTTCCCT
Organism: Ctenochaetus hawaiiensis; assembly: GCA_029783645.1. Classification (NCBI taxonomy): domain Eukaryota; kingdom Metazoa; phylum Chordata; class Actinopteri; order Acanthuriformes; family Acanthuridae; genus Ctenochaetus; species Ctenochaetus hawaiiensis. The sequence continues at coordinate 16,241,093 of JAPZDY010000005.1, forward strand.
GTAGGCTATTAGCTCCATTAGACAAAAACAAGCAGGATTCTGCTGCTATCTGCTAACCTGCTCTCCTCACTGATTTTTTTTTGTTTCCAGTGTAACATTATCAGGGAAAATAAAGGTTGGGCTCCCCATTAATTGCAAGTTTACAGCATCCTTTTGTATTCTAAAGCATAATATTGTCTATAAATCTTGCACTGAGTAGTCAGCCAATGATAGTAACTACAGAAGCATGAGAAACGTGCTTGGTTGAAGTCAACGTTTGATTCAGTTTGTCATTTGCAAAGTGATATACATACATATACATATAAATACAAAAATCTCTTTTGTCCCAAGGGCAGATCTATGTTTATCTTAAACACACTTTCTACACAACAATCCATAAAATCAATAAAGAAACTCTGAATCAGTTTGATAATAGAAAACCATTCTACTGCCCTGGCTTACTTTGTGTGTTTGTGTGTGAGTGTGTGTACATGTATATAGTACAGTATAGATGACAGCCTTACCAGTTTGACAGCTAAAACAGTTGCAGTTGTCTGCACATTATACATATGATTAGTGTCGGCTACATCTTTCAAATAATTATGGGATATAGCTATTAGGAGTCCCTGTAGTCAGCAGGATGAAGTCATGATTACCACCATTGCTCTGGACAGTGAAGTGGTAATTCTTTCAACAGAAAATTAACAGATTGCAATTTAGATAAGTAGCTATTTGTCCTGGTCATATATCAGATCATCAGAGGTGATACACACACCTTACATATTAACTAAGTTGAGACAATAATTATTAATCATTTCCCAGCACTAAAGCAATAAATCTCCCTGTCAAGATTTGTTGCATGCAGACACACCTAACAAAATATTCTACATAGAAGTGTGGAGCATAAAACTTAGTGTACATATGCCACTTGAATATTTGCCATTGTCCTATCCATCAAGCCAAACGTTGTATCCACGGACTACACATATGAGTCCATGGATACGACGAGAGAACACAGCTGTCTCTTACACCAAGCATGAGCACTTACAGCATCATAATGATCACTGTTAAACATCAAAACATCCTTGGAAACACTGCAAACAAAAACTGTCACGAATGATCACAGTAACACCACTTGCCTGTCAAGTGCTGCTCGTTGATAAAAATAAGGATTCAAACCTTAAGGTGAGACCGACTGAAAGAGCCGCAGACTTAAATGAACTCTGGTAACCTTACGTCTGATGTGTGGTACGACATCGTTACGCAGGTCATCTTGGAGTCAGCAGGCTCACTTGACGTAAAAGCAATCCGTAGACAGTTTACAGTGTAATAGCAGTTTTGGAGATGGATCCAGAGATACTTTGCCATCTATTTTTGCACGTCACAGTGTATGCCAGATCAGTATATGTGCAGACTTAGTTTTGCAGCTCCATGGCCCCTGAATAAAGACGCACAAGTGGACCATATTCATTAGTGCGGCGTGGCTAGCTTGAAATTGCTAAACAACCAACTAGCAAGCATATGTCCAACCAGTGACTGGGCTTATCGTTTGACACATGTCTTGACTGCGGCCGGGGGCGTAAATCAAGCTAGCTGCGCGTGAACTCAAAGTTGCAAACACTGATCATTATACACATGCGCTTGATAAAAACAAAAAAATAACCAGTGTGTCCTGCTTATGCGTTCACAGATTAAAAATAAGTTAATACTGCCTGACAGAAGCCTTAAACCTGACGTTTGTGTGCAACTAAACCGAGCGGCACAAGGACAGAATGAGCTGCTAATGGTTCATGCTAGCATGCTAAATTAACGTAACCATTGTAGCTAGGTTAACGTGATAATTGCAATTTGGGGACAGGATGGAGTAGGATATTTGTACTGTTCGCCTGATAATTGGTGCCAAATTTCATGCGGATATTATCTGTAAATTCGCAACTGACCTGTGTCGCTTGTTAATGGCAGACTGTGCTAGTCAGCCAGCTAACGGCAGCAGTCAGTGTCAGTAACGGTTCTCGGGGCTTACCTGAATATGAATCACTTGGGAGTCGGGCGAGTCGGTAGATTTCGCTATACTTTCCCCCCCTCTCTCTGGCTGTCTGGGGCGTAAAATAATTCTGTTAAGAAGCCCTCCTTATTTCGTCCCTTTACTCAGACGCAATAAAATGACTTGAGCCAATGCGATTTGTGAGAGCTCTATTGTTTGTCGGTTAAAGCCCCACATTTCCTCAAAGCCCATCTGAAGGTAGCATGCCCAACATCCGGTCCGGCCCCTCATTCATTCTTAGAGAAATAATTGAAAAACACAATATTTTTGAACAGTGAACCTCTGCAGCCTAAGTATTGATACAGTACTACGATTTCAAGTAACCTACACAAAGACAGACGTAAAAATACTGAAATATGTATTTTGCCATATTTCTGATCCCCAATCTCTTCATAAGGCTATTTATAGCTTCAACTACTGAGAATTTACTCTTTAAATTTAACTGAAAGTATCACTTCTTCTCTGTAAAAGTCAAAGTATTTCCAAGTAGGCTATAAAAAAATTTGCAACTGCATTTTATCCACAAGACACTTTTCGCATTATCTACAACATGTTTGACAGTCAATATTTTATAACTGTACCAACAGAAAAACATAACTCTTGGCAGAGTTTGATCTTTTGTGCAACAGTGCTGAAAATAAAATTACTAAGAAAAAAAATTTTCGTTGCATTTTTTATTTAGTGTCAGTATGCTTACTTGACACAGTCAACTGTCAAATGGCGCGTAGACACTAACACACTGATCTCCTAAATCGTAACCTCACGTAGTCAGGGTCATATCATGAAAGTCATTTCATTCCCTAGAAGGTGTGCATGCTTGTCAACTTTAGACCTATTTAGCCCTCTGCTGGTGTTTTTGCATAGCTGCAGGTTGTTGCATGGACCTATGGCCTATTGTGTGACAAATCTGGTAAGGCATCTTGAACTACAAGGACACAAAAATCATTAAAAGAATTATCAAAACATGTAGTGTTTAATTCAGGTAACCTTGTGTATAGCACTTGTAAATAAGATATCCTACTAACTTTGCTTACTGTTGGCCAGACAGACTGGCTTGTCTGGCTATTTGGGTTAATGCTGGCTATTCAATACTGTGGATTAGTGTTAGCAAAACAGACCTGTCACTTGGCCCTAATCACAGGGTACAGTCAGCACTTGGCGGCTGACTCTTTTGTATTTCTTCTCCATTTTGAGCTTTTATTTACAACCTCTTTCGATTTAAAAAAAACCTGATAGGGTTTTTCTTTCTCTATATTATGCAGTTATATTTTCAAAGCAGTTAACTTTTTAAATGATAAAATTTTAAAGTTATTGTACCAAAGTATTCTAATTAAGGTCCATTTTACATCTCTGTGTTTAACTGAAATTTTGAAAAACAAGTTTTGTATGTTCTTGAACCCAGACAAGTTTTTCCTTATTGTATCCCTCGTCCTCCTGAACCTGAACTTTACCTGAAGTCTTTCTGCCATTAGTGTGTAAACAGTTAAATGACCTCAGAGAAGAGTTTGCTCCCTCATGCTGATGCCATGTAAAGCCATGGCTCCATTACCTGACCTAATAGACCTAAAACAAAAACAGGTATCGGTAAAAAGAAATGCATCATTCCTGGCAGATTCATCTTGAATTAATTATAAAATTATAAATAAATAATACATATTAAATCAAAACAGTATCAGTAAAAGATTCATATTTTATTATTTCTGTTCATAAACTGCTCTATATTAGAGCAGTGGCTCAAGGTTTGGCACTTGACTGACTTTCAAACACTATGTGTGAGGATCAACTATTACATTGGTACACAAAAACATTCACAACCAATGTAGTTCTTCCTAACCCTGTTAAGGCTATTATACAGCATGGACTCTCATACAGACTCTTTTGTTGAGATATGACAACAGTTAAAAATGGAAACAATGATCATTTGTAAATATATTAAAGATTATCTGTGCAAATACCTCAATTTGAGATGTTAAAGACATGGATCTAACATGTTACACATCTGCTAGTTCAAGAAAGCAAATTAATTTAAAAAAGAAGTGAAAAAACATTTTCAGAAAATTGATTAAAAGAACAGTTTTAGACATCAACTATTATCATGATGATCGTTTAAGGTACAATTTGTTTCAGGCTAAAGTAGGTGAAACAAATTGAGGTAATAACTATTGACTCCTTATAAATTGCATAAGATGTTAGTCATTTTGTGGGAGTTAACAATGCACGTCTCTGCACTTATGTGTCCAATCTTCATGTATAAGGTGGTAACACTTTATTTAAAGTGCATGATAAAAACACCCAAGTACATTATAAGCACACTGCATGCATTTGTACCTTTTCATGGTGATCATTTCAGAAAACTCACAATGCAATAAAATGTTTTAAATCTGACATCATTATTTAGAGATGATTATATACATACTGTATATACTCAGCAGAAGCCCCTTTGCTTTGCATTATGTACTACTTCTGGCCTAACACGTTATGTTTTGACTATAAGATTCATGTGCTTATAATGCCTTGTGGAACACACTTTAAGTACATGTGACTAGTCCTTACTACCATAACCTAAACAAGTAGAGGCATAGTCATGCATTCCTCAGTGGTTTTGTTTTTTTTTGTTCATCTTAATTGAGGATTCAAGTACACTTACACTATCTTTAAACCTAAGTATAGTTGGCTAATGTCCTTTTTTCCATTGAGGGAGAGATGATGTCTAAACAGGCCATAGTACAGTCACATCTGGCAGTGATTCCAGTGTGTTTGTGAGTAAAATGTAAATACACCAAATCCTGCTGACCCCTCTCATGAAAACTTCAGAGATTCTGTAAGGCAGAGACACGCAACAGTATTTGATGTGAAAAAATCCTACATGTTTCTGATGGACAGCCCACATTTGAAGCTGATTTGTACCAGCACGATGTTAACGTTCATGAAAACTTTGCTGTCTTCAGTATGAAGACTAATGTAAAATTTTAGCTTCCACTACAATGGCAGGATTCTCGATGTCTGCTTTGCTCTGAACCATTCTCAGCTCCAGTTGTGCAGGACTGGGCCTTTTCCCAGGACCAGCCATCTCTGACGGAGAGAAGAGAAGAAGAGTATGTATGTGATCTTTAGATATTGGGAAATCTAGCAGTCAAAGAGTCCTTCTTATCTTAGTGAATGCTGAGTTGCTTTTTACATGTAGTTAAAAGAGAGACAGTTATGACATGACTTATGTCTTAAATCTGTGAGATAGCTAAATCTAGAATAATGTAATTAACTAGGATGTGTACCTTAACTACTGTTTTTTTTTTAAAGATAATGCCAATGGCCTCTAAGTAATGCACATTACTGGTTGACATATTACTGTCGATTGCATAAATGCAACATCAACAGCAGGAGGGAGCAAACAGTGTTTCTTTGTGTGCAGTAAACCACTTCAAGAGAATCGAGAGAGCGACCACATCAGCACACACAAACCCTACCATTGGCATAAGTAATGGTCCTCTTAATGACATGGTGCATGACTGAAACAGTCTTTTCACAGGCAGCCTGTAAAAATAGTAGAAAATTGAAATTAATTCATGACAAAGTGTAGTAAAATAATTAGACCAGATTCCACCTGCTTTCTAAATGAAAAGTCAAAGTCAAACACTGACGCATATCAAAAAGTTGAATCATGGATACTTCTAGATACTGTATATCATGATTCATATTTATAAGAAGAATGCACATCGCATGGCAGAGTTGAATTTTAAGAGGATTTTTCCTTTACTGCATATTAAAGTTATAAATAAATACATTTTTGAAGTAAAATGTTACATTTAGCTGTTTAACTGTTAGTGCTGCCCTGGCCTTGCAAGCAAGGTCTCCACCTAGTGGTGAATGTATTTGTAAATAAATTTGGAATTTTGACTTAAAGTTTGACCCTTTGAGGTTGCTGTAGCTGGTCAGTGTACAGTGTTTGAGCTGAAGAGTAGCAGATTTAATTAGCAGTGTGGAATTAGCAGCCTTTGGTTGTCCACAGAGTAAAGGAAATGTATGCTTATCAGTACGAGCACGTATGTTGTTTTAGGTTATGTGGTCAACATTTAAATTTCCATTAGTGTGTTAATGTTTCTTGCAGTAGCACTGGGCTAATAGACAAAGAGCTACTTATATTATATATCAAATCAATTAAGAAATCAAAGCATCAGTACATTATCATATAAAAATATGTCATTATTCATAAGTACATACATTTTCTCCATCTCCTATGTGTTACTTACCTTTAGGTCTTTCGGGTGATGATGAGTCCAGGCCAGCAACATGGCAGCAAACAAGTCTCCTGTCCCCACAAATACAGCATCCACTTTGGGGATGTCCATACAGATTTTCTGACACGTGTTGGTCCCATCTGGTTTCACTGCAGTGTGGAATCACAGGGCAGTGATATAAAAACTGATGATACAACAGTTAAAACTGTCGCACACAACAGCCTCAAATCTCAATTGATCACTATGTTATTAATAAAAAAGGGTCTCCCTCTAGAAATGCAAAAATAAAGAATTGAACCTGAAAGTGTAAGCAGATAATCTATCTGAAGATTGTCGGTCTGGTGCTTTACCTATTTTTTGGCTCCCGAGGGCCACCAGGAATTGGTCACCATTTTTTGAGGGGAGGTCTGTACTGGTGAGGACCACGGTCTCTGGGCCCATTTTATGAAGCAAGTCCATCACCTGGGGGGCAAGGGGGTTTCATTTTTCAAACTTTGTACTGTTTTTTGTCATAAACTAAATCAGATACTGCATAATGAGAAACACACAGGCTCCTCACCTCCAAAGCATCTTCTTCTGTGTTTATTTTCTTCCCAGTTAATAGCCTGTTTAAAACAAGCAGAGGCCATGTTTGTTTCAATATGACAAGGGTTTCACATTCTCCTCTCCTTGCCCACAGAACAAACAGACATTTATCTAACAGGATTTTATATCCAAGGTATAGCATCTGCAGCTAACTAATAATGGCAAAATTGTACCATCCCCTGGTTCACTTTCACAGGCTGCCTTTTATGGATTTTTCAAACTATGTTGCATTATGCACCATCAGTTTTGATCATTACGAGTGCACTCACTCTGCTTCAAACTGGTTGGGGGTGAGGATGTCAGCCATCGGCACTACTTTGTCCCTGTAGACTGGCAGCAGGACCTCTGGAACGTACTGAAACAGCAAAAACAAGAGTTTCATTTTATGTTTCCTCTCCTTGGTTTACTTGCAGTTGCTTACTCATTTACCAGTGACACCTACTTTTTTTAATATTATGGATTTTTACACAGTGAGAACAAATAATAATGATATGAATAAAAGATGCAAGTTTATTTTGCCAAAATTACTTGTATAAATTAAATATTAATAAAAAGTAGTAACCTTTTTTAATGTTGTGCAGGAAAAGTAAACCAAAACTTATATTATTATTATCATTGTTACACAGTCGAGGCTCAACAGCTGTGTAGTTCTTACCATTGCACCGTGGTCTCCCATAACAGGATCACAAACTGTGGAATAGAGTTCAAAATTAAGCTTCAAATGTACAACAGGAAAAAAAGTATTATTTTCATCAATAAATTGATTAACTGAACTACAGTTTCTGTAACATGTTTTAGTTTACTGAGCCATGACCATTATCATTTCCTTTAGTCCAGGGGGATCAATTTATTATTTTTTTGTGAACAAAAGTTGAAAACCCACAGACGTGCAGTGTTCTACATAAGAAGAAAAACTGTCACAGCTGAGAGGCTGGAACTTAAAAATCTTTGCTATTTTTGCTCGAAATGATTGACCGACTGTCCAATAATGGCCCCCTTATTGTTTTGTGTAATGGTTATTACAATTTAAAGTGTGAAGAATGTAAACAATCTACACTCACCATACACCAGGCTGGGATTGGCCTTCTTCAGCTCCTGAATAATGTCAACAACCATCTCCAGGAAGGACGTGTCCCTGCTGTAGCCTTGGGGATTAAAGTATACAGTCGATGAACAGAAAAGTCTCTTTTACTGTGCTGTTCTCTTTCCAAGTGCTCAATTAATCAATAAGTCAATCTATGGCAGCCCATGGATATAAAAAAGTCAAATTTAATAGAGAGGGTTGGTCAAAAAGGCAGGTTCACATTCTAGCATTAAAACATCAATGACTTGGACAGGAAAGGCCTGTCTTTTTAGTCAAAATGCAGCACTACACTGTGGCTGCATTAAATTTCTGTCTGACCAAGGCTGCCATTGGAGGAAAACTGGGTATCTCTTCTAATAAACAGCTGTCATAAAATAAAAAGGCTGTTCAAGATCCATGCAAGCATATCGTGCATTTTCATCTTCACATTTGTTTACCGCACAAGGATAAGCTGCTTTGACTCACCTGTGAGGATGTAGTCATAGTGGTTCACCTTATTGAGCTTAATGCCCTCATAAAGCACATTGAGCTCCTCTGCTGTCAGCACTTGGCCTTTCCAATGGGAGTAACCTAAGAGGGAAGATGGAGAGTGGACAATCAAAATTACATAAGTTGTTTTGGGTTTTTTTTTTGTTTTTTTATTGAGAACAAAAATAAAAAGAATCCGCAGGAAACCATGAGACACAAGCACTCACTCTAACACCACTTAAACTAAGAAAAACATGTTATTTTAGTCATGCTGTGTTTTAATTTCAAGAATAAACATAGGAGTGTTATTTTCCACTTTGCCCTGTCTTCCCATCCCCCCACTCCCTCTGCTCCCCCTGCTGAGGTCCCTCTCAGCCTGGGGTCCAGGGCCAAACGGGTCCCTCCACCCTTACTGAATGGGATGCCTGTATTCTGGTCTCCAGCTCTCTCCCCTTCTTTGTCCCCCTTTCACCATTAACCTAGAATAAACCTTGAAAGCTCTTCTGACTGCAAATGATGACACACAAAGAAACACACTTTGGTTCACACAGATCCCAAACCTGACTCTGATTGGTGTGCTAGGACTAGTTTTTCTTTTAGAAGATATAACTTTTGATTTCTTTTACATCTGAAATCCACACTTACCAGTGTTTTGTGACCTCTGATACAGAAACTTTTGGAAACACTACTGAATAATAAAATACAGGAGACTCTGACTTTGTCGTCTATGCTTATAATTACACCTCCTTGTCTGTCCAAGGAAAATATGTCTCTAATCTTTCTTTTTTTTAATTGCTGTTCCCTTTTCTTTAACTGAGCAACTACCCCTCTGCTTCCTGTTCACACCAACACCTGCATGTCCAGTGCAAGTGAAAGGTCATGTGATATACTTTTGTGCAGCACTGCTGAACAGACACTGACCACTTTCCTCTCACAGAGGAGCAGATGTTTATATTTATTCATGTGGTTTCTGGGCAAATGTCTCCAGCCCCTGCAGTGAAAACACATTCTTCACATAGCTTGGCACCATGGACCCAAGGTTATAATCCTATCCTCCCTGCAGGTGCTTTAGCAAACAAATTCCAACTCCGGAAACTGTTGTCTTCCTCAATAGAACATAAAGGAACAAAATCTTTACTTCCCAATTGAACAACATGACTACAGTGATGTTTATCTGTGGGATAATGAAAGGTTGTTGCTTAACATATTAAAAAGATTGCCAGCCAAAAATAAGGATGTGTGGTTCTAATCAACCTCAACATGTGACTGAAAGGATTTTGCAACATTACCTCAGTATCTTCTACTTGAGTGCCAGAATCTGGTTCAAGTTCTGTTTCTCAAGTCCAGATTACAACTCACACTAATACAATGCAGTACATGGGTTAAAGCAGTGCTAGGAGTGGTGCTGTAATTGATATTTGTGAAACTGTTGCATAGTTGAAATCACAATGAAGGCCAACTTCCAAAATGGGCGTGGTTGGAGCAGGGAGCCTGAAGTAAGGGAGCTGGAAGTAGGGAAGTGCCCCCCCTCCATCCCTGTTCTATTCCCTGACTTAATTTTTTGTATGACAAAAGGGCCTAAACAGGTTTTCAGCTTCATTATCACTGAATCTGAACACAGTGTAGGAACAGAGCATATAAAAGACATCCATGAGACCCTGATGAGCAAAAATTTCACAATATAATTGATGTTTAATTTGGAACCAGTTCTAAGCTGGAACCAGTTCTTCAATCTCATTCCTAACAATGAGAGAATATTTGCATAGCATCCGTTTTCAAGTATCTTCTTTTTGTCAAAGAAAGAATCTATTCCTGCCTGTGTGGCGCTAATATTATTATGAAAGGAAATCTAACCTTGGTAACAGACCAGCTGCTCGGTTGGGGAGCAGTGGCACTCATGGGTTGAGTGGTAAATGCACGGCATTGCGAGAATTCACATCCACAGTGTTTCACAGTATATTGCTGCTGTTTTCCACTCAGACTTTGATTAGATCCCAAAGGATCAGACAATTTGGAATCTGTTCTTGATGTCAATCCCTTGGCATAAAGGAAGCATTAGGTTGATAGATGCTCTTTAATGAGCTAACTCTGGCTAAACAGAAGCTGGAATATTCCAACAAAGAAATCCACAGACAGAAAATTCCTGAAGATCCAAAACAAGACTGAAAAACTGGAGAGTGTGGAGATTGCAGAGCTTTTTTCACAAACTGAAAGATACGCAGAGGCTCTTAGAGGAGGGTTCGGCTCAGGGCCAGTGCTTTCAGCTTCACATACTTGCTTTCAGCTGAGCTGATCTGAGAAATCAAAACAGGATCAGCTTATTTATGAAGTCCTGGAGCTGCACAAAGTGAAGGATCTGAGAAGCCAGGCAGAGGCTAAAAAACATTCAGGACTTTGAGATGGAGGAAGCTGTCTGTAAAGAGTTTGATAAACAGCTCCAGACAGAGACTAAACTGAGGGCAATAGCATAGAGCAGCTTTGCATTAACTGCATTTACTAGGAGAAATAAATAGTATACAAACCAATACAGTATTCATGCTAAGCAACCTATACTTACAGATGTACTCAATGTAAATTTGAAGATAACTGCAAACAAAGATAAACTGATCAGAGAGAAAAGGTTCTAAGCAAACATTAACTTTCTACCTGAGTCTCACTTTAAACACAACTGATAACCAAAAACACTGTCAGTCAGATAATGAATACAAAGCTCATCTAAAGGTTTGTTTGGCAAGGCAAAGTACAAGAAATTTGGACAGTGATTAACTCACTACCACCTTATTACAAGTAACACAATGGAGTGAAGACAGCTTTTGTGCTCAGTCTTTCTCACTCGTGTTCTGTTTAAATTTAGCAAATACACGGAATACAAACCTTACCCAATAAATTAACCTCACATCAATTTTTGAATCTTTTGAAACCTGCGTTGTCTTAATGGGCAACAAGTCTTTTCAAATGTTTTTGTGTGCATGCAGGTAAAGACCAAACAAATTAAATGCTGGTGGTCAAAGTCTGCACAAAAACCTTTCAAAACTTAATAAACTTCAAGATTTCAAGCTTCCTAATCCATGTCCTACACCTATAAAAACAGTAAAACAGTAACTAGTTATACCAGTGAAAAAAATCATTGCATCATATTTCAATGAAAAGGTTTAAGGGTTAACTTACTAAGAAGGTGGAAAATGACTCAATCCACTCTGAGAAACTGAATTAAAATCACTCAAATGACTCACAATGGACGATACAAAAGAACTCAGCAAACCTGTGTGATTTGAGAACTGCACAGAGTTGATGGAGTCCACTTCAAAGCCGAGCACCTGAGAAAAAAAGAGTAAGACAACAGCTGTTTAAACAGAGAACAATGACATGTGTACATCACCAAAGGTCTCAATGAGCCTCTGCATTTCACTGTACTGTGGGAACGGCACGGTCAATGACTGATAAAGCCTTCAATGTGAAGTTTGTTTTTTCAACCACTTCTGTTTTATTTCCCACTGTGTTTACCCTTTAGAATGACCATACTATAATTACCCCATTTTTTCTCAGTCCTGTTATCTTGTTTCTCAAAGCTTTTTCCTGCACCTTAAAACTACTTTTTCTGTGAAAAGTCTGAAATTACCCACTGAACTCTTGCTAAAGATTGTTTCAGATGAGGACCACAAAATCAGTCCACATCTTAAACTTGTTGCTGCCTGTGCATGGTAATACAATGCAAATAATATTTCAAATAAACAGATACTACAATGATATTCATCATAACAGATATACTAAATATAGCTAAAATGTCTCAGAACTATGGATGTATAAATAAAGGAACAAATGGCTTCTTAGTGGTAAATAAAATCCAAAAATCGTATGATCTTTCTGAAAATTTTTTTTTTTTTAGTGCTTGTTTGGTAATTTCCTATTGCCTTCTGAATGGGGGGAGACGTCTCCTGCCATGCAAAACGTGAAAAGTATTTTAATAATTCACACTCTCCATTGGTTAATCAAATCCAACAACATACAAAGCTCCGACTTTTCCATGAAGCCCTTGCTACCTGTAGCTGCAGGATGTTTTGTGAGGATTGGAGATAACTGGCAACTGGAGTCTACATCATTCTCAAATTTCTCTTTTAAATCAGTGTTATTTGTGGGGGGGTTTTTTCATTGAGTTTCTGAATATTATGTATGTATTTAATTGCACAGCCACTGTTTATGAAGCTAGATGGGTCATCAGTGATAACTGGAAAACGGCCTGTGATGTTTCTACAGGACAGGAAATACCGCTGGGATTAAATTCAAGACTCCTTTCTCAAATCAGGAAGTCACGCTCAATGCCAAGCGCATTTACCATACATCTTTCCTTCTCTAATTTATGCAATTTTCCCTCTGTATTACTGCTTAACCAAGCCGGTCATCGGAGCCACCTGAACCTGATATCCAGCTCTTACCTGCAGCGGGAATGTTGCCGACTTGTTCCCGACGTATCCCCTGACAACATGACTCTGAATGGACAACACACGACACTCCATTACCGCAATTACACCAGCTGCGTTCAAAAACAACAAGCAGAAACAGCAGACGTGATCGGTCCTAAAGCTGCATTAAAGATCGGTTTAGGCTCCGTCACGCTGAAACTAAGCATGTGAGGTATAATTCCCGCTTTGAAGGGCAGAAGCAGCGCCGCTGCTAGTGACATTTGCAGTTTTTCTTCAGGCAGCTATAAGGACACCTAAAGTGGTGCATTTACAGGCCGAAGAAGAATGTGGAAGATACAAGCTTCCTTTCGTTAAAAACGGTGACGTTGGCTCTCTCTTAGATAATGGACATGATTACATAGTTTAAACACTGTGTTTAACATCGTACAAGATCTCATATTAAAAGTGCACCACAATTTTTTACCTTTAATTGTTCATACTATTCATACTGACTATAGTAAGTGATCATTTCCTAATGCGCTGTGAATGTGATAGGTGATGGGGGCAAAATCCACAGCTCTTCTCTGTAGAAGCATAGACGAGGCCTCAGAATCCAGACATAAGCAAATAAGTTGCGATCTTTTTAAATTCGCTGGACCTGAACATATTGCAAAACTGCCTCGTGAATACATATTACAATATAGAGGTACAGAAATTTTGGATATGAAAAAAATATTTTTTAAGTTCAATTGTGTAAACCTGTTAACATCTCTTGAAGACTAGGATGTTTTCTTTTGTTGTTTTTTTGTTTTATAAACAATAAGGACTGTGGATTTTGTCTTTTCTGACTTACACTGAAACTGATTTAGGATTTACCAGATTTTTTAGGGCCAGTGTGAAAAGAAGAAATGATGAGCGTCCATCAAGTAAAACCCCTTTGTTTCAAATTGTGACCCCACCCTCTACTCATTAGTTGTAAAAGTAATATAAGTGCAGTCATATCATAAAGAGAATAATAGCAATCAAAATTTAAAACTGCTTTATGTTGTTAAGAGCAAGCATGCAATGCATGCACAGCACAATGAATGCATAAATGATTGAATTAATCAGCTTTTAATTTTGTTAAACATATAGTGTGACTCTCCTTCATATTGTACCAACAGTGTTTTGTAAGATCACAGTACATACATTTTCAAATAATTCTATAAAAAGTTGAAAAACAAAGAAAACTAGTACACATAATTTTTACAAACAGGTTTTCAAACCTTAATGACTACAACAACATTCTTAAATTATTTACAAGCAGAACATAGTCAAAGAAATCAAAACAATCAAAATGCACACAAAATAATAGAAATGTATGGGGAGTCAATGATTTTGGCCACATGCTTTGACTATGACCTGTGAGTGCATATTAATGTTTGAGAAAAAGGAAAACTGTCAGTCTTATGACCTCTGAGTTATGGCCATTTAAAGTCATCCTGTAGCGCCATCTTTGGGTGAGTAGGAGACCTGTGCAAATGTTAACCCTTCAGACTGAGTGTTAGCAATAAAATAGTCCACACTTAAAAAAATACAGGTTATTTTGAGAAAATAGAAGTGTGCCAGACTTAGTTTCTGACAAAATGCTGTTTTTGCTGCAATTTAAAAAATATTTTTTCCCATGTCAACTTAATTTCTCTCTGAAGGCACTAATTAATTTCATGTATTTAGTAATGTCTACAGCAAAATGTAAAGTACTGTAAGTCTTCATTAAGTCTCTAGCCTCTGACCTTTGTTCAATTAGTAAGTTGAGCAAATAGATGAGCAAATAGATGAGCAAGTAGTTGAGCAAATAGTTGAGCAATTTGATCTACATTGCTGACTCAAATTTTGATTGAGATAGGTATTTAAGTCACCACCAGAGGGCACAAGAGCTCAGATAATTTATTTGTACCTGGCTAAATGAAAAAAAAAAACACAATTATAAAGCATTAAAAGGACAGAAGTTGAGATGGTGTAAAGCACATCATGGTTTTTTGAGTGAGTAAACTTTTTATTTGCATATTTGCGATTAGATATCACAGAGAGGGACATCAATAAGGACATAAAGTGAAAATGCTTACTCAAAAGTAGGGAGTACTCAAAAGTAGTACTTAAAAGGCTAAAGTAGGCTTTCTAGAGCCTTTGGAGGTTATTTGTATTTTTGTTGTTGGTGTTTTTTTTTGTTTGTTTAGTTTATGCTTGTCAATACACACAGGCACAGTATTTGTAAAGATGGTATGCCAACAGCCTGTAGTGCCACTAGCACATTAACCATACTGAATCATCTCAGTCTTTTAATTTTGTTTCAGTTGATCACAAAACTTCATTCATTAAGCTGAAGTTGAAAGAATACATCAAAAAGTTGAAAGAATATATCAAAACAGGCCAACTTTGTAAATGCACCAATTTACAGACCTGTAAGTGGACAGTGGAGAGTTCTCTTGTTCTATCTGCTGATGCTGCTCAGGCTGTGGGGGTCTGGGGCTGAGGGGTTGGGTGGGGGTCTCAGTGAGATGAGGGCAGCAGGTTTGTGGAGGAGACTCAAAAAGATGCTGTTGAAGGATTGACTGCCTCTGGGTGAGGAGCACAGAGGCTGGATAGAGAACAGTAAGAGCCAGGTGGATGAGCTGAAAGCTGAGCTAATCATCACTTCAATATACATAAAGCAGCTGCAGAGAGAGACCCATAGTACAGACTTTTCTAATAGATTGTTAGTAATGGTCTTTAGTGTCAATGCATTAATGTGCTTGTTTTAAGCTCCAGATAAATTGTTTGAAAAGGAATGTGGTATGAATAGGGTAAACTAGGTAACTTCTCTTTTTCCAACCTAGGGCACAGCTTTCCTTTATACATCTGCAATAATACAAATTATACAAAATAAACTAGAACAGTCAAAATGGATGTGCACCTTATTATTTCCAAATATGATAAGCTACACAAGATGCAAAAATTTAAATAATAGGTACCATTGCTTTCTATGAGACAAGATCAAATTTTATAAATCCTTGGGGACATGTTGTTCATATGTAATATACAATCAATATAGCAGCATACATGAATAGAAACTGACCAACTCAATGCAAGAGCAGGGGAAGTGACAGTGCAACTTATAAATGAAAGTGCAGGGGAGCAGTACAGTGTTGAGTGCAATAATAGGGAGTAGCCTGTGTACATCCACTACTTAAGCAGCACAACCACACTGCAAACTACTCCATCGCCTAAGGTCCTGCACTCAAGATATTAATATATATATAAGTGTAAACATGTCCTTTTTGATCAAAGTAATTAAACATTGATTTAATGTAATAACACATAAAAAGTAATATTACTCAATGCAGAAAAAAAGTTGAACTTTTATAGGTCCTACATTAAATTAGACCTACATAATTATTATACATTAGGGTATAAACTAGTAGAGTTCTGTTTGGTAGTTGAGGTAGAACTAATTTTGATTGTTACATACTGTTGTTTTGTTTAATTATTTCATATGTCTGAATATTTTGCATGTAAATTTTAATGTATGAAGTAATTAGTATCCGAACCTGTCAAATAAAAATAGTGGTATGGAGCGAAAGCATTGATGAAATGAAATGATAAATTCAAACACCCATATAATATTTGGGTGTCTACAGATACCTTACAAATACTTCTTAATGGTGTAATAACTTGTAGCCTGAAGTGTGTCGTTTTCTATGCTTTCTATACGCTTATATGTCAAAGTCTGCAAACTTAAATAGCCTCATTCATATTAAGCTAAAAAAAAAGTTTGAACGAAGAAAAAACAGCATAAAAATAAAGAAAACATTAGAAAATATATGTAAATGTAAACAGATGGTTTCGTTCCAGCTTACATTTCCCTGCCTTTGAATATCCCTCCGCGCTGCGCAGCCTGAATTCATCCACGCCGGCTGGAACTAGACCCGCCTCTGATGCTAATGTCTGGCCGGGGAGGAGCGAGGTAGCTGCCAGACTGACACGTAACAATCTTGGCGTAAATTTCAAGGAAGAAGCTTCATCTTTTCATAAAGTCGAATGTCGAAACTCTCGCTTCACGTGAAACTTGATGTGTAGTTGACCTGTCCCGCACCACGGGCCTGTTTGGACGCCTTTTGCAGCGACGCGGGACTGTGAAGACGTAGGAGCCGAAGCACAAGATGAGATTTTCGGCGTTTATTTCTGTCCTGCGGTCGTTCGGGCCGGTGGTAATCGGTATTTCTTTAGGCTTCACGTTAAGTTTACTGAGTGTAAACTGGACGGAAGAAGCGTGTTATCTGGACAGTAAGGTGGCTCTAGATGTGACTTTAGAGCAGGATGGACAGCTTAAAGGAGCCCGAAAGCCAAACTCCATTTCGACCATCAACGATGTGGAGTCCGAAGAGGATTTTGAACCAAGAATAGTCCCATATAAACAAGTTCAGCAGAGTGCTCCGAAGAAAGTTTTCAGGTAAGCTTTGTATGACCTCTCACTTTAAATCGTGAACACATTCTGTCAATAGATTATAGTTTTAAATAGACGTCAGTAACGTTACAGCAGGCCGCGGTGTAACATTAGCTCATCCTCAGTAATTGACAAATAATTGTGCTGCTCTGCATAATGCTAGGTGTAGGCTACAGGTGTCACCTGTTGTCTTGTAGGCATGAGATTTACTATGAGATGTACACTGACTTCGTGATAAAAAGACTAATAAATCACAGCTGAATGTCAGGCGTAACTAAGCATGACTTAAAAGCATTTTCTCTGATGCTGTGAGGACATTAAGTCATAAAGTCTTCAGCCCCCTTTTTCTTTGGCTCGTTTCTACATGTTAACATTCCCTGCTAGAGGTAACAGTTACTGCATATTTTGTACAATGTCTCCATGCTGAAGGATCTCTGCCCCACATTTTCTTTGTAAACAAGCAGACATTTCCAAGATTTCCTGGATAGAGACCTTGTTCCAGTGTTAGCCCTCACACCCTAAGTGGTTGCATTGCAATGCAATTCTGAGAAAGAGACTTTTCCCTGTGGGAAGTTCTGCTAAAGTCTGATCTGTAAGCTTCTGTGGTGTAACAGGCGACTTGTAGGCTAGGATTGCAATTAAAGATTATTTTCATTATTGATCAATTCCCACTGGTTTCTAGATTAGCTTTGTTTTTTTTTTAGCTCATATAATGTCAACAAGTAGTAAAACAAGCTTATCAAAACTATTCAGATCTCAAAGTAATATGTTCAAATATTTCGTTGTCCAAAATCTTAATATATTTTCCATCATATATGACAGCAAAAAGTATTAAAGCCTTAAACTAGAGATGCTTTAACCCAGCAGAATGCCTGTATAGCGTTTTTCTTGTAAACAACTGCTGATTAATTCTTGATTTGTTCACTATACTATTGATCCTCAGATCATTGCAGCTCTAGAGGGAAATGTAGGGCATTTACAGTATAACACAGAAAAAAATTGGGTTGGGTTGTGGTTGCAGTGATGAAGCACAATTCAAGTTCTTGCATGTTTACATTTCCAAAGAGCTTATGGTTTTTCTTGTTAGTGTGTGTGTGTGTGTGTGTGTCTGGTTATTTAAAAACTTTCAGATTTTCCATTAAATTAGGTGGTTAGAACCACAGAAATAGGCTGGATCCCAAATCTCTGCCTTTTATAAACTACTATATTTAGTCATCATTATTTCCACAATTATCATGGTCAAGTAATAAAACAAGCATAAAAGTTAAGGAAACGTGATTTTTAACTATTTTCTTTAAGTGAAGCAGTATGCTAGAGAATATGCAACATTGGTGAAAGTTTATCTTCATGTTTTTTGTGTATTTATATTCAAAAGGGCATTTGTAAAATAGCTGTTTGTTGTCTTTTTCAGGGCTAAATATATTAGCACAGAGTTGGGGATGCGAGAGCGTCTGTTCGTCGGGGTCCTGACATCCAAGAACACAATAAACACCCTGGGTGTAGCTGTCAATCGCACCATTAGCCACCATCTGGACGCTGTGGTCTTCTTCACCGGCATGCGCAACCGCAAAGTCCCTCATGGCATGTTTGTTGTCTCTCATGGAGACGAGAGACTGATATGGAACATGTTTCAGAATATCAAATATATTTTAGACCATTACATCAATGAATACGACTGGTTTTACTTTGTCCAAGATGATGCCTACACAGAGGCTGACAGGATCAAATCCCTGGTGGATCACCTGAGTATGGATCGGGAGCTGTACATGGGCAGTCCTGAGGAGTTCATAGGTGGAGAGATGGAGGGGAGGTACTGCTACGGCGGCTTTGGGTACCTTCTTTCACGTACTTTGCTCCTCCGACTTCAGCCCTTCCTGGAAAACTGCAGGAATGACATCCTGAGTGCGAGGCCTGATGAGTGGCTCGGACGATGCATCATCGACTACACAAACACAAACTGTGTCAGTGAATATGAGGTAGGTTGACTGTTTCTTAGGGGGAGCAAGAACGAAATATACTTACTCATCACCAAACAACTCTTTTGAAAAATACATACATTTGTTAACCAATGAAACTTTGAGTCAGCTTCTTGGTGTTTGATGTTTAAAGGATACAGAATGAGGCAGTTCTTACTTAAAATGAATGAGGAGGCTGTCATTTAGAGCAGTTGTGAGACAGGTTACAGCAGGGCTTCTCCTTCTCGACAGAAAAACAAAGCTGTCACGACAGAAATCATGCTATGCTTCTGGGAGAGCACTTAAAACTGACAGACAGCTATATAAAACTGTAATTACCATGCTAGCACAGAGGTGGTATTTATATTACAGAGTAGATTGCTAATACCCTTTAGCCTTTCATTTATTTTTTTCCACAGCTCCAGGAGCAACGTGGAATAAGTAAACAGGCAAGCAGAGCCCAGCTGAGTTCAGCCTTGCTTAGGTTCAATGGTGTGAAAATCCCCTGTGGGTCAACATGCTCTGCTCCTGTAATGTCATTAGCATTTAAGGTCAAACAAGCTCTGTGGAGCCTTGATCTGCCCTAGTGCCCTTTCAGGTGGTTGTTGCATTTGTCATGGTTGTTTTGTCCAGGATAAAGTAAGAGGTATTTATCAATATAAATCAGTGAAAACTGTTTAAACAATACTCATATAGGCTGGTATTTTATTGTTCAGTCCTTCCACTGTCTTCTGCTTCCATTTTCTCCCTCTTGGCCTTGGCCCAGCGCAGGAAACCATCTTGTTGCACATTTGAGAGTGAGTTGCATGGCTAACTAGAGTGCCCTGAGCCGGAGGAGCCCTGACAAAGCCCCCCTAGATAAGAGAGAGAAGCAGTGGGAAAGTTAAAAGGCCTGATGTGGGCGAAGAAAACAGCTTGAAAACAGAGCCAAACATCAATTTATGTGTTTAAGAGACAGCATTGATGACAATTAGACATGGACAGTGCTTCACTAAGTGTACCACTACAGGCTGTAAGCTTGGCAGAGTGGCCCTGCGCTCAGTTAAGCAGTGACTCCGTTCTTTGTTCTTTTAATAGCTTTATCAGATTGGATCCACTTTTTTTAATCACTCAAGCTCCTTAGGTGGTTACTCTGTTTTTGACTTAAATGACTGTCTCTTTCAGTGGGATTCAGGCGCTAGTATCAGCCATTTGCACCATAGATTTCACCTTTAGTTTCTTTAAACTGTCGCTTTTTAACATAAAAATGCGTAGATCAAATTTAATTAAGATATTATCTCTTAAATCTCCTATTCCCAGAACAAATTATTTCTTGAAAAGACTAAAACTACAGCTGTAAAGCAACAGTATTCTATTCTTGCAAAGAGAACTGCAGTGTTTGCTGTTCAGTGATGGTTGAAACCAGCCTGCTTGCAGCGAGATGAGGCCATGACGCTGCTCGGATAGCATGTTATGTTTGTTTGAATTGAAGTAGCGCAGCATAACAACTAAGCTTGGAGTAACATTAGGCATGTTTTTGTCATGCTAGATTTAAGTGGCCTCATGACAAGACCTCTCTGTTTTTTCTCAGGGGCTTCAATACCACCATTATGAGTTGGGAAAAAACTCTGATCCCAGCAAAGAGCAGAGCGAACAGTTCAAGAAAGCCCTGACTGTCCATCCAGTGTCTGACCCTGAACAGATGTACAGACTGCACAGATTCTTCACTGAGATTGAACTCCAGAAGACTTACGATGAGATTGCTAAGCTGCAGGTAAGCTTATTTTCAAGTGTCACAAATCCCTGATGGTTCAGTCAAAAATAAAAGCCAGGGTACTCTTTTCATATCTCTATTGTGGGTTCAAAATACTAAAAACTGAGTGAAGTATTAGTTGTGTAAATGGTAGGTTGGTAAATCTCTAGATCAAAATGCTTTTTATGTCTCCACAGGCAGAAATAAAGAATGTGAGTGTGGTTGCCTTTGAGGGCAACCGAAGCGCCCAGTGGCCTGTGGGGATCAATCCACCTTTTGAGCCGAAATCTCGGTTTGAAGTTCTGAAGTGGGAATACTTTACAGAAGAAGAGATTTATTCATGCATTGATGGTTCTCCCAAGTGTGATCTGAGCGGGATCGATCGCATGGATGTGGCAGATGTAATTGACGTTGCCATGGGAGAGCTGAACAAAAAGTACAAGCCTGTCCTACACCTGAAGAAGCAGCAGCTAATTAATGGCTACAGACGCTTCGACCCCACCAGGGGCATGGAGTACACCTTGGACCTTCAGCTGGAGGTGGTTAACCAAAAAGGTCACAGCCATTCCATCACCAAGCGGGTTCATCTGGTGCGACCTTTGAGCCGGATTGAAATCATTCCCATGCCTTATGTCACTGAAGCTACAAGGGTTCACATAATTATACCTCTGACTCTGCAGGACCGGAGCCATGTTGACCATTTCCTGGAAGTCTTCGCCTCAAATGCTTTTGAGACCAGTGAAAATGCCATCCTAACATTCTTGTTTATTTATGACCCCATGGAGGCACAGCAAGTTAACCAGAACGATATATTTTCCAGCGTGAAGACTCAGATAAGTGCCTATGAACGCAAATACCCTACAGTTAAAATACCATGGATAAGTGTCAAGACGGAAACGCCATCTCAGATTAAATTTATGGACATCATCTCAAAGAAGCACCCTGTTGACACGCTGTTCTTCTTGGCTAACGCCAACACAAACATCAATTCAGAATTTTTGAATCGCTGCCGCATGAATTCCATAAACAACTGGCAAGTGTTCTTTCCCATCCATTTCCAGGACTACAAGCCTGATGTGGCCTATCACAACCAGCAGCATCCAGTCACTGTCGATCTGGTCAAGGATGCAGGCCATTTTGACCGCAGGTCGTTCGAAGAAGCGTGTTTTTACAACTCTGACTACATGGCAACACGCACACGAATGGTGGCAGATGTACAAGAAAATGACGAGATCCTAGAGACCTTGGACATCTTCGAAATGTTCGTTAAGTATTCAGGTCTGCATGTGTTCAGGGCAGTGGAGCCAGCGTTGCACCAGCAGTACACCTACCAAGCCTGCAACCCGCGGCTCAGTGAAGACATCTATCATAGATGTGTTCAGAGCAACCTGGAGGGTCTTGGTTCTCGCTCCCAGCTCGCCATGCTGCTGTTCGAGCAAGAACAAGGAAACAGCACTTGAAAACACCAGTGAACTGCTGCACCTGCATGTGTTTAAGTGGACGTTAATAGCTTGTTTTAATAGCCTCTTTATGCAAGCTAGAATCTGGGGCAAACAGGAGCAACACATGTTGCACCATCCATAAGTAAACTCTTACATTTGCCCTAAAAATAGCCCATTAATGGAGCTGCGGCTATACATGTGACCGTGCAGGACTGTCTCCATCTTTGAGTATGCATCAGAGGTTATTTGGTTTATTTAGTATGAAAAATGAATGCAGTACGTTCTTAATGAAACCTTTTCTTAAATGTTTACAATACTTTCTGAATGAGTTGCTAGAACCAAATGTTTTTGCTATTGTAATGATGTCACACACTAGCAGAGCCTTGACGTGCTCCTGGCTTATTCATTCGTATGTCTAAGGTCTCTGCTTTACATCTAGCGGACACAGGGCCACATAGGTAATTCAAGTGTTGAGTGTATTTTGCTGGGATTTTATCATGTTTGGTTCATTTAACTGCTGGAAGAAGTATCTTCTTTTCAACCGTTCTGTGTTGGGAGGGAGTATATGATGAATTACTTTGAGTTTATGTTGTGGGTACAGCTGTTTATTGTTTTGTTCAGGGGGTTGAACGAAACAATAGGCTGAAAAGGGCAGAGTGCTGTGGTGGTTTGTTGCCTCATTGAGGGACCAGAAATACTTGCAGCAACACTTTCACGTTTATACAATGTCTGTGGATTTAATATGAATATTAAAGATTTTAAATGGAGCTTCAATGGAAAGCTCTTACAGATAGACACTAATATATTGCACCACAGGTTGTGTGCCCCTTCACACAAGGGCAGTGAAACATTGAGCTTTTGATATTTACTCATTTTGAGTATCAACAAAAGCATTTATTTGTATATGTGCCTTGACACTGACTTTTCATATTGTAACTGTTTAAAAATGATCTTAATGTTACACAATTTTTATGTTCACCCCTGCAGATGACGCACAGCTGATGTTTTTCATTAGAATTTTGGTACTGTTACACCATGTTTTGAATGGGAGGGAGGTATTTTCTTTCCCTGTTGATAAAACCCTTCACATACCCACAAGAACTAAAGAGGTTTTTCAGTAACGTTGAAAAGTTATTATTCCAACCGTCCACAGGTTGTATTTGTGCCTCAAAGCAGGAGAGGAGTTTCTAGAGCATATCTTTATCTTCAGAGTTCTAGTGTATTCCAGTAGCATATATTTTTTTCTCCATATAAAAACCTCTTAATGTAACGAGAGTTTACATGCAGCAGGCAAAGAAGTATGATAAATGGGGGAAAAAATTCACTTTGTTAAATGTTTAAAGTCACTGCAAAGGTGTCATTTTTGTCCCCATTGAGGTAAAGAGTACTTCAAAAATTTAAATAGTGTAGAAATGATTGAAATTAAGAATGTATGAAATATTTTCCACATATATCAAGCAATATATAGCAGACCATTTTTATACCCTATAAGAAGATGTTTAACTACATTTTGGATTGTATTGTTAAAAATTTTGTAAGTTTTTGAATTGTGTCACTGTCCTCCATTTCCTGAGCTCAGTTTTAGAAATGGTTGCTCTCTCCCAGTTGCAGTGCAGTCCAGCGGGAGGCCTTTTCTACACTATTGAGTGGTGGTGGTGGTGAAAGTAGCGGTACTGAATACCAGAAAGTTATTAGTAATTGTTATGTGCAATATTACAGATAACACACTACATAGATGTCCAATGGAGGGCTATACTTTTCAAGGACATTTTGCTGCAAGCACAGCAATGATTATATCTCACCAAACTGTTCATGACATCACACAGAGTACGACTCGTGCTTTCTGTTCAATGTTAGTTAAATACACTGTAATTTCTTTTGACAAGACCTTTAATGTATTTTGCTGACACTAGACACTTTTCATCATCAAATTTACTTTAAAATACATGAAATTAAGGAAAGTCCTTTTATTGAACTTTAGGATTCAAAGTGTATGTTGGACACACTTCGTCCTCAACAGTGTTTCTGTATTTTCTGCCATGTGAACAAAAACTACAGAGGTCAGATCCAGCTGGACTTAAGCATTCATTTAATGACGCATCTCTTTTTGTTTGATGAGAGCAGTTTTTTCACAGTGACAGTGCTCCAGCTGACGTTATTTGAATGTTCACCTTGATTCTTATAAGAGTACGATGCTAATAATAATGTGCAGAATCAGAAACTGAATCCTCCAAAACAAAACACCACTGTGAAAGACGGAGGGCTGAGATTACAGTATGAAGTTATTGTGGTGATCTTTGATCTGCTTAAAATTAAGTGAGCTTGGCAGATTAATCACCCTGTGTTGTTAACAGAGCTGCCATCACTGAACAAAGTCTCCAAACATTTTGTCCATAACTTATTTATCTGTAACTTCTCTTTAAATTATGCAGATTCTGAATACTTCTGCACTAAAAGATTCTTTCATGACATTCTCTGTACATGTATAAATATTTTATAGACTCTATTTTTAAAACTTTTTTAGCTTTATTCACACAGCAGTTGATATTGTATTATTTTTGGTGACAAAATTAAATGTATACTGTATGTGTTTTGTTCTTCAAAAATCATGTCATTTCACTTTAAATGTGTGTACTTCTCTCTCAATCAAGTAATTCATTTCATTGTTTGGACCTATTGGTTTACATTATTTATATGGGTACTAGTATAACCAAAGCAATACATTTTAATTAATGTTCATCACATTTAAATGTGTGCTGTAATTTCCAATGAACTGTGAATTATTGTAATTTTTAAAATAAAGAATATTTAAACATTTCCTCTTTTTGATGTTTTATTTTTTAAAATGATAAAGAAAAACCATCTTTTTCTTTTCCAAATAAAAAATATCTTGTTTGTCCTTTAGGTGTCAGCAGAAGAGCATGTTTACTCTCTGCAGCACAGATCCTGGACAAGTGCAGCCATTAAATGAAGTAAGCGCTGTTGTTGAACAACACACAGAAATCACATTTTTAATACAAACTGGTTTGGTTATCTCATTCATGTTCCCAGCATGTGCTCAGCAGGACTGCAGTTAACATTCCTGCCCATGTCAGACCTGAGGTATTCCCTATGTCTGGGTCGGGTACAAACAGGGAAAACGTTGCGACCTTAATTACAGCTTTAGTTATTTCAAGGATCCGTATGCGCTACCCTGAGGCTGGCTGTAAAACCACGTAACTACAGAGCAGCTGGAAGTTAATTGTAAGTCATTATTTTGTACTTCGTTTTACGATAGATCCCCGGACTTTCTCCTCCCACACAGGCATACAGTTGTTTCAGATAACATAGAAACTGCTACCAAAATTTTTAGTTTTCACAACAATTTAAGGGGAACTGTAAGAGGAAGAATTAGGATTATTTGTCAGACATTAAGAAGATGGAAAAAGCAAAATAATAACACTTCTTTAAGAAGCCAGAGAAGTTGTCCCATACCTCCCCCAAACCTACCTTTGTGGTGCCATCAGTCTTCTGCGATCATGTAAGTGAATTTTTTAACAATGCCTTAATAATCGAGAGGCTTTAAAATGAGGTAGAAAAATTAAAAAACATTTGCAAAAAAAAATCAACAGCATGGACTTACAAAGTAAATTGGGCTCTGGATTTAGGAGGCACTGGTTTTACCAATCTAAACTTTAATAGTTATTATATTTACCATATTTAACATTTATAAAATGTGTTCTAACAGAGGAAATAATCACAAGATCACACTTCTGTACAAAATGTAAGCATTGTTACTGCAGTGATGTTCCATTTCAATCTCCGTCAGACATGGGATGAGATCTGAATCTGAAGAATTCCCGACAGCTGCTTTTTTCACCTTTCACTCATATTTTTCCCTCCTCAGATGACCTCTCAGACCTCGGCTAAAAATAAGCAGCTGAAGAAGTGGGACATAACAGCAAATATTCTAAACAACATCAGCGGCTAGTCAGATTAAATTGATTTTTATGGATAATGTAATAAGCCCATACAGGCTGAATGTTGTGGAGCTAAAAAAAGAGCTGTGCAAGAAGGGAGCTCAAACTGGAGGCTTGAGGAATCCAAGGAATGTGAGCTACATGTTGTCAAGCAGGGAAACTGTCCCATCTGCTACAGTGCAGACCTGCCGCCCACCCCTCAGCCCTGTGGCACCCCACATTGACTGCACGCTGATGTTAAATCAACTCTTTGTAATCGACTTATCTGCGTTCGTACTGCTGTATACAGATTTAATCAGGTTGTGTTTTACAGTGCAGCTGAACGGCATCTGGAGGATAAAAGCACGTCCTACAGGCTCCCCCGGTCAAAGTGAACTCTACATGATAATGCAGCCCTGTATTCATCTCAACACACCAGCCCCTGTGTGACTTGTCCGAGGATAGCTACAATTATTGATGACAGAGGAGAAGATTGTTATGCATAGCCTGTACAGGATGCCATCAGAGACTGTGATTGGGAACCTTTTGAAAATGTCAAAGTGACACATGATTATGAATATTAAACAGCCATGTATAGCCCATGATTACTTGACAGGAGGAAGGGGTTTGACAGATGGAAGGCTGTGGATTTCATTGTGAGCTGAGATGATGTACAGCGATATCACGGCAACGGAATGCAACGATTAAATTTACATAAAAATTATGTCGTCATTTGTAAACATGATATCCTGCAATGTGAAGTATTTCATAAATTTCCCAGATAAATGTTGTGAGTTACTGTACATACAGGGTAGATTATCAAAGGCCTGTCAAAAGTAAGCTTTGAGCAGGCCTGTTTTTGTGCAGATTGAGGTTAGACTGTAAAATTAGTTTTTAGCAACAAAACAGGATCCCAGATTTTGAAGTTTACAAACTACTGCATGAGAGCAAACTGGCTGCTTGCTTTTTATGAGAGAAACATGACTGACATCTTCAGAGATAAAAACATTTGTCTTGTCATTTAGCACATGCAGTCCTGTGTTACAGCTGAATATGCCTTTTCTTTCATTCTTGCTTTTTCAAATATAAAAATGGATGATGGAACAATCAGAAATTATGACGCACTGACAAAGCAACATTCGTAACATTTTTCAGGCCAGAGTTAATTAAAAAGGCTGCATCTCAGGCATTGCATCATGTCTGAAAGCACATTGCGTGAATGCTGCTTTACACGGTTCAATGAAGATGAAAGCAAAACAAATATTTGCCCCCGAAAAATGATGTCGTTGACGTAAAATTGAAGCCCATTGATGAAAAGAAAACTGACCATTACTGTCACAAAACAGTCAAGTCAAAGCAAAGACATTTGGGTAAGAACACCATTAAAAAAAAAAAAAAAAAAAAAAACTCAGGTAAGATTCCTCAGCAGTGACATGGACAAACCTGCAGGTAACTAATTAAAAAGATGAAACGACTGAAAAAAACCAAAAGTGCTTCAAAGAGCAGGACCCTATTTTTGCCCACTGGGTTATGTCTGCTGCTGCTGAACTTTAAAGCTCACAGAAATGTGCAATAAAATCTATATATCCACGCTTTCTTTCCTTGTTGTGTGTCCTACAACTGCTTAAAATACTCTTTTACCATAAAAAATCATTAAGTTAGTTGGTTCTGAAGTTGCCTTGTTATCATATTTGTGTCTTATTTTGTAAAGATTAAAGCAAGAAAGAACCTAAAAACACTCAAAGTCTCTTGACTTCTCAAAGATCAGGTCATAGGAAGCCAGAGGTTACAGGTTATTGAGTGTCTGCAGTTCATAAGGGCAAGTGAGCAACTTGACCTTCTATGATAATAACAGACATGATTATGGATGAATCAATGTGAGAGTCTCCATTTTTAGTTTTCATCCTCACTTGGCTAACTTGTGCTCTTTAAAACTGTTGTGTCTTTGTCCAGCTCACTGAGGATTAAATCAACAAATCAGAGTATTCCAGCCTCCAGAGCAGTTTTTCCAATATTAAACTCCTCTCCATAATTTGGGACATTTGGGACAAAAAACTCAGAATTAGCTGTCTTGCTAACTTTTCTGAATTTTAACCTTGCTCTTTTTTCATGGATCAGCTCAGCCAAGTCGCATCAGTCTAATGTGCTCAGTGATGTGTGCAAAATGTTAAAGTGCACATGCAAACACACACACTCACACACACATGCACACGCACATGCACACGCACACACACAAACACACACACACGCATGCACTCACTCATATACACACACACACATGCAACACTGTAAATAGCTGCTACACTTATACAGTCACACTGGCCCACAAGCTAAAGGAGATGACTTAGCAAAAAATAAAATTCTGTTTTCTTATTGCTTATGTCAGCTGAAAGTTTTGATGCTAACCAGAGTGAAGAGGGGATGGTGGGCAGAAATGAATTAAAAAAGAAGCACAACCATAACTGAAAAACATCATCCATATGCAGAGGATTTGTGTGTCATCCTGGGAAAAGCAGCACATATGAAAGGATGGAGTTCATAGTCATGATCCACACAGTCTGTTTTCATTACCTGGACAAATGTATTGACGTTTGGCAGTCTAACAAATCTGCAGATTGTAAGTGTAAAGTAAATTGCTACAATCGTGATTGATATTTTCATATAAAAAGTCTTTTCTCAAATGTATACATAACTAAAATGAATAGTCGTACATAAGTTATATACTGTAACAACTGAGTATAAACAACAACCATTAAAACAGAACTGTAGAACTTTCTTAATTTTAAAGTTGGACTTTATGTACAAGTACAATGCTACTCTCTAACACCTTAACCATAAACCAGACAGAGTGTATCGTGTGGAAAGATGATGCTAGATCTTCTAAGCCAAGGTCACACAGTTCAGCCTAAATAATTCCCCTCATATTTTGGACAGATGAAGCTGGAGTAAGGTTTGCTTGCTGAAATATTCTCATCTTGTATACAATATAGAACATACAGATAATAGTATCTCCTTAAATAATTACATAATTTATAACGTGTAATGGCTTGATATGGTACAGTGTTTCTTTCACTGGGTGGGAATAGTTGAAGGGGAGGTAAAATGGATGAAAACAGATAGAAAAAAATCAGAGATGCTAGCTGAATAAATAAATTATGCTCTTCCTTTTTTTGGAGTATAAACTGAATCAAGTTGACATGCAGTCCTCCTCTTGTTCCCTTACAGTGATCATGTACCGGAAATTGGTCCTGAATTCACATAAAAGTGCCTGACTTCTCACGTGAAGCTGGACAAAGTTGAGAGGGGTCCCATCCAGAGAGAAAAAAATAAAGAAAAGTAAAAGCGGTGTCCAATTTGTGCCTACATACTGTACGTACAAGTGCTCTGTTAGCAGCACGAGTTTGGTGTTCGACTTTGGCTGTAGCTTTTCACTAGTGACAGCAAAGGACCGACGGAAATGCCAAGGGTCTGTTATTGATCTCAACACAGACGGCTCTTATCTTTTGTTGTCACCAGGACTGGAAACGATGGTTGGCTCTAGCAAGCGAAGTCCTCAAACACGCCGTGGTGCCCGGCATGATGGTGGTGAGGGTGTGGGTGTGGGTGGTGGTGGTTGGGGAGGATCGTGTTGGCGTACGCCCCCTCCGGGTGACTCCGTGTCATGTCATTGGGCTCCTGTTGGAGGCACAGCAAGCAAGACAACTTCAAGACAGAGAATAATGTCAGATATGAGATCAAGTAGACGAGTCATTCAAAAACCAAATGGTACTAATAGTATCCTGATTGTGTTTTTGATATTCATTGACTTAAAGTACTTTAAAGGGTCAGTGCGGAGGATTTAGGGGGACCTTTTTTTAGAATATGTAACCCAGAATGGACAGAGGGTTTTAATGAGTTTCAAAGTCAACATTAGTTCTCCTCTGGAAGTGGAGGGTAAGACGAGTATTCAGCTGTCAGCAATCTGCAACTTAACGACTAGATTACGAGAGTGAGATGAAAAGATGTAATGTTGTATTTGTGTGCAGTTTGCAGCTGGAGTTAGGCAGTGGTTAGCCTAGCTCAGCAAAAAAGACTGCAAGCAGATGGGAAAACTTTCACTGTGTAGCGTCTCCACCTTTAATGCAGCATTGGTTGGAGTAAAGTCTGAATAAAAAAAAAGATAAAAGATGATAAAACGTCAGTGGAGATTTTTAGACTTGTTGTAGCCAGCTGTCAGCCTTAAACACGTAATCCTGCTCTTTGCTTTATGAGATTTATAATGATCTTCTCATTTAACTTTCAAAGGAGAGTGACTAAGTGTATTTTGCAAAAAGTGAATAAAATATCCATATTTAATACAAACAGTTTTGGCAAAACAAATTCAGTGAGGAGACACTATAGAAGATGCTGTGTGTCCAAATGCAAAACTAGTTATGTAGTGATGCTGAGCTTTTCAACACACATTGTAAACTAACTTAAAGGCGACATCTGTACTGGAAAAATAACATCTGAGGTTAGTTAGTCACACAATTCAACCATAATTAAAGCTGTAAATATTGAATGGTAACAAAATAAATATTTTCAATCGGTCTGGCTGACATGTTAAATGAAAACCCTGTAATAGATTTATGGAACTGTAATGTTTTGGTTAGATGAGAGACAAGAAGTCTATTGTTCAGATATAAACAACTTCCAAATAAAGTTGTGCAATAACAAATTCAGGCTCCAAGGGAAGATGTACTTTGCACAGGGGTTAATACTAATTAGGAACAATACACTCTTCATTATTGTAGGAGAGGAAAAATTCATTTGCTTCTCACTAAAATAATCTCTTGTACTTTCCTCACAATGCTGCAGGGAAAGTTGTATACCCGGCATGAAAGCAGTGCAGCTGTCATTTGTTACAGTGCTGTATGTGCTGTACCTTTGCTTTCATTTCCTCTAAACCCACTGTTGCAACAGTGCTGGTCTGCTGCTTGTTCTTTTTCTCCTCTTTCTGCGGCCTCAGCAGACGTTGTAGCCGATGCTTGATCACCTGGTTTCACCCATGGCGCAGCAGCAGGGAGGGTGAAAGAGCAGAGATGCACGAGGGAGACAAGAGAAGCAGAGCAGAGCAGAGCAGAGTGAAGAGTTCATTCACTGTGATGTCTGCATTACAGTCCCTCCCTCTGATTTTGCTTTATCCATACGTTTGGCAGTCAGCAGGCAGCTGGCTACAAAGCTTACAGGGCATACAGCTGAGACAGGAGTTCATTTCATGAGCAGTGTTAGAAGCAGGCACAGACCTGAGCGGATATTAGTTTCTCCAGCCTGGAAATCAAATTAAACTCCTCACATGCATAGTAAACACATACATTGTCAGTGCTTAGATTCCCTGATTATTATGTCTAGGTAGAACAGTGATATGAACTCCAAAGTATGACACTAAACATAAAAAAAAAATTAACACTTTCAATGTTGAATGTAAATAAAATCAACAATAAAGGCACTGATGTGCTTTGTAAATAGCTACTATCGTTTGCAACAGATTTCTCGCTGAATTACAGCTGCTAATTAGTGCTAATCATATCACAGCCCCCTCTGATCTCACATAGGGATTGGCTGATGTGTGTGGGCTCGCACAGACTCTTTACCTCATAGATGTAATCCAGTATTTCTAAGACTGTCAGAATGCTGGCTCCAATAAATAAGCCCATCTGTCCACCAATGTCACCTGAAAACAAAGAGTACTAATGAAGAAACAGGGCAAAAATTGCCAAAGCAGTTTCTGTTTGCTACTAACAGTAATGAGCAGTAAGTACAGCTACTGTAGTGACACCTTTTACTGTGAACAGGTGAGGAAAAAAAAGAGGGAAAACAGTGACAGAAATCTTACCTAATAAACCGGCAACATCGTAGGCTTTCTTTTGCTCAATTGTTTCATAGTTCAGGGCTTCAAAGAAGATATCTAAGACCAGGAAGTTGTCTCTGGAAAAACAAGTGGAGTCAAACAAAGTGAAATAAATCTGCGCTGTTTTCCTAATTCACTACAAATCTAACCTAATTTGAAAAAAGTACCATTCCAAGTCATCTTTATGCTCACTGTAAATTGTCATGATGGGATTGTCAGGGCCTGCAGCGCTTTGCACAGATCTAACCAGCGATTGTGAGATAATGAGGTGTTTCAGGGTTTAACTGAGATGAGCAGAATGAGCTCTGACAGCGTGCTCAGTCACTGCCACGTCTCTGATCTCTCTGGATTTAGAAAGTCTGGCAATATTAAGCACTGAGAGGCATCATGAGCTCTTTGGTTTAGGCGTACTTACCTTCCACCACATCATACCACATACACACCACTGTCAGACACTGAGGGCAGCAACAGTTTAAACACCATGTAAAATCATTATAATCTCTTGTTTCCTAAACAATGTTGTAGAACGGGATTAAAAGTTAAAGCCCCTAGAGGTAACATTGTTCATTACACCTCATGATATTAATGTGCTGGATGAAACAGACGTATAATGATGTTAGACAAATTAATCTTTGCACTAAGTCCTGTTGTTGTCATTTTCTGGAGCTCTTAACCACCGTTAATGGTTGTGTTTGTTTTCACAAAATACAAAAAATTAAGTACAAAAAGTAAAAGGTGAAGTCTAACAGGTTCAAACACAGGAGGAAAATCGTACAGTCACAACAGATGTGCAAGCAAGAGGAAAAAGCCAAAAGGCAAAAACATCAAAATTCAAGAGCAAAAGACTGCAGACAACAAACCTGCAGTCCTCTGAGTAAACCTGATTCAGAATCATTGTTATGGATTTATTTTCAAAAGAAATGAGAAACATTTGATCACATTTCTAAAATGGAAAATATTTGAATTTTAGATGTGAACTTCAGTAAAACATTCTGGGCTTTTGAAGTTCTCCACAGTAAAGACTGAAGCTGCCAAATGTTTCTATAATAACTCTGAGCACGGAGCTAAATATACTGCAGTTTGTTGATTTGTACATCATAACAAGGGAATCTGTGTGACATCTGGAACCTGAAACACCTGCAACAGATTGTTTATGTAATGAGTAAAACTTCAGATACTTGCCTAAGCTATATTGCAATTATTTGTTTGAGGGTAAATTAAGAAGTAAAGTGGACATTCAGATGTTAGATGTTTTAAACTTCACCCTCACTGTTATGTTGATCATGCTATTATCTGAGCTTTAGTAGTGTTTTTTTCCTGAGGGTGGTGCTACAGGAAAGGCCATGGGGCTTTCAAAGTCAGACAGGTTTTATCCCCGTTTCCCGGCAATTTGCCTGCAGCTGAGATATTGTGTCCACAAAGTTGACATTTTGTGGCGGTGCCACAGATGTCAACAAAAAAATGAAAGGTTTTATCCTCTCAGGATCATTTTAGTTTCTAGACAATCCGCTCATTTAATATTTTTCCCAAAAGTGGTGCTGAAGGAAAAGGACACCTGACAAATTACCATTATTCTGTGGGGACCATGAAAATCAACACAAGTTTAATTCAGTCTGAAAATGCCTTGTCAAGTGTTTGCCAAATGGAAATTTTGACCTAATGGCAGCACTGCATGGGTTATGACTAATCAAAGCCATGTGAAATAATCCAGTGGATTATATCCATTCTGACTGATAGAGCACGATGAAGTGTACAGCAACTTAGAACCATATGATAAAATGTAATAAATATGTTCTACAATTACATATCCTAATTTAAACACTATGCATATGCTTGTATGACCTTATGATACACCAACCTTCCAAGAAAACCAACCATTCACCTATAGTCAAAATATAAATTAAAGCCTGCATGAAAATCTAAATTATTTTTCTTTATATTTATGGTTGTCTGTTAGTGATCACAGACTGGAGGTCACAGTTTATGGCCCTTTTTATTGAGCACCACATCACTGCTCATATGTGAGGTTAGTCTTGGCGAAGGTTCCTGTCGTACCTGATGTAGTCCTCTGACTTGTCGTATTTCCTGGAGAGATAGCGAGCAGAGCCCTTGCTGGGGATTTTGACCATGGAGAGCTCTTTACCGTAGCGGGTGAGATTACAGGGTGTCTCGCATGGACAGGTATCCCCACTGTTCTTCTGTTGCTGCGCTGCAACACAAAAGAAAACAGAGGTTCAACAGATAGAGACTGGGCCAGTTTCAGTGTTGATTTGTTGGCAATCACTCTACCAGAGAAACAAACATGATACAGGTGAAAATGTAGAGGCTAAAAGTACCTATGAGGGTTGATAGGTAAGTTTTTGTCCTAATGTAGAAGATGATGAGTTATACTGCTACCATTACATTCACATGCACTCCAGCTCTTTAAGTGATTAGCCAGAAAGTTTCATGTTAATAACTTTTGTGGTATTTTGTTTCAAGTAATTTATAATTGCATGTCAGCACTGTTGAAAGGAAGCACAAATGAGGCCTTCAGGCTTTCAGCTCCCTGCCGCATTTGAACTCAGCATCCAACTTCCTCACTTTTCTGCCTAAGTGTTGCATTACTTTACCTTATAACTCTCGCCACAATAAAAATACAATGTTTTGTATAAGAAAAAATCGGAAACATTTTGTTCTGATGTCTGTGTGGCTTTTTCAGTATGTTTTGTAAGAGGGCTTTTTAAGCTAAAATGTGTATTTTTGGGAGATGGAGCAGATTTTCTGTGACACATCATTAAACTTCATTTCTAGACAGTTACTAGTATTTAGTATTTCTCTCGGTTGTATTGGTAATTTTGAAGATGCATTTATAACAGCCCTTAAATCATATTTAACTGTTTACTGAATCATTCAAAAAATAAGAGAAAAATACAAAAAAATATCAGGTCATGTCAGTCTTTGTAGACCTCTCTTGCAGTTGTTTCTGCCATTTTAAAACTAGAGCAAATCAAATCAACAGGCCAGTTTGATTCTGAATGTATTAACAAATTGATGTGTTAGTCCAACTGTATTATTTAAGCCACAACAATTGTAGGAATGGTGTTTACAGTAATTCAGCTACAGTCTTTGTTTGGAGAATGAATGATGAAGTACAGTAAGTGCTACTACAGGCCCTGCAAAACACAGACTTACTCCCCATTAACATGCCGGCATGAGTTGCTCACACATTGACAGAATACATATTCAAAATCCTAAGTCGAAAACAACACTATGTACACAGGAGAGTAAATAGCTTTTCCTAATCTGTCTTTTCAAATTCTGAATGCATTCAGTCCAGACAAAAAGCAGAGATGGAGCACTGAAAGCACTAATTATAATTTGATGATTTATGTATTTTATATCTCTGACAATAAGGTGATGTGTATGCAGGAGCACGGTGGCATATCTTCTTTGTCTGATATGGGAACAAAACACCTTTGCAATTTAAATATATAAATTATATTCTAATTTATTACCTTTCGTGAGGGATGAATTTATTCACACTATTTGATTTGCGAATATGAGACACATGAATATGGTCCATTCTTGTAAGATATATCTTAGATTTCATTCAGCCATATTGTGAATAGGGTTTGAATTCAGGGAAAAGAGACGTAATTAAATTTCTGGCTTATTTGGCACAGAAATGATCATTATACTTATGTGTCTACCACGAACATAAAAAATGCCTTTTTCTTTTACTGCAACTGTAATGCCTTTGAAACCAAGGCACCTTTGTTCAGTGATGATGTGTGCTGGAGGAGAGGGAGGTCAGGTGGGGTGGGGTGTGGGGTGGGGGGGTGGGGGGGGGGGGGTGGGGGGGTGCAGATATGCAGGACTGCAGCGTCAGTTTAATATTAGCAGTTCAACAATGGAGGCAGCACAACCATCAAGCTCTAAAGTGACTATATCACAATGAGGAAAAGTCATTTCAAAATATCAAGTCTACCTCCAGGTATTTGTATTACAGGGGGAAAAAAATCCTTATCATATTTACTGATTGTGTTTCCATTTCCCTTTGGGGGAACCCATTGTAATGAGAAAAGAAATGAAGGGGGATTGTTTCTTACCGAGCGCTTTGTCAACACAGTTGATTTTACTGGGAGGGCAGATATCTGCAGTTCCTGGAGAGGAGAACAGAAAATGAGTCTGATCAATCAGAAACAAAATGATCAGTGACCCGTGTCCGCTGCAAACAACACTCCACAGCTTATTACTCATCTCCAAATGAAGGCAGGCACACAGTGGATGACTTCCATCCATGGCGTCTGGGCCATCTTGGACGTCTGTTCTTGATTGCACTGAGAAATGGAGCATGCTGGCTTCAACCCGGGAGGCATATTTAGAGTCTTTAAAAAACAATCAATGAGATACTTGCTCGTAGACATATTGCCTGGGCCATTAATGGCAGGTATTCATCAGCAGCACAATTAATTGGGAGAGGTGTTTCTGTCTGTCTGTGAAATAGTAGTCTTCTGAAAACAAGATATGAGCAAATAAAGAAATGCAGCAAGTAGCGCACACAAAGTTTCGAGGGGACGTTAAATGCAGCAGGGACACATTTATTGGTTTGTGACTCATCACAGCCCAGTTGCCAGAAAAACTGCATTGTACGTGTTTGCAAATCACAGAATTTGTTCATTTCATACATGTCAACATTTCTGCAGTGTCTATTAAAGTGGTGTCATTCACATGAAATAGATGTAAGTTGATGTTTCTCATGTAGAGGAGGTGAGGGCGGTGGTGCAGTGACATCTAGGTCACATGACTAATAAGGCAGAGTAAGAAGGTTATTTTTTCAGCATGGTTTTTGTTGACAAAACTGTGAATTTTAAGCAAAAACATCTTTTCCCAACTCCTAGCAGGCAGCATTTATACTGAAGCCTTTTCAAACCATAACAACAGCTTTATTATAAAATAATTGGAGCCCTATCACCAGAATAAAATGTTGGCTCTATTAGTTTCTATAGTTTGCAGACCTGTACAATGCTATTTAAAATTAAATTGCATTGGACTTTTAATCTGGTGACAGATTTGATCATAAAATTGACGACACCAATCTGAAAACAGGCTGAAATGTGATTTTTTTGGGGTGGAACAAAAACTGAGTTCCTCTCTTGCCTGGATATGTTCATCACTTTTTAATGTCCCCTGGAGTCTACACTGTCGTCTAGGCTGCTCGCAACACATTCCAACATTTGGTTGTATTGTATTTTCTCACTTTGCATCGCTGGTTGTTGTTGAACTAGTGAAGATGTTTTCTTAACTTGTTTGAGTCTATTCACATGTTTTCCTAAGGTGCAGTGAGCTCTCTGGGCCACCGTACCTCCTTCAGACATGATGTCTGGTAATGAGAAATATGAGTCTATTCACACTTCCAGTTGACCATGAATAGTCAGGCATATTCTGTCTTTCAGTTCAGTATTTTGGTTTCATTTTTATTTATCAGTAAGTACTAACTTGCATCATCTAAGCACCAATTAAGTCATCATCAAGATTATTGACAGCAAAAAGAACAAACATGTAATCTCTTTTATTTTTCTTCTTTTATTCTTATTCACTTCCACACTTAGAGGAGTGTGGCAGTGAAAGCTGTGCAGTGTCGTTGTGTGCTGTCCACATATTAAGAGCAAAAACAACTTAAAAGCCTTTTTTTGTGATGGTGGTCATCCAAATATAGAAATAGGCCGAACAACTAAAATATTCATCCTGAGCCAAATAATCCAGGAAAACACACTTTTACTTCTATGTCTCAGAGTTCAGGAGTCAAAAGCGAAAAAAGTAAGATGCTTCATAAATAGCCTTCTTAAAAAAAGAATCACTTGTTGTTTCCAAATCTTAGAAATCTGTGATGTCGTTTCTGTGGCACACTGCTAACAAACACATTCAAAAAATGTCACAGAAAAGTAATTAATCAGCTCAGAGGAAGTTCAACAAGAACAACTTAACAGCATAAACAACATTGTAATTCAGGGTCTTACAAGTCCAAGAAATGCACACAGACAATAGAAAGACAGCAAATAACTGAAATGGGCTGAAAAACTGGAAGCAGACTGTAAACAAATGCAGGATTATGTAAACACATGCTGAAGATTATTTGCTGGCATGATAAGAAGACGGTAAACTGTTGCAGGATTATGACAGTGAGTATGAGCAAGAAATGGATTACAAACATTTGTGCTGTTCTTTCAAAAAAAGCTACAGCAGCAAACTGGAACTGCTGCAGCTCCAGCGGACTGCTGGAGAGAAAAATGGATGCTGTAAATTGTGTAGGGCACAGAGCTCCTACATTTCACCAAGACAGTATGCTGTTGTCACATCGAGGCTGTTATAAGATTTTCAGTTCACAAATTTGGCCTCATGCTCCCTTAGAAAGCTCTTGTACCAATTACTCTCTGGAACCTTCTGATGGAATTTTAGCAAACTTAAAATGCTACAATAAATTTTATTCACTATTGATAAGTGCAATAAGCTAATGTGAGCTTCCTGCTACCTAGAAGGCGTCTCTTAAAGCCAGACTGGGCAAATGGCCTGGAAAAAGCCCTCACATTTGTTATATCTGACATAATAAATATCATATCTGATGTGATACATCACCAGAGAAAGCAGAGTGGTTCTGCTGTACTCTGAAGACCTCTGCTCTGTGAACAGCCCTATTAACTCAAAAGTTTCCCACTATGTTCTACTTTCCAATGTGTCTTATTCATTAAAAAAAAAAAAAAAGTTGCTATTTTTGATAGAAATATAGTTTCTCTGAGCTTCTGATTGATGTGATGGAGTTTTTTTTAGTTTGGGCTGAAAGATGGGTATTGCGGGGGAAGGGGGGGGGACTAAAAATCAGGGATTAATAACATTAAAGCTGGAAGGTTTTTCCATGCAGTGTCCATTCTGATAGGAGGGGTTAAGTTACTTTTCTCAAAAATGATGAGCTCGTTGGTTTAATGCAACACAATCATGATCATGACTGGCAGTGTCACCCTGCGGAGCACACGAGCTGATTAGAAACGTGTCTGATTCACAGCCTGTTGAGATCAAATGATTAGCTGGGATTTGTCTCTACAGAACAGACCACCCCTTTGGTTTGGCCATTACAACCTGCAAATGGAAGCCTGAAATGTGTGGCTAATATGTAACTTGAAAACAGCAGTCTTTATAATTTTTTTTTTAGCCTGGTAATTTTTTTTTTTTTTTTTTGTCAAAACTCCATAATGCATCAGTTCAGTTGCAGCTCCTGTGAGGTTAAATTATCCAAAATCAGCCTCAAATCAAATGTCTCATACTGCGATGTTTATTCACATCAATTGATTTTTTCATATTTCCAATCATGCTAAATAAAGCTGCAAATGTCAGCTGCACTGTGTAAATATGTAAATGAGTCCTGCTTACACTGTGATTTTCCTGGTTGAACTTGAAATGCATCCACCTCAAACATGCCCACTTATCAGAGACGGTTTGCATTTAGTGACTCATCTGTTTGACCTTATGCACCTCGGCCGTGATGACGCACACGCTGAGGACATCCAAGCAAGCTCAGTATGTGTTTGTTGGACTCACCTCTATAACATATTCCCGAGATGGACGAGGAAACTGCGTTAACAGTGGGACTATAGTGACGAGTAATCTAATAGAAAGAGCATCTACCTGACACACACACGCACACACACATCTTTTCTGTCAAGTCTTCTGAATGCTGC
The DNA here is from genome assembly GCA_029783645.1 of Ctenochaetus hawaiiensis. Taxonomy (NCBI): domain Eukaryota; kingdom Metazoa; phylum Chordata; class Actinopteri; order Acanthuriformes; family Acanthuridae; genus Ctenochaetus; species Ctenochaetus hawaiiensis. The sequence continues at coordinate 16,281,001 of JAPZDY010000005.1, forward strand.
ATTTGTGTCTGCTTGATCATCATTCTGCCCTCATCATATTTAAACTATTTTGTTTGTCATTGCTTGATTTGTTTCTCAAATTAAAATCAAATTTAAAATGTTAAATAAATTCTGATTCTGTTTATTTCAATCTAAAGTGAGATGAGATTTTGAAACACCCGCCTCTTCATGCAAACTGCTATCTTGCTATTTTAACTTTTTACTTGCTTTTCATTCAGTTGTTTTACATGCAGATCCTTTCTTTTAATCTCAGATGATTATTTGTCACTTCTATTTGTTGTTGATTGTCTTGTCTAAATGTAATTTCTTTCAAACTTTTAATTATTCATTGTTGCTCTTCAAAGTCTTTTTATTATCTTTTAAGCACAATTTTAAGCCTCTCTTAATGTCACATCTTAATGTATTTTTGCGCCTTTTTCGAACACTTTGAATTGCCTTGTGGCTTAACAATGCTTTTTTAATAAACTTGCCTTGCCTGGTGTGCTAATGTTTACTGGACTTAATACAAATGTTTTATAGGTATCAAACTTGATAATAAGTCCTAACACTAAACTGTGCCTCTTTAAAAATGTGCTATTTTTTTACCTGCAATTTGTCCAAAAAATGACTACAAATATAAGAAAAGACTCAATCTGATTCATAAAAAAATTACATCAAAATATTTTGCGTGTGTGCGTTCAAGGCTATCCGTCATAGTTTGCGTCAATGCTAATTTAATTCCATATAACAGGCAGGACTCTTGAGCGCTCCCTGCAAAGCATCCACCACTGAAACTAAAGAGGAGAGCAACCAGGACCAATAACTTTCATAATCAGTGTGATTAATGTGGGCTACAGGCCCGCAGCACAACAATTCCCAAATAGCTGAAACGTATGAACAAGTGGATCCAAAATTCATTGAGACTTTCATGTAGTCTGAAGAGTCGCTGCCCAGAGAGCTGCCAGCACTGCTGAAGAGCACCCCACTCCAAATATCAAGCATCAAGGTCAGGCGCGTGGCAGCCCAAATTATATCTGTGCCGCAATTATTGAAGTGGCCCAAATACGATGACTTGTTTTGTACAATGGGTTATCTACAGTTGTAGAATGCAAATACTAAGCTGCCTGTTTTACAATCACGCAACATCAAACTTTTTTTTTTTTTAAAGTAAGAAGCACTGGGAATACTTTGTTGAAATTCTTTGTTGGGGTAAATTACGTTTTTGAGTTTTGTTACTTTACATGTTTTATCTTACTATCAAGAAGATGGAACAAAACATAACAAGGATTTGTGTTTGTGTTTCTAATTTCCAGCTTCATATATTTTTGTTTTTGGTTTAGTCTTTTGCAGTTCTTCCTGTGAATATATCCTGACATCAATCTGAGAGCATGAATAACTCATTCGTGTGCATTTGTAATTCATGCCAACATTTTTCTCTCCCATGACACCTGCTGGGCTCTGTGTAAGTGTGAGGAAGGGGGCTGATCTTACCAGGCATGTGCACCATCCTGCAGTTACACACTCGCAGGACCTCGTTGGTCTCGCAGAGGAGGCGACAGGCGCTAATGCTGTACGTGTCGTATCCTGGGAACTTCTCTTTGCTGGTGGAGCGGCAGTTCCCCCAGGGCTGGGGCAGGTAGGTCAGCTAAGCACACAGAGATTTATTAGACCCCAGTCCGAAACCACCAGGGGCGAAGCGGTTGGAGGGGAGAACAGTAATCTGGTGGAGTAGAGAAGGGGGTGGGGTGGTGTAGCCGTGATGAAGAAGACCTACCCTCTGCTCCTGACATGAAACAAAGGTCTGGAAGCCCGGAGAGACTCCGAAGCCCAGCTGGTGGATGTAGGGAGGCTCGTCCTGACTGTGGATCTGAACTCGGATGCCAGCCTCCAGGGACGTCTCATCTTCGGGATGAAACGAAGCACAGGCACGGAGCGTTGAGCAAAGGGAGAGTACAAGGGAATTTCAGATGGCTGCCTTGTATGACAGCTTGGGTTCAGTTTGACTGAGCTGCAAACCATATTTCAGTCATGTTTGAAAAATAAGCCAGTGGGGACTAATATCATGTGACAACTGCAACGCGGGCACTGATCTGAGGTTGTATATTTTGTTCAGGAATTTCCTTTAACAAATCACATTTTACAGGTTGCTGGTATGCAATGAAAAATGCATTATTTACAATACATGACCCAGAGAAATTGATACAGGTTTTTTCTTACAGAGCCGCAAAGGTATCTCATGCTGCGACATAGGATGGGATTATACTGGACAAATGGTTTTGAGGCTTACTTGTCTCTCTCCAGATAGGCAGATACTCATCCTGCTGGATATCCAACATGATCTCCAGGCCGTTTCCCATTCCACCCTGCTTGGTTTTCCTTGATGTGGTCTTGTTACCATTAAAAGTGTAGCATTTTCCATATCTGGTGTAAACCTGGAAGAAAATAGAATTCTATCATGAACATCACCATAAACATGACAGTCCATATGCTGGCTGTCATAAGATCGTACCACTGGTGCACTGAAATGAAGGCAGAGATATGGAGCAAAAAATAAAAAAATAAAGTGGAAAAAAACAGGCAAATGTCTTTTTGTGCAAGTTACTGAGTATTTCCCACAAACCTCTGGATGCAATTTGCAGGCTCAGTTCCTCATGGACTTTGATAAGCTGTATTTGAATTAATTCCCAGCACTCACCATAAAAAAAAAGAAAACAGCACAAAGCTTGGTACAACCATCCCAGTGAAATATCAAATGGCATAAAAGATTCTTTAATCTTCTTTCAAAAAAAGAAAACAAAAGACAATAAGAGAGAGGCTGCTTTCAATGAGCTTTCTTGTCACCACCTATCAAAGGAGCTGTCTCTGTGGGGGACGCATAATCTCTTTGTTTATGCTTCTCATCTAAACTGCCGGACTGCAAAAAATATCAATCTTACAAGTCAGTTATCTCCTATGAGTTTTAAAGGGACAATCCGTGATCTACATGTAGACAAAAAAGGTACTAAACACACAATCCAAAAACCGACAACACAGGATGGGAGCCGGCCATCTTTTCCAAACTGACTGACAAATATTTTGATAAACAGAATAAGCAGCATGCTTTAATCCAATAAAGGTTTGGTTTCATCACTAACATGTTGTGAAAAACACAACAAAAAAATTTTCATATACCAATTTTTCCTTTTTGATACTAATTTAGCACATAAACTATGTGCCTTGGCCAGTACAGAATACCAATCCCACTGCGCTACAAAAATATATTAAATTGTTTAACAGCTGTAATGATATGGGCATGCTTGCATTGACACGAGTAGCTTGCTGTTTATAAATAATAGCTATTTGTGCAGCAAAGAAAATCTGTTTGGTCCTGACAGGATGCTGCCAGGAAACAGCCTGTTTCTAATAGATTAATTACAATAAATGAGATCAGACTGTGGCCTAGTGAGTTCACCGATTCCAGGTCATCATCATATCTATCATATCTATGTTTTGATCTGGTGACACTGTTATTTTTTAGGGGTGCTGAGATGAAATTTAGCTGTGCTTGAGCATCCCTGAGAAGAATCTAAAATTGCCTATGATCAGAACAATCTGGCTCTCATTGTATATTTTCAATTACACTACCGTCTGTTTGCTAAACCTCTCAATCAGGATTTTGACAAAAGTATTAAGTTTTTCTTCTTGAAAGACAGCTTGTAAGGAATAGACAAAACCATGTGTTTATCAGCTTAAATGTAAGCTGTGATGGCTAGCACTCTGGCTGACAGCAGCAACACAGTGTTATGATTTTAAAGCAGCACTGACTTCATGCAAATGTTACGTTACAGATTATATAGTTAAGGCTGAGAGGAGGCTCTGTTCTTTATTGGATTGGGGGAAGTTTACACTCCAGAAAACTCAATTAGCATCATGTTTGCTGGTCAGTCTCCATCCTTGAAGCCCCTCTCTCATCTTACTTGCATTTTTCGTCATCATAATTATGATACTTAGACTCACTGGCTCTACACTTGCATTATGTGAATAATGGTTTTTCCAATATTTACATGTCTTCTCCATAGATCAACCCATTTTCCATGGCAAATGTTATCTTTAGCCACAGTCTTTTAGCGTGATATCTTTAGGTCTACTTGTTCTGTATCAAGTGCATGTTAAAGCACTCCTTTTAGACCATTCTTGTTTTTAAATGAGTTACCTGGAAACATCAAAAAGCCTGAGACCATTGTTACCAAGCAACAAGTTGACGTACAGCTGATTAGATCCACTAATTGCAGTGGTAAATTCAGCAGACAGATATTTGACTTTTTTTTAAAAAGGGACTGCAAAAGAAAAATAAAGGCATACATTTTTCCAAGAGTTTAGTGCTGCTGCTCGTGCCAATTCCTTGAACAACTATCCTAAGGGGAAGCCTTCTCCTCTAAATGACACATATTGTATAATACATTCTAATACATCTTTCCACAGTGCAAAAAAAGAGAGTAATCTATTGGATTCATTTTGTCCAAATATCAAATAAAGGAGGACAGTGATGAAAGTATTAAAGTGCAGGAAATCACATGGGCAGGAGAGGTCAACCGACAAGTCGCTGGAGAAATGACAGTGAAATAGCATCTGAGCTGAATAGACGGCAGACATATCATTAAAGAGACACTGTGACGGTCCAAACACTGCCGTCTGTGTTCTGACTTTGAAATCAGCTTGATCCACCTAATGAGTGCTATGATGTCTAAATAAGGGATACTGGTGGAACAACACAAGCTCTCATTTACAGACCACAGGGTGTATTCACATATGAGATGGCTGAACAGCAAATCGAAGCCACAGTGGTGGGGTTCAGTCAAGTAATTCGCTGGAACGGCGGCCAATTTCGCAATATCCACAACAGTGATTAAAGCAAGAAATGAGTACCGTTTACAAAAGCTTGCTGTTTAGAAAGACAGCTGTATTTTATGCAATAATAGACCATGAGGCCTTTGATCTGCGTGTGTGTGCATGCATGTTTAAAATGAGTGTGGGAGTGTGTTTGAATGCTTTACAAATAGAAAACCTTCAAAGTAAGTCTTAGTTGAGGATTCAGAGAAATTGCTGTCACAATTACGGACCTCAGTTCAGGTTTTGATTTGGTACAAAAAGGTCTGCATTATAACTGTTCGGCTAGCTCTGGTAGCAACCTACTATTACTGTTTTTATCATTATTATTATTGCGGCTGTTGCAGACAGCAGAATCTTTCCAGCTACTGCGATTAGAAAATGGGAGGTGGCAAAGTGGGGATGGGGGCCCAAGGAGAGGGGCTTAAGTATTCAAGTGTGACTTTTGACTGACATGTGCTATTAGGTTGAAATGGTTTAATCTCTTTTTGGCTGGTGCGGAGCAGTTGAGGAGGTAAGCTGCACTTATCATTGATCCTCCCCCCCGTTCATTGACACACTTAAGCCTCGGCAGGCAGACTTTATCTGATGAAGCAGGCAACTGAGGCAAAGGAGGATTTCACTTTAGAAATGCTCAAAACACCCCGACCAAGTGCCTGGGTTCCGCTCTAAAACTTTGGGCTCTGGAGGACGCCGGTGTTTTCACAAATGATGTCCCCGGAGAGTACGGCAAAGTTTTCCCATCATCTCACCCGGGAAATGGTTGTTGGCAGAGCTTCCTCTGGTTTATTTCTCTGCCTCTGAACCCCCCACTCCTGTCTTTCTGCATCTGCAACTTGATTGATGGAGCATTTTTCTCTTGTTACATCTTGCACCGAATTTAGCAAAGGTAACAGGGCTGACTTGGGCAAATCCCAAGTGGGAACTTGGCACTGCTGTTGACAAGCTGAAGCAGAGCAGCAGCATGGCAGTTACAATACAAATGAAAGGAGGTTTTGTACTCCTTTGGCTAACTCAAGTTGTTCACAAGAGCTAATTATTGCAACACCTATTGTAGCACTTTGTTGTTATTTGGAGGTACAATATCAGTCCATTGGACAGATTTTTGGATGGTAATGGATCAAATGATGTGTATGAGTTCTGCATTATTCTGTGAGGTTGATCCGAACACACACTCCTTCATAAACCTGAAACTCCCTAGCTTATTGCACTTAAATAAATGTAAACACTGCACATAATATATTTACATGTCATCATTTTGTTTCTCTATATAACAATTTAAACTTTTTTACTGGGCAAAGATAACAACTGGCCCAGGACCCCAAAACTCAATGGTAATAACATCTAATTGCCATTTGCATATTTTTTTGCATGAAAATAAAGTTAAAACAACAATCAAACAAAACAGAAAAGTGTTGATTAGTGTTGATTAGCATATAGTAAGTTACTGTTGTTTGAATTTTTTCTTTTTCATATGCAGTAATATACACAAAGGCCCAAAATAAACACTGTTAGAAGACTACTTGATCACTTTATGCAGATGATTTAACAGCATTTGTATAGAAATTATTTTGTCTCAAGCTTTTTGATCCACATAAGCAGTTAATTATTGTAACTGTGGTTCCACTCTTCCACCGTTCCACTGTAATATGTAAATGTCGTTTCCAGCTGGTTTCTGCTGCCCCCCAGTGGCCAAAAAATAATTTAGTGTAAGTTTAAATTGGGCTTTGCATAACAGTTTTGCTCAGTCTTATGAAAGAACCTTGTCTTACACCTTTATAATCCATCTGATCTTATGCCAACACAGTGCAAACACCTAAATAAATTTTAGCTTTATTAGTTTTTTAACAAACTAACTTAGACAGCAAACTTGCAGAAGGACATTGTTTCAGAACAAGAGTATTGGATGGTTTCTGGGTCTGTGGGTGAAATATAATGAAGCTGTCATGTGCAGTCTGCTGTTTGTGCTGCAGATGATGTGCATTTACAGAACACATACAGAAAGCAGAGGAAATGGGAAGAATGATGGGGGTTTTACCCTGCGGCCCTTTTCCTTTTTAATTAGGCATTTTAGAGTGCTACTTCTGTCTGCTCACACAACATGTATTGTATGTTTGTGCGTACTAGAAGATGGATCCCTGCATTTCTTGTTTCTTTTCCTGAGGATTTTTCTTGTGGGGTTTTTTTGAATCAATGGTCTTATGTTCGCACTGTACAGCTTTCCAAGACAAATCTGTGATTTAATAAAGTTGGCTCAGCTTCATGGTATAAAAGCTTTAAGATGAAGCTTTCATCTACAACGCCAACCTTTAGAAAGACGCCTGACTTTATGTAATTTGCATTTACTGTATCTTACCAATTACTATGTAACTGTCCTAAATGTAATTCAAATGTAATTCATGCTAAATGCATTAAGAGACCAACCCCTTACCATGTAATACATAAGCCCTGGTGAGGTATCCCTTAAACACCTTCTTTATGCCTGTGATCTGACAGGCCCATGGCACTTCTCCTTTTAAATAACCTGCAGGAATCACTTCAGTGCTTCTCCAGAGGACTTCCATTTCCAGACAGGCTGCATGGCATCGAGTAGCACTTATAGTATGAGGAAGGAGGATTTGAATTCATTTACAGAGGGTGGTAGAATATGCCGGAGCACTGATTGGCAGTTGAAAACCATTAAGGCTGGCTCATGCAGATTTAAGGTTGAGACAGAGTGTTCCTTTATTTAATGTGTTCATTTCAACCTCCCCGCAGAAAGGCTTGAATCCCAACGTGACAAGAACTGAATATTTACATGGTGTCTCTGAATGTTTTCAGGACCACTATGCAACAGGGCTGCCAGTCAAAGAACTACACTGCAAAAATCTGCAATCAGCTACCTTGTTAACTATTAACTTCTGAACACTAAAAAACCTGCTGCGTGAGTCAAAAGATTTTTTTTATCCTTTGGCAAATAATTAGCCTGATTTTAATGCTTAAATGTCCCTTTTAAACAACAAACCACATGAATAAATCAGCATTGCCATGACAATATATAAATCTTACGTAATGTGTCTGAGACAGAGTCATCATTTTTGCCTAACCTGCACTAGAGGACAAAGAGGACACACTGAGCAATGGAAAGACAAATAGCTGTCTCCAAAAGTATTTAGGGAGAAACCTTCAACCTAAACGGCATGTAATCTCCTGTTAGTGGTAGAGGAAAAAGACAGCTTTATTGCAGGTATTTAATTATGACCATAAAAAGATGGATGACATGACAGCTTCTTAAAGGTGAAGCCAAAATATCTTGATCGCCCCCTAGTGTTTGGCTGCACTGTAGGTCATAAATCCTGCCCCTCTATGTAAGCTATATCAAACATCAAAGTGCATGTCAAATAAATTTTCCACAGAGATGTGTTTCTCTTGGTTTTTATTATTTATTTGATGCTTAAAAAGGGTAGATGCATGGTAACACCTGATAGCTCGCACTACAGTGCAATTGGATCTCAATGCTACAGCTCCATTCACCGATCACCACTGGACAAACTCAGGCTCAAAATGACGTCATCATCACAAGATGGCATCAGAGGTATGTGGTTTCATTAATGCACAGTTGGACGAAACAGAGACACGTCCTCCATTTAGTTTTGCAGTCAACATTTCTGCACACAAGAAGAGAAGGATGAAGAGACACAAAAGAGAGCAAACTGAAAAATAATCATTGAGATTTGTGGGTTGCACTGAGCTATTAGCTTTTTAGTTTCACTCACACAGTTTAGTAGGAAAGTCCTGGAAAGACAAAAGCCTGCTGACCCTATACTAGGATGGACAAACATTAGCAACACTTTTCAATATAATAGAGTTAACAACAAGAATTTAACATCACACCTCCTTTAAAGACAACCAAAAGGTTTCCTAAAATAGCAAAGTGACCACAAAAACTGTTTGTTAAGCTTCAGTCTGATAATCTCACTCAGTGGATTTTCTGAATCAAAAAATCCTTTGACAGTCTGCCTTGGGAGCCCATCACGGGACTAAACATCCGTCCACTGTGACAAAACCTCCCCTCAGAAATCAGGAGCAAAGTTGACAGCAAGGCTGCAGAGATGCCACAGATTTTTGAGTTTGAGATTAGAAAGAGAAAAGATGTTAACTCAGCACACATGTCAGAAAAACTGACAAGAAGTGATAAGAACTCACTGCTAAATCTTGCTTCTTCTCATGCACCACAGTTAAGCTGCATAATTCATAAATAATCCTCAATCAAATGTCAGGCGGATTACTTTTATCGTGGGTCAGCGCTTTGAATTCTCTACATGCATACATGCTGTGGGGAGTAAATACAAATCTGGCTGCCATCATAACCTTGGTCTCAGATATTTTTAGAGAATAACAGTTTGGCTAACAGAGGAGAGGCTTAGCCATGAAGCCTAAACAGAGTGGACTGGAATGTGAGGCATACAGGTTTTGCACCATTAACCTCCATCTCAATGTCGGCCCCTAAGCACAGCACCAGGGACGCAGCTTTAGATTGCCATTCAACTTGTATCAATTCCAACCTTCATTACACAACTGAGTGCCGACATCTCAATGGTGGTTTAATACAGTCATTCAAGTGGGGTAAATACTGTGTAATCAGCAGGCTGTCATTGTGGATGGGTTACTCTGCTGTTGGGTGGAATAACATGTTTAATAAATGTGGTTATTTCCTAAAGTTTTCTTAAGAAATTCAAATGAATGCTGGTTATAATGATTATTTCCTTCTGACTGGAAAACTGAATGCTGCACTGACCCAACTCTTTCATAATCAAACATCGAGGTGGGTTCATGTTAAAAGGTGCAAAACTTACTTGATCATTTGAAGTAGTGTGTCCATACATTTTGCTCTCCTGTTTGACCAAACACCATACGTTAAAATGATAAACTCTGAAATAAACTGCAGGGCTTGTTTCAGTCATTAGTGTAGGAGTTCTGACTCATCTCTTCTCCGCCTTTGCTGCCCTCTTTCTGGTTTCCTCCTTCAGAGCATCACAACTAAGTGGAGCGCCAAAGTCAGAACAGTGCACTCAGCAAACCTCTCTTTCTCTCTCTTCAAATGTTAGTATTCCCATTTTTTCCCCTGTTCCCCACCCCTTCCCCTCCATGCTGCTATTCCCTGCATATCCGAGCATACTCAGCTAATGGAGCAGTGAGAGATGCTCTTGAAAAAGAGGTTGAAAATGGACAGGCTCTCCAGCACAATACGGCAACTCACAAATAGAATAGTCCCCCCTACATTCAGCGCTCTCAGAGATGTGAAAGCTTCCTTTGAGTGCAGTCTGCACTAACATCCCGGCCATGGGCCCATTAAGCTGCTGTTTTATAAATGTGATTAGAAATACTGTCATAATGGGGATAATTCATTTGGATCACCACAGTGAGACAGGTCCCTAATCAGTCTTTATGTGTAATTGAGATGAATCATTTCCTGCGGCGAGAGCTTGCGCCTGGATCCAACCAAAATGGTAAGTAATTCTTGACCTTAAAGTTGAACAGAGCAGTGCCTATTAAATATGCTCCATATGGAACAATAGTTAACAATCTTCATCTATCTGTGTTAAAATGAATCGACCTGGTTGGTTATTTTCATGTCAAGTGACTTTGAGCTTCCGAGAACCTCTTGGTGAGAGCTCATAAACAGCTCTGACAACTTTAAAATGTATAATGTATAATCCTCGGCATGTTCTGTCAAACTCTAGGTCATCTGGGTCATTCAGGATCTTCCCCGTCAAACCCTAACAGCGCCTCTGGTAAAGCTATGTTTGGCCCTATGGTGGTTTAGGAACGATTTCAAGCTATTTATTCCACTCCGGAGCTTGAGGTCATGCCTCAGAAGAGAGGAGTACAGTACAGTCATGCTGAATGTATGAGCTAATGGGGTTCTCAAGATAGCAAAGAAACATATTGCTGGCTGTACATGAGCCAAGTATGCTTCACTTTTCCACTTCACCTCATTTTGCCCGCAGTTCTGATCAGTCATTCTGCTCAGTGGACACTGATACAGCCGAGGAGAAATTTGCCCTGGGCACTGCACCGGCAAACCGTCCTGCCTTAGGCATTTGTCTAACTGTCGACTTTGTGTGTCTGCAGTCATTCCGATATTTTTAGCCTAATTAAAGCACCTCTGTCATTAACACAGGATTTTATTTCCTAAGCTCTCAATCTCCCACCACTCTCTGCTTCTCTAAGACTCTGGCACCCACTCCACTGCCACTGAAGAAACACCGTCACAGTTCCCTGGCCAGACTTTTATTTAGTATTCATTATAACCAAGACACCTGCTTGGTTGTTTTTCTTTTCCAGGGAACTCTGGGGAAATGATATCTGTTGGATCGGAGCCACATGTTAGGGTTGATGAAACTACCAGGGAGGAAAAGCAGGATCTACTATCTCTTGACATGAATCATCAATATAAAATACGGTGTCCCTTCAGGAATATGAGAGAGATACGGATGCAAATAAATATCAGCTGCTGGCTCTTGTCATTTTGTGACAAGTTATTCATAACTGAGCACAAGTATCAACATCTACAAACATTTGTGATTGCAAGTATTTTCTAAAATGCGGTTAGGGCAGAAGATAATGATAAATAAGTGTTTTTTCTCTCCTTGCGTACCCAGATGTAACATGCCTAATGTCCTGGGACTCCTAATGACATGCAACACTTGCTTTATTCACAAGATGGTGCAATAAGTGCAGTTACTTACCCACTTACTGACTCACTTCCAAACATTCCCCTTTTGGTGAGCGCAACAGTGAAACAATATTTGCCTCTCAACCGTGTAACATTTATGAGCATGGGGATTCGAGTTTTTCATGCTACATAAATCATTCAAGTAAACAAGTCTGATTAGTGTTTTTGCTCAGGCGAAAGAGCTTGTTTTGAGTCGAAAAGCAGATCTCACAGTCCATTAGACTAAGCTGGATCTAAAGCCAGAGCCCAAGGAAGTTTGGCAGACACAGAGGTTTAAACTGCACACCTAAACACACCCAGTTTAATTTGGCCTCTAATCACAGTCCTCTCAAACGGCTGACTTAAAGAAGGAGATAATACAGCAATGGAACAAAGGACTGGCAGGTCCAAAAGGAATTGAAAACCTTAGACCACTGATCCTGTCCTTGACTCACTCTGACCAAAGTCACAGCAAGAAAATTTTACAGGACAAAATGACCATATTTCCTCAACGTGTGTCGGCAGCGGACTGATGGCAGATAATAATAGTAATATAGTTTAATGATGAACTTTAATAATTTTAATGCAGGTGGTGACATTTCTGGCATTGTTAACCTCTTTTCTGATGCTTATAATATTATGTTACAAAATCCCCACAAGCTACTTCAACCTGTCTTTAACACGAAGTGCATGCACACACACACACATCTATTGATGTACGTGACCAGCTCCAGTGATCAGTAATGAAAGCTACACATCCTTGTGAACATTGCAATTATATCATTGCAGAGTATAATTATTCCAGTATTTAGCATAGTGACATATCACTTCTTCACTACACATTGACTTGGAGTTCATTAACATTTCTCCTGCCTCACTCTCTGTGTCTGATGCTCATCCATCTCTGTTGTTGTAACTCCTACTGTTCGCCGATGGAGGTCGATAAATATTATAGATGATTCGCTGCTCCTTTACAACCTGGTTATTAAGAATGAGAGCAGAGGACCACTAATCCCTGTCTGCACATCAAAGACGGGCCAGATATCTGGCCTGCTATTAGCCGAGTGGCTGGAAGCCACCTGCCCAGATGTTTGGCATGTGGACTCCAGTTCTGCCAAATGGGGCTCATGAGATGACAGGACGCCTTCCAGGAAGCATCTGAAGCCCCCAAACTTCAAGGGTGAAAATATTTTTAAAAATGCTACATAATTTCTATATGCATCTGTATATAATATATCCACAATAATTTTACATTTCCCATACTTGTATGCTGTTCAGTGTTCATTTACAGATTTTCTAAAGCCTTTTTCAAAGTGTCAGTTTCACACCTTGCTAAATAGGTTATTGCGTTTGCTCCAGAACCTTTTAGAAGTTGAGGACACAGCTGCCGCACTTTTAAATTCTAGTTTTCTATGAACATAACAGGCACTTTTGATATCCTGCATCAGAGGCCTCAAAGCTCAGTATAGATTAGACGGAGTTGATGTTGGGCTCTGTATATCCAACAGTCGTGACAATCCCAGGCCTGTTGCTTGGTCTCTGACTGTCAGTTAAAGAACTTGCTTGTGAAAGGGCCTCAAAATATTGGAAGGCTTCCTGTGGTTACAGCCCTGACTGTCAATGTGCATTTGATCTCCTTGGAGTTTACTCACACTGAAGTTGTTTGTTGTTATTTACAGCCAAAGCCTCAGAGTGAGTCTGTGCCATTGTACACTCTGTTGAGCCGCCGTGGAGGTCGAGATGATGGGTACCATTATGTTTCCCATTACAGAAACTCATTACTTGCCGTCACAATTAGAACAGAGACAAAGGGCAGCGCACATGCTACATTCACACACGTACAGTGGTCAGATGGTCGTCTTGTCACATGACCTCAATGACTCACATTTAAGTCCAAATCACACACAGAGGTTTCTTGCATGTAAATGTCTGTCCTACCTACAGCTTTGCTTAAAAAAAAATTTAAAAAAAGTTATAAAGCCTTGGAGGCAGGCAGTTGGACATTTACTTCACAACTATTTGAAGGATTACTATCAAATTCTGACCACACATTCATGATCCCCAGACACTGAATCCTAATGACTTTTATCCAGTTACAACAGCAGGTCAAATATATTAAAAATATCTTAAGAAATAAAATCGCTGATGATGACATAACTCGACAAAAATTACAACCAGGACCATATATAGTAAATACTTCATACTTAAAAGTTTGGAAAAAGTTTCTCACAACTTTCTTGCTTATATAACACTTTATATGATATCACTGAATTTCCCAAGTGACTAAACATGATGACCTTTGCACTTACAGCATCCTTTTCAAAAAACTACAATATGTAATACCACTCTGAGTTCATTACTTTGACTCCTTTCGGCCTCATGCTCACAAAACGATAAACCTTCTTACTTGTTTACTGTTGCCAAAAACAAAGTCTGGATTCCAACATTTGTCCATTTAACCGATTACCTTTGTAATATATTACTGATCTAGCTTTTCTTTTTAATCTGAGAACATGAAAGCCAATGAGGACAGGCTTAAAATAATATGAAAGCAACAGTGTATCTTTAAACAGTAAATCAACAAGTTTAAGGTTACCACTGCATGTTACTACTTATTATGCACTATGATTTACTTTTACCCTGATTTCTATTTTATTAATATTTTTAACATTTGCAGAAATAACAGAAAGTCAAAGCTGTTTTTTCCACTGAAAACTGCAAGCTAACAGTTACATTAATATTGATTTTGTCTGTTTAAACAAATAAAGAATTTTATGTGTCACCTGTAATGCAGCTGCAGGTATTGATACTGTATCTCTATCTCTGAGACAGGACATTTGTATATTTATTTTTCTCTCTATGTGTCACAGGTGAATATAGCTTCAATATTTATGAATATGAAAATATCAAGCAACATGCATTTTTTAACACACATTTGCTCCGTGCGAATGAATCTGTGTCAAATCAATTTCAGAGGTGCAAACCTCGACTTTGACCTCGTCCTGAGCTCCTCAGATTGTCACTGAGTTCCATTAATACAACTCAGAGCAATTTCAATGCATTTAACAGACACAAAGCCAACCTAAAAGCTTCTGGAGATGAGCACTTCTGCAGGCAGAGTGAGATTATATCATGCTTTACATATCTATCATATCTAGAAATCACTGCATTCCAGATAGTTATTATGCACCTGTTTGAATGTCAAGAGTTTAATAGATTTTAGGGTTATGAGCAAACGCATACAATTAATTTATCATATTAGATCGTCAAGTATGCAGGATAGTGTCTCATGCTACAAGGTCATTTGTGTCTCTATGCAGCACAGACAACCACACACACACACACACACACACACAAAAATGCACATACATGCGCACAAGCACATTTAGCACAAACACGCACAAACACACGCACACACACACACACAGTGCCAGCTCCATTACCTGAAGCTGGGAAGCAGCTGCAGTGTGTTTCTTCTTGTATTCTGCCTCTACAACTTGTGTTGTGTCGCTCAGATTCCAGTCAGGCACTAAAAACGCTTGACTTATTATAACAAACAACAAAGCTGTAAACCAAGAAGAAAAATTGTGACTTCTGCAGCTCTTCCCGAGATCTATAATTCACTTTGACACATGTCAGAAACAGAGCCTGTTTATTTTAGCCTCACTGTGACAACACGATCCACAATATACCTCAGAAGACACCAGACGCCTTAACACACTGCAGTCTGTGATTTCTGTGCTGTGCATGACTTCATCATTAGTGAGCAATGACACCAATAAGATGACTAAATTATGATTGCAAAACCAAATTCATCAGAGACTCTTAATGTGACGGATGAGGGAGAGCCCACCCGACTCTGCATGGAGTTTTTTTTATGCCTGTTTTTACTCTTCTATAGACATTTTAAACATGAGCAGCTGACTGCAAGTGAATGACAGTAAGTGCAACAGAAAAGAGCAGGCCTTACTATTTGCACTCAGACGCCCCTCAGCATAATCACATTGGTTGTCATCATAGCTTGAACAGTAAGTTATGACTTCTTTTCTAAACTGACTCTGGCAACATTTCACTGTCGAAAACAGTCAAAGTGAAATGTTTTCCTGAAAGAAAAAGAGGACAGTGCTGCAGTGAAATGAGTATGGCCTTTGACTCGGTGGCTTAGCGTGATAAAACTCTGTTCTTTGTCTTTCGGCTCCACAAAACAGTGGCAAACAGAATGTCTCTAACTGATCGGCACAGCAGTCAATACATCAGCGTGTGCATTGGGATGAAGAAATCAATGTCAGTGCATTCCCATGCCTCTTCCATCTCTGCCAGCAGGCTCTCATACAGGGATGGAAACCCATCAACTAAACCTACCCAAAGGGAATAGCACACACCCGATATTGATGTTTGAAGAGTTGCCTTGGTGCCAAGAAAGGCCCTTGTAAAAGCCATGGTAAAGGATTACCCACGCAAGCATGTCCTCCTTCAGCGCAGCCGAGAACACAAGTTTCCACCCTTGGTACCGTTTTGAAGGGTCATTTTTAAACACAGCGAGGGATGAAACAAACAACACGAGAAGCTGGGAGGGGCCATCCATCACTCCTACTTTGCTCTACCCTGCTGTTTGTTCAGCTGGAGATAAAGTTGGCCTTATCTTCAATTAAGCATCGTTAAGGCCTAATCTGTAGTGTTAAACAAACAAACAAAAAGGCTCATCTGGGATACGGAACATATTTTACTGTCAAATTGACGATGATGGGTATAATGGTGGTGCGGCAGTCTGTGGCAATATAAAATAAAATGTGCACTTAAAAAACCTGTGGCTATAAGACCACAGTTGCATTTTTATTTTAAACCCTGGCAATGGTATTACTGCAGCAATAAGTGTAGTTCCACACATGAATCAGTAAAGATTTTGCTTGGATTGTGCCTTGTTTACATATAAATATATTACAGTATATATATATTTTATATATATATATATATATTATATATTATATATATATATTATATATTATATATATATATTATATATATACACACTACATATATATCTAATGTAAAGTTCTGAC
>JAPZDY010000005.1:16301572-16325860 GCA_029783645.1 Ctenochaetus hawaiiensis
CTTCAAACCATAAACAAGGAAGTGAATTGGGTGACGTACGTGCATTACGTTTGCGCTGGGGACTGCTATGATTGGTGTAACTCACAGGAGGCTGGCCAAAATTGCGGAAAAGTTGCGGTGATTGGAGAAAATTGCAAGGTCACGCTGAATTCATGGAGATTGGTTGAATTTGCGTGATTTGGTGCGATCGCAACATCGCGAATTCCTGGAGGGACTGTATAACTACAGACTAAGTCTAAACATGGACACTGGTGAAACCGACTCCTGGTCATGAGGTCAACAAGAGGCTAACACACACTTGTATCATCATCAGTAAAATCAAAGTCGAGCTTAAATAAAAAAAGATAAAAACTACATACAAATTATAACTTAAATAATAACATCTACTTTCAGGTTTTCCATAAGCCATTATTTATTTTTGTAACCATGTGTAAAGGCCTAAAGGCTTATTCAATTTCCTTGGCAATGCAGAAACTAAAAAAAATAGTTTTACATGCTGTTACTTTCAAGTACATTTTGGCAACACTCCCACTCGTCTGGCTGGATTTAGTTTCTCCAGTCCTTCAAGGATGGCTTTTGCGATACTGGAGTGTCCTGTTGTTATGAATATTATGGACACACTCAGCTGTAGTTGTGCTGAGTGCTGATCTTTTAGGTATCCGCTAAACACAACCCTGAGAGTTATTTTGAGAGAAACTGTGTATTTTCCCAGACCTTCAAACCATCAATAGATATTCATCAAAGCAATTCAAAGCCTGAGAGTTGCCATAAATATTTTTTCCTTCAAGGTTAAAAAAAACTAACATTTTAAAGGGTAAATATTTGGTCAAATCTACTCATTAAGCAGTGACTGAAACAGATTCAAGGTCAGTCAGATGTCATTTGAATTGGCAGATAATTATTTTGGAGCTCCTCAGGCATTGTCATTTAACCTTCTTTGTCGGCCATCACTGTCCTGTCAGTAAGGCTCGACACCTTAAAAGAAATACAGTGTGTTATTTCTATAGTTAATAATGTCATCAAAGCAATCAATGACTACAATAATTCAGTTCCAGACTTAAACAATTAACAGAACTAAAAAAAACAAATAGATTCACCAAGTGGCTTCCTCTCACTTTAATGAGACAGGTCAGACTGTTTGTCTTAAAATCTTTGATAGTAGTGAGTCAGTACTGCAATCAGGATGTTCTTTAACACTGAATCTGTTCTCCTGCTATGTTTTCACTGGAGCCAAGGCTGAGAAACTCACTTCAAAGAAGAAGTCAGATCCAGAGGAAAAGGGTTCATTAGGGCCTTATTTCCACAAGTCAGGACACTGCAGCATTGTTGGTATTTTTTCATGTTTAGCACAATCTGAGGCCACATCCATCAACTGTTCCTGCAGCTTGGGAAGCCTGCCGCTCTCAGTTCTACTGAAAGTATACCTCACCAGGTCCAGTTTAACAGATGTCCTGTCAATATCACTCAAAATTGAGTTCAACTCACTGTGGAGCTTGAAGATACATGTTTTCAGCATTTTCACCACAGGAGTTCTGTTTGTCTGAGTCTGCGGGCATCAAGCAACAAGAGACAGCTCACATCTCACATTTCCATCCTCTCATCTCATCTCCCACAGTCTTACCTTGCTTATGTGACTAACAACCTTGCAAAATTTATTTTTCTTTACCTGCTACAAGTTCAGTCCTTCCCCTTTGGACAGTTCAGGTGCTCATTTATAACAGCACAAACCTTAGCATTGAGCTAAAAACAGTCTTCTAACTCTTGTCACATGGTGGGCAAGTGATGAAGCAGGTAAGGAGAAGCTCTGATCTGATGTCTGGACAAAGACTTTAAATCAGTCTGTGATTCAAAGGCCTACACTGGAAGAAGTCCATCACTGCACTGCACTGTTCACAGTTGGGCCTAATGATGGAGGTAAATGATGCATTGAGTCTCTTCCACATCTTCAGAAAATGCCCCAGAAGGCCATGCACTTTTCTCATTAACGCTGTAGCTTAGTCAATATTTCTACCACTGCATGATTTCCACTACAAGGACTGTGATCAGTCTCTCGAAACATGTGCTCACATGCAGTTTTGAACTACCCTTTTGGTTCTGAAGATAAAAAATTTCCAAGGCACTGGGTGTGTAGACTTTCTTCGCTTCTTAGCTCAGTTATTTCCACTCCACTTGGAGTAGTAGCAGCATGTGAATCATAACTTTGTATATTAAACACATTAGCATCTGGGCTTCTCTGCTTGTATGGCGTGTGTTTACGGTTAGCTGTGGTGGTGTTACAAATCACACAAGCCATTGGGAAACTACTGAAAGTATGTGAACTCTGTGTTAGTGCTGCTGGAGTGTGAGTTTTATAATGAACAGACTGAATATCAAGCTTAGTTATCTGTTTAATTGTATTCCACTCCTATGAAGAATTAGGAAAATAACATTAAGAAAGAGATTATTCTATATTTCATAAAGGATTAAATTACAGTTTATAAATATAATCTATATATTTAAATATCAGCTTGTGTTTTCTGTTTTTTAAAGATCTCTGTGAAAGTGTATCTTTCTAGTGTCTGTGTCCCCTAAAATGTCAGACCTTGATTTTAAAAACTTGTATCTATGCGAAGTTTGTCATCATAAAAGTGTTTTCACATTCCTTTACTGAGGAGTCAATAACAATCCACGTCCCTGAAATCTGACATTCAAACACACACAGGGTCGGAAAGATTTAGTACATCACCAACTGGAAAGTCTATTGCAGGCACAGTAACTTGAACCCCACCTTGTCATTACAAAGAGTGAGACTTTGTATCAACACAACCACTAATATTATGTCAGCCACCGCCAGTTACGAGCTAACAAACAACAATAACAGATAAAATATGCTAACCGCACTTTTCTCACATTTTCTCACTACAGTTCTACCATCCAGTTGCCAGTTTTAGTGCAAAACAGACTCCTTGACTGATAACTCTAATCCCACTTCTTTTAAGCTACTGCTTGCCATCTGAGATGCATTGCTCTTTCATCACTCAGTATAGCAAAAGTAACGGTGGTGGCCAAAATATTAAATACATCTTTAGAGGAACTTAACCTTTTATGGTAAATCAATGTGCTGCATTTAGAAAAAAAAAACGTTTTAGCTATAAAAAATGCTGAAATAAGGATGAAATTATTTAGCTTTGCTGGACATCGACCAGGCCACGGTTGGCTATATTTACTCCAGTTCAGCATCTGTGGAGGTGTGACATTCAGAACAGTGTCAACACATCGCAGAGTAAACACACTGTCAGGATTTGTAGTTTCTGCTCCCCAGTGGGAGACCTCAAGCAGACAAAACACAGAGGACCGCTCCAGGTAGAGCACCGGTCACTGCAATGCCATTTCTTTAACCCCACATGCTGTTATTGAAGCAACATCAAATTTTTGCTATCTTGAGCTTAGTGAAGTTCTCAGCCTTAGCTAAAAGATAAGGAGTTTTTTTTTTGTTTGTGGCTTTGATGTTGAAGCTCTAATGAGAACATATTACAACAAACCTGTAGGAAAAAAAAAACACACTCAGCAAATCAGTAAGCTGCTAAGCAGCTGTTTGAAGTGCCCTTGCCCGTACTCGTTGCTTCACATTTTAATGTGGAGAGATACTGTGCTTGTAATATACTGCGTGTTCCTCGCGATGACACAAATCAATAGATATACTAATCCTGGTGTATCCAGTGGGGCATTCTCTTATCCTGCTGGATTTTCACACACTAACTTTAAAATCCGTTGAGTGGTCTTTAGGGCAAGTTTCTTATTCCTGTCAGACGCAAGAGGGATTATGTACGATACTTAAAGCTTCACCCACTTAGAGTGTAACTTTTTTTTTCCACATGAGGCAAAAAACAGAAACTGAAAAAAGACAAGTTTTACATTTGCTGACATTGTGGGACATGATAAACAAACCTTAAAAACAGGGGTTGTGCAAAGATTGCCCCATCAAACTGGCAGATAAAATGCCTTCTGTTTTCTCTGGTTGTTGACATTTTCCAAACTCAGTGGTGAAAATGGAAGAAAGTCTTTGAATGTGAAACTGAATTGTAAACAAAAAAAAAAAGACAAGTTCGGTGCAGTGGTGTCGGGTGGAGGGAGCAGGGTGACTGCTGTTGTACTGCATCTATACAGCTGCACTCTTTTCATTGGATGAAGGGGTTGAAACATCATGTGCAGCTCTGACGGCGGCAGACTGCTGTGCGCTGGTGTCAAAATCATATTTCAGCCGTTCATTAGTGAGCAGTCTCGGCACACCTGGGCAGAAGCATGCTGCGGCCAATCACTGAACTTGGGTTTATTGCCAGTTTAATCACTGTGTGAAAAGTATTATATGCCAACCAGTGTGTGGTTGTGTTTTCAAAGTTCAAATTATCACTTCTCTGTGAGTTTGACGTGCTCATTGTGAGAGACCAGTGCTCATTTTCTTGTCCAAATAGCAAAGTCCAACAATATCAGTCCCAGTATTTTTGGTCAAGCACTGCTTTTAGACAGACTGGTGATTATACTTATAACAGACTATATTTGACTTAATCCACTCCTGTGTTTGCTTCAGTGATCCTCTTACCAGCACTTATTCCACATTAAGGGTGTTTAGAGTTGACATATTCTTGCCTGCTTCCTCCCTCCATCAATCTACAACTCCAACGCTGCTGTTTGTTGCTATTTTGAGAGTATCCAAAGAGGATAAAATGAGGCACCTGACTGATGGTAAATTATTCCCCCAATCCTCAAACTGTGCGTCAAAGCTTAGATTTATGACTCAACACACATCTAAGAGAGCATGATATCCGACATTGTCACAGAGTAAAGACTCAGCATGTAATTGAATTGAAAAGCACAAAGCCAGTGGTAGATCTCACTGGAAATCCCAAAGCCTGAAGATTTGAAACCAAGTCACGACCCTGGTAGCCATAAGTGCCATCCAAGTCAAATCCCAGTTGCTTGCATGTGTCTCTCTCTGTCACACAGAATCCAAACTCCCCCATCAATCGTGGCGGTAGGCGACACGATCCCTGACAACTTTTCACATCAGTCTGGGGATTAGAGGCATAAGGTTTACGCTGGCCTTGCCAGGATCCAGGATAACATTTTTTGATTCAGCAATTTAAACTAATTTCAAGGCTGGCTCTGCAGCAATTTTCTGGATCAATGGAATGTCATAGCTCACTTGGTCACTAGCCCTCTTATCGCAAATACCTAACACTGGGGGATGCTATGCTAATTGCTTGGTTTGGAGTGTTGGGAATCTTCATTTCTTGCATCTTAGCCTGACGTCTGATGGACAGAGCCACACATGTGATATAACTGATAAGTTGTTACCCCTCAATCAAGAAAAAAGACAAAATGTCAACATGACACGTTGTGTTGTTTGTACTGAATTGTATTTTCAATAAGTAGCTAGGCACTATTATAAGATGCTGCAGGAAATTCTGATTTGCCAAAGACTGAAAATAGCGTCAGAATAACAAAACTGTGGTGTTTTTTTAATGTAGTTTTATATAATTGCAACATTCGGAATGCTTTGGGCAAAAATAGTTGAAATGCATTGACTTCTGCGTGGATACTGACTGAGGCAATGTTGTGACACACAGTTCATGTAAATATACAACAATTGCATTACACATGCATGCTGTGTTTCATTTTAGCAGACTTGATAAATATGTACAGTTTTGATTCAATAACCACTGGACATGTACTGTTGTAAGAGTGGTTGAGGCCCTGAATACTGGATCATAGCATAAATAAATATCTAAAAATCATTTCTGTGGTGTCCCTTCAGGGTGGCACAGCTAAAGACATTATCTCTTGGGTTATTTATTTGTGAGTCTGACTCCCATTATTTCTTTGAACATAAATAACTCAAATGTTACAACTGAAATGTTAACGTTATGAAGAAACAGGGAAGTTATGGTGACAAAATGACCAAAAATGTTTGAATCTGTGACGTATTCAGCAGGGTTTCCTTTTTGCCTTATTTCTGCAGACATGCTATTTCAACTAAAGTCTGGCCTGGGACAAGACCAAAAAGCATTTTGGGGAAAAACAGTTTTTTTCTTCTCCTGGCAGGGTCAGGTTCCATTTTCCTATGTTTCAATTGCCAAGGACAGAGTGAAGCCTCATAGGGTTAAAAAGCAATTTCCTACATCATGACAACTGTACAAATGTATGGTGGCAAATGTTGGAGGAGAAAAGGGGGGAGGTGGGGGTAGATAAGGGGGTGAAAGACACCGCGGTGGCAGTGGTGGAGTAGAGAGGTTAATCCTGCTGTTTAATCTGTGGAGGTATGGGGGGGCCTTATCTCTGCCGCCTGCTGCCGTTGCGCTCTCCTTCAGCATCCAGCATCCCCGACTGTCTGACATCACTCAGCGCTGGGTGAGGGTGGTGGGGGCGGTGTGGGGGGAGAAGGGGGTTGGCTGGGGTGAAAGGGGAGAGGAAAGACAAGCTAGCTGCAGCCACATTAAGTGCCGATGCTACCCCAGACATATATGGTAAACATACCCTGCTGTGTGGCGACCACAGGGAGTCACATGCAGCTGATTCTGTTTGGCGTCCTGTGGGATTGAACACTGTCAGCCTCCATTTCCTTATTTGATTTGGTGAGACTGCAATGAGGGAAGAAACCAGCAAAGAAATGCTGGGACTTTCTGGCCTGTTATCAGACAAGTCTGTTGGCAAACCAAACAGCTGTCAACTACCCTCAGGCAGCAACGAAACAAAAAAATTCCCACATGGGCATAAATTTTAGCTAGCATGCCTATTTGTAAAAACTGAAACATTGGATTTTTACATGCATCAAGAAGCCACATCTCACTGCAGCTTAGCTCATGGCTCTGATTAGTAGATGACAGTGTATTATGCACAACATCAGCTCGTACTGTAGGCCTGCAGCAGGCTCCACTCGAGTGTAAGTAACAGCACAAAACAACCGACCCGCCTCCAGGAAGAGTGAAAAGAACACAGATCTCAAAATCTTTTTGATGGTGACTTACACTTGACCTTACAACCACCATTTAGGTTTCAGCCTTGGATCCAACTAAGTTTTCTGGAGGGCTTCATGCAATAACAAAAGCCTGTAAGACTGCAAATGGAGAGAGGCATCACGGCATTCACTGATTTAGAGCTGCAGTAATTACACAAATCAGCATAAAGAGGGAGATGTCAAGTGACTTCCTCAGTCATTTGATTTCACTCTTCCTGGCTGATGCTGTATGTAAAATAATAAAATGCATCAAGTAATGGAAAAAAATTAAATGATGTTTTTCCTTTGTGGGTTCTCCTTTATTGTTTTGATTGTAAAAATCAAAAAACATTGATTATTTCTACCTCTCTAGATAGTACTCTATTATTTTTTTAATTAAGTCATCTCTTGAGTCCCTATCACTCCCTAACTGCAAAACTAATGTCAGACTGCAGCTGACAGGATTTGTAATAATTAGAATTTAAAAAGATAAACACAAAACAACAAGTTACATGTTAGATGTAAAGAGGTAAGATGAACAGTTTCCAGCACCATCTAACTTATCAGTGTCTGACACAAACAAGAGAAAGAGGTACAGGTGTTGGCAGGAAAGATGCCCTGTTCTGAACTTTTGGACCTAATTAAAATGACCTGGAGTCCGCGCTCTTTCAAACACTATATTAATGCAGGAAATGAGCAACCCTTAGCTATGATACTGAAGAAATAAACAGACCGACAAAACAAATCCGCATCCAAGCCTCAGGCCACAAAAACAATTACCAGAAAATCCATTTATACATATACAGCTTCCTATCATTCTAATGACTCTATTAATGATAACATTCCATTGACTAGCTGAGGTCCTGACTCTGTTGTCCGTTTTGTTTATTTTTCGAGGGCAAACAAAAAGAAAATGCAGTTTTAACAGAAAATGCTTATTTTAGACCAAATGTGAAAGCAGCAGTAACACATCAGAATGTTGGAGATTTCGGAAATGCATGTCGATACTGTATTTGTTTAAACGGACAATTTCATTCAAAGGCCAGAATCAGGAGGACAGAGTTCTTAATCTGTGCTCGTCTCTAGCTACAGTGTCTGAAGGCGGTTCACCAACTATGTACAGTAGGTACGAGTGTATGAGCTGTTAATAAAAATGAGATTTGCAAGTATGAAAACGTTCTCAGTCCTCAGTTTTCCACAAATATAAGCCCCAGTAATATATATATATATATTACGTGAATCAGTTTGCACTTTATCTGAAAAAGACTGAGCAAATGAGATTGCCCTCAGATTAAAAAGCAGCTGGATGTAATTAAATGTCACTTTAGCACGTGGCAAGACAACACAGAGTCATCAAGATGGTCTCCGGGCAGGATATCTGTAAACATGCAAAAGGAGATTAAAAACACCTGAAAGCCAAGACAGCTGTCTCCAAAGGCGGCTGTCCTTATCAGAAAAATTACACCACCGGTCGCTTTAAAGTGGCAAAGGCAGAGATAATGTGATGTATTGATACAACTGCAAAACATCGTAGGCAGGAGGTAAAGGTGGATCACTGGGAGTTCAAAGGATGTGACATCGACACAAGATCTTCTGTTGATTTGCGTTTCTTTTTGCGACAAACAGCAGCAAATTTTTTCTGAAGATTCACAAACATTAGAATGTTTTTTTTCTATCATTTACTTTAAAGTTTTAGAGTATAATTTTAATCAGATTCTCAGGATTTTCAGAAACTGAGGGATTTTTTTGAACATAAAAGACCACAGACAAAACGATAGATTTGACTGCTTTTTAATTAAGAAGGAAAAATCTGATGATCAGTCGAGATGGAGGAGCACACACTTTGAGTTTATTCTCAGGTCATAGTTAATCAGCCTGGAACATAACTTGCAAAGCGAGATGGAGGTGTGTTGGAAATTTCAAATTGCAAACAGGGCAAGTGCAGATTACTGCAACAAGCTAACAAGTATGCTGATGTTCATCAGGTTTCTGATCCAAAATCCATTACTGTTTCATTTAAAGTTCAGAATTTAAAAAAAAGGCCTCTGTTCTGGCCAAAAACATCATGTTAATAAACACACTAAGCACATAGACACAGGATCGCTTGAGCAAAAAAATCTGTTACAACTAACCTCAGATCAGGAGAAGAGGCAAATCTGGCCCAACATTTGCCCAATTATCTTCTAGTGTGGGTTCAGTTGTATCTATAAAGGTAGCTGATAGTAAAATGTGTACGAGTGAATTTCAAATTAGACATGAAGGTCATTTTTAAAGGGAACTTATGGCATTTTTTTTAACATTAACAACATTTTCAAACAATGGACGTCTGAACAGTCTCAATTATAATTTCATGTTATGGCAGTGGCAAGGGTGTCCTTCGTGTGTGTCATAAGTTTTTTGCTTAATCATTTTGATGTCCTTTTTCAAGCTTCAAGACCGACTTGTACTCACAAATTCTGACCATCAAAGATAATATGTTTTGCACATTTAATGGGAGTTCAGTGTGGTGGATTTGTGAGGTGTTTAACATTTTTTTTTAAAACCTTTCTGAGAGCACTTAACTGAGCACCATAATGACCAGACAAATTGGCAAAATGTGGGAAGATTTTTTATTTGGTTTCTTCATTGCAATGCTGTATTTCTTCTTCTGTGGTACGCTCCAGCCAGCAGTGTTAATGCACAGTTGATGGCTAATGACAGGTGTATTAAGTGATCATGGGATTTTAATGGCCACTTATCCCTGGCTGTCGAAGTCTACAGAAAGCTGCTGGGAGCTACCGCAGTGGCTGTCTGTCTGCCAAATGGGCAGCTTTCTGCTCACAGCCTCTCAGTTTCTCCCAAGTTTCTTTTTGACTTTGTTCTCTTCAACCAGAACAACACGTTCATTTAAAGTGACAGAACATGTGTGTCATTGTTCTTGAGGGCCTCTTTTTCTCAAAGCAGCTTCGGCAAACCTGTCATTTCTTATTTCTTGGGGAAATGGTCATGTACTGATTTTAAACATGCAGTGAAGCACAATACTTGTAAGTTAATCATTAACCTAGCAATGCCCATTAATCTGTTTGTGCATTTATCAAAGGTTATCTGATTGAGATCCTGCAACCTGCTTATAAAAGGAGTTTTAAATAATTAAGAGGGACAGTAAATGAAATCAGTCATGTTTAACACAATAACAAAAGTCTGTCACAGTCAAGCAAAGCGTTGTGGTTACATCCATTATTTCTCCTTTTCTCATTCAGAATATTTACAAATGGGTATTTATTAAATAATGTGAGGAAATTCTGATTGTAAAAAAGCCTGCACCATCGGTAGCTTCAGTGTCATGCATCTGCAGAGAGGAAGCCAAGTGTTCAGAATGGATTCAGATAATTGGTTTTTTATTAGATAAGCATTAAAAGGAGTATTTAATGTTTTTTTTGTGTGAGTGTTCTGACATGCCGCAAATGTTATTTTCTCAAAAATAATGAGAAGGTGAAATGAGGAGGCTGGCTGCTCACCTTTGAACTGTGTATCCTAGAGGAAAGAGGTAAGAAAGCGTTTTCTCTCTCCCTTCCCTTTGGCAAAGAACATTTTTCACTGCGGTCCTCGTGGGGAACCTTCTAAAACACATCCAACACCCACATAACTTCGATTTAAGATCTGTACCTCAGCTCGTAATATCACAGACTAACATTTCACAGTATCCAGCCACGATGCTTTGTCTTACGTTCCTGGTGGTTTTAGGAACAAATGATTACCCCTGGGGTATCAGTCCTCTGTGAGCTCTTGGCTGGAGTTCCCTACAGCAGTATCTAGCTTCAGGCCTTTTTGATATAATGGTGATTTGACAATGGTGAGGTAGTGGCCCCGCGGCCCCTGTTTGGCTCGCATCTGCTCCTTCTAAGAAACATTATGCCTGAAGACGACATCTATCAGTACAGCCTGCATCGGTTACTCTTTGGATCAAGTAATCCCTTTCTCATGCTAACTTCACACATCTCATCAAGTCGCATTTCAAATGCCAGTGCTTTCATTGATTTCCATTAGCGCAGTTCACATCCCTCGGGTGAAGCTACAGCTATGTTGGTCAGGATATTTGACCATTCAGGCTGTTTAACACACTTCAATGCCTTTGGAAACCAGTGTGGTCGTACGGTGCACTTGTGTCCCTGTCAGCTGTGTGGTGGTATACTGTATATACTGATTAAAATAAAAGGGACAGTCCTCGACAAGTATGTCTTTCCCTAGCTGACATTAACTCACACTTTTTCCACCTACTGGACTGCCTTGGCAGCAGCTCAGTAGTGGTGCTCTTGCTGCCTCAGTGCAGAACATAAGGTCCATTTGGAAAACAAGAGCTGATCAGTCCATTCCCTGTAGGATAGTAGAGGGAACCAGAGAGCTGGGCCTTTTCTGACGGCACGCAGCACTAAGAGCCATTCGGTGGTCCAGTAGAGATACTTGGATGTCATGTTAGATCACATCACACATACTGCGAATAAGGTCAGCATTGAAAAGTGTGGAAGACATCAGTGGCTACAAGGACAAAGCTGAGTCAAGATGGGAGGGAGAATTATTAGACAACCACAGCTGCCTCTCAAGGAGAGACAGAAGTCCATGTAAAATAAAAAATGTCTATTCAATCCTTTTAGGTCACATCCCTGGTTGAACTGTTTACTTACTTAACTATGTTAGTTTAAAAATAAGTTCCTTTTGGTGTTTTTATATCAAAAAGAGTGGTCCTTCAGGATTGAACAAAGGCTAACGTTAGCCTCTGACTTGGTGTTGGTTAGATAACTAACACCATAATCCTCTATGACTGCTATGATGCAGCCCACTTTTCAATGGTCCAATTAAACTGCTTCCAGTTTTGTTCTCCTTGTACATCCTGTTTATGCCTGAAATATGTCACTAATTTAGATACTCTCAAAATGCCTTTTTAGGTGGAATTTGACAAGAAAACATCTGTTTTCTTAGTGACAACCTAGTGATGACCTTAGTGATGTACTTGCCGAAAAAAAATTAACAACCTACTACATGGGGTTTCTTTTCCTAGGCTACAACATAACACTACACAAGACAACCTAATTTCAATCTGGGTTACATTTGTTGGATTCATCCTTTAAGGGCTATTAGAAGGAATGCATGTTTAATGCAGCTCCACACTGAGTTCACTTTTCAGATGTGGAGTCTGAGCCCACTTCTTTTATACAGTCTCTGCGGTTTTTAAACCAGTTAAAAAAAGCAGCACAGTTTCAGAAGTTCAAATTGAATTAGTTAACTATAATTTTAAGGTAAGTCCTGAGATACATAAGCTAAAACATTCTATATCAGAAATATCAATATAGTATATGAACTAAGAATATGTAAATACTAATAAAGATTAAATTATACATTTCCAAAATTTAAGGCAATATGGGCTACTCGAGGAAATAAAATGTGTGATGTTGATTACAATGGTATTTTTACGTTCAGACTGTACAGAAAATGCATTGGCTACAATGGCTCTCTATACAATGTACATGAAGCAATCAAGACACTTTTTGCAGCCTCACCCATCCTGCTATGAGCAGGAACGTAAAAAACGTTCATAAAATCGCTAAATCAACACAAAATCCCAGCAGGGTACTTCTGTGTCACGGGGTTTGTTCTTCTGACCTCTTGTGTGATGATCACGCCTCTGTGCTGCAAAGATCAAGCACTGAGCTGCACGTGCCTCACCTAGCAAGAGCAGCACTGGGAATGCTTTTGTCAGCAATATGTGAGTGCCTTCACTAAATGTCAGATAACAAGGCTGAAGGAAAAAAGAGGTGCATGCACACACAAGCTCATTAAGACGTGCTATGATCTCCCTGGCCTCAAGTTGTATCACTAGGTAGTTGTAAAGAAAATTTAGCCGGGGAGAAAGTCAATGAAGTGATGATGAAAATGAGCCTCCCTGATGCAGCTGATTGATTTTTTTCAGTGAAAAATAGCAAGTGCGTTGGGAGCACTTGTCGGCACTACACAAATCGCAGGTAAAAGGTATGGGGAATCGTTTTCACAAGGTCCTCTCACGCTGCCTGAATTTATCTTTGAGGGTGAGGGGCTACTGTTCTGTATGCTTTGAGTTGAAGTGTTTTCACCTTGACTGAAAAATCTGAACCAATCATAAATTAGAAGACTCACTCTGGGCTTATTTTTTTGTATCCTTGCTAACCATTAAAAAATAAAAATGTCAGAAAATCATTTTTTGTGTGACAGATCAGAGAATATGTACTTATGGCGAAGCGAGCCCTGCAAACATTTAGACAGTTAATCCATACTGATGCCTCAACCTTTATGAGGGTTAAAAGAAGCCTGAGCAAAGCCTGAACACAGCACTGAACCAGCAATTAGATGATGTCTAGTCATCCATAACTGTCACCTGCACACTTCTTTGATATCCGGACCCCAACATTAGCCTCTTACAGCAATAAGCAGCTAAATGGGGTTCATCTCAGATCAGGGGCAGAAAACTTTAGACTGAAAAAGTAGAGTTTCATTTAAAAAAACCCTGATTTAATCTTCATTTGAATGCTCCAATGTATAGAGTTTAAAAAATCCCTAGATTGATCTTCACATCAAAATGCACAAGAGAGATGCTAGTTTTAACAAATATGTGGCTGTTTAATCTTCTTTCTACTAGCAGCAGAGCCTAAAGGGAACAAAGACAAAGGTGAAAATGAGCCAGAGTTTGAACTTCTCTCTTTCACTCTCTTTTTTTCTTTTGTTACACAACCATTTTTGGCACTTTTCTTGTGAGCCACAGAATTTAACACTATGAATGTCTTCAAGCACAGACTCTCTGAAAATCAGTGCAAATATTCCAAAGACGGACAGAATTTTACTATGACAGCCAGCATGTTACCTCACCTTCAACTGTGGCCATCAGATCAGATACAACACTTTGAATTTCTGACTCGTTCTTTCAAACACTTCTATTTTATTTTAGCCGAGCCCTAACGGGTGAAAAACTCCCGCTGGAGGACACTGTACAACTGTTTTCACAGCCTGAGTAGTGCTCATTGTGACGTAAAATTGATAGAGTGTCTGTGTAAGTTTCCAGAATTTGCCAGCCTAGGGAGGGAATGTGATAAAATTGTTTTTTTGCGAGCACTGATGTTGGTAAAAGTGGTGTATCCTTCACGCTTCATGACCACGGCAGGTGTGTGGATTAACATTGAAAGCTACAGGTGTTACAATCATCTCAACTTCTTTCCAAAATGACCAGGAATTTTGCATGACATTAATAATAAAACAACTAAATCCTGACAGAGATCATGACGTAGGTGCTTTGCATTGTTATCCGCTCATCAGACTGTAAAATTGTAAAAATCATCAGCAGCTTGTTCATTTCATCTAAGCCCGTTTGAACTTACTGACTTCTTTCATGTCCTAAGTGTTTGCTATGCACGGCCCGTCAGCTCAACATGACTGTGAATATAGAGTGAAAAGATTAAATGTAAAAACAGAGAGAAAGCCTCTCTAATGGCAACATCTTTCACTGGAGTGGAGGATGTGAAGGAGGTAGGTGGTGGGAGGAGCGGGGTGGGGGGTCGGGAGAGGAGTTGGGGAGGGGTGAACAGATGAACTGATGGCCTTTCGCTGTGTTTTACAGGACTAAAGCCTGGCCAGGATTGTTCTCTGCTTCCCAGAAGACACCAGTCAGCTGCTGGAGGCTAATGTTAATTAGAGCCTGTCAGCAGAGCAGCCTTTAAAGAAGGGTCAGAGAAAAGGTCAGTGTGCTATATTCTAATTATTTTACATGTTTAAACCAGAGCCTGTTTTTCTCTTAGATATCTGACACCGACATGATCCAATGATCGTTCTTCCATAGTGGTATTTGTCTGTCTACATAATGGAAAAGGGGAGCTTCACCCACATTCACTGTTGATAAAAACATCTGATCCATTATCTAAAACTAAGGAGTCTGAAAAGCAATTTAACTGTTGTTGACTGACTGTTGACTTATGCAGCCTTTGTGATGGATGACTTTTTTTTTTTTTTTTTTAAACAAGACTGTCCTCACAAGAAAAATGCCAGCATTTATCATTTGCTAAAAAACCTTACATGAACCACACCTCAAGCTATTTGAAGTATGATCACTGTCTTCTGATGTCCATTGGAGCTGAGGCAGAATTACCAGGATACTTTTGTAAAGCTGCAAAACCTCATAAGGTCAAGGTGAGTCCAAAAAAATTCGCCTGACAAGAATGTTAACCTTAAATGAATCTGCAAAACTCTGGAATTTATTTAGTTGTTATCTGTTCTGTTTTGCATTTAGTGTTTTAAAAAACTCTTTTCTACAGCATCTGCACAAAGCAACCACAGGTATCAGAATTAAAGCTGTTGAGGTTGTAACAAACGATTGAAGAGTGCTTAGAGTAAAGAATCTAAGACACTTTAGGAATAGTCTGAGACTTTCTTCTCTTATAATTTCCTGAGGTGTGTCCTTGTCAGGATCTACATGAGAATATAATACATCTGTCAAGTCTTGATGTTCCACAAGAAGCTACAGCCAACAGCAATTAGCTAAGCTTAGATAATTATAATAAAGACTGAGCACAGAAGGAAACGGCTAGCCTAGCTCTGCCTTAAGGTAACAAATCCACCTATCAGCACCTGTAGCTTATTAATTAACACATTACATCTCATTTGTTTTTACAAAAATTAAATTGAAAAACATCAAGTTGCTCTTTATGGGGAGTAACATGCTGCACTATTTTTTGGCTCAATGTGTGGATATTACTGTGAGATTGCTAGGCATCAAGTGGACACATATTTTCCAAAATGTCAGACTATTATACTATAAGCTTATATAACCTTTAGAGAAATATCATGGTTTTGTATAACAAATATAGGTAGATGGAGATGATGGTTGTGATTAAAGAGAAGTAACATCCACTGATGGAAGGAAATGGAAAACAGTGAGTCCAACCTCATGATTTACATGATCCAATACCAATATCAATACAGAATACAGGATCCAGTGTGCTCTATATGTAATGTGGTGTAAAGGAAGTTAACTTAACTTATTTATTATTGTAGCCTTAACCTAAAAAAACCTTCAAGACAGTTGTTGCAGATCTGAAAATGATCTTACAAGTTATTTGGTTTTATAGTTTTTAGAGGGCAAGACAAAGCAAGTTTATTTATGCAGCACCATTTAGACACAAGGCAACTTAAAAAGCTTTAACGGGGCTTAGAAATACATTAATAATAAAACATTAAGAAAAAAATAAATACAGTTGCAATTAAAAGACAGTTAAAACAAAGGCAAGTAAAAAGTCTAAAAAGCTATGAATTTAAAATAGGTTATGATCTACCTTTGTAGAGGCTGAAGTAAACAGAAATGTTTTAAGCCCTGATTGAGGTGAGTTTAAATGAGAACACTTGAAGTGGATCTAAGGCGTTTAGGAGGCTCGTCCCACAGGTGGAGAGCATAAAAACTCAAAGCTGCCTTACCTTGCTTGGTTTTGACCCTGGGAACACAGAGTAAACCCGTCCCAGATGACCTGAGGGGTCTGGAGGCTTCACATTGTACAAGCTTGGGCCCGTGACCATTTAGTGCTTTGCAGACAAGTAAAAGGATTTTAAAATCCTTTAACACACAGGGAGCCAGAGCAGTGACTTAAGGACTGCAGTAATGTGCTCCACTTTCTTGGTGTAAGTGAGGACTCGGTCAGCAGCATTGTAGGCAGCTGCAGCTGTCTGATTGATTTTTAAAATCCTGTGAAGACACCATTACAATAGTCTGGCTTGCTGAAAATGAATGCATTAACACATTTCTTCATATCTTGTTTGGGCAGAAACCCTAAATTCTTGCTATATTTTTAATCTGGCGGTATGCTGATTTTTTTTTATTTTCTTTATGTGACTTTTTAAATTTAGTTTCAAGTCAAGTTCTGTCATTCATCAATAAAATCCAGAAACTCAGCAAGATGAGAGTCTCTAGAACCCATTGAGTAAAATCAGAGATATGCAGAGAGGAGGAAAGAATTCAGCCTTGTTTGTTCCTGTTGTTGGCTGAGCTGAAGGCAACATCATTCGGAGGCTGTTAACCCACAATGCATCAGGTGACACCTGTCTGTCCTATGCTGACCTTCCCATTTTGTCCCCAACCTGTCCTGTGTATCCTCTCTAGCAATGTCAGACAGAAATCTCCCAGGGCCAAAGTGTGCCACGTCCATTCACTGCTTCCACCCTGTCAACCAGCAAACATCTTCAGATTGGATTGCCTGACCCAACCCCCACCCCCCGGGGTAAACAGACTGCCCCCCCTTTGCCTGCCAACATACAGGTGGAGACAGGTAGAAATGTGTGTCTGTCTCTGCTGGACATTCATCACACCTGCTTCCCCTTTTGTATCCACTAACCAATGTGGCAGAGATAATACAGCATTAGAGTCCTCACCTTCATCATGCTGACATTTGTTACGCCTCAGCAAAGGCGCTGTTTGATCCAGCACATGTTTCAACATCACATCTTTAATCTGTGTAAACAAGTCAAAGGCCAGCGTGGCTTAGGAGGCAGAGGATGGAGAAACATTATTCAGACTGAAGTACGTAGCATGCCGGGTGAAACCTATCAGAGATTAGAGTGTATAGTCATGTCATGAGGAGTCAAGACAGTCATGTCCTGTGTTTGTGTGTGTTTGTGTGTGCTTGCACATGGGAATGTGGCTCTAGCAGGTGTTTTCTTGTGTGATATTTGAGTGGAGAGTCCTTGTTCAGGTATTCCTGTGTGTGTTCCAAACCCCAGGCTGTATATCATAGAGCACTGTGTGACGTTTGAAATTAACATTTTTAATCTGCAGCGTTTTCCCTCATAATGTTATCCGCTTTACTGTCGACAAGACCTGAGAGGAGGGGGAAACATTAATCTAAGAAAAACATTCATTTTACAAACACCATTAAACACTTTTTTAGTCTACGTAACTGATAATAAATGATTCATCAAGACAGCGAGTGTGTATGTTTAAAAATATTTTGGTTTAGTATTTAAAACACGTCATATCATATTTATATGTGAAAATCCATGATGAAAATCATTTTTCAAGAATTTGCATTTAAAATGTTAAATTAGGGAAAGGCCAACAAAAAAAACACTCATTCAGTGAGAAGAAGAGTATGGATGATACATTCTTCAGCACACTCTGTCCTTCATCTCTTTAATGTCTGATGCCAGCAACAGTGAGCATTTGTCTCTGATGACTAATGACTGGGATGTTGATAACAGGCATCATAACAACCCATGATGTATGTGGACTATTATGCTGTAATATTACATTTGTTCTTCAGGCATGTGCATTTGTTAAGCTAAACATTTGAAAATTATTTTGCAAAATGATTTAATGCTGATTTTTATTCTCAGTAGGCTGAAGTCAGTGCTGAGATTACATTAGAGCCAGTTGACCTTAATGAGCTATTTCACTGACAGATTCATTTAAAACCGCAGTGAGAATGTCATATCTGCGTAAATTTAAAGCCTTGTTCTCATCTGAAAAGAAAACACAGTGCAGATGGAGGTGAGAGCAAATATAAAAGTGAAATAAAATATATAAAATCACAGACACACCACAAAATGAAAGCCCACAGCTCCACCTGATCAATTCGAGTCCTGTTGAGACTTCACGATGCATACAAGGTGGCATATCTACCCAAATGAACTCCATTGGTGCATTCACTGACCAGAGATGGAGTATACCTCTCTGACTGAGCAGCACGCTAAGAGAAGAACATCAGTCAGAACACAGTCGCTATGTGACGCAGTCAATTTGTATGAAGAAAATTACAAGCTCGCACTGCCAGGTCCACTGTTTAATGTGCTGCAGTTTGAGTGTAAGGTGGATCTTTCACCATATTGAACATGAGAGCATTTAAAATGAATAAAAAACAAAGACAAATATTCATAGATTCTTGGTGAGAATATAATAAATCTTTTTAAAATGTCTTTTTTTAAGAACCTAATTTAGTTGATCTGCCATCCACTTTGCTCAGGACAGAAATATCTTGATAGATATAGGAAGAATCGCTATAAAATCTTGAGTATTTGTTTAATTTTTAAGGGTGTTATTCTGAACCATGTCTGCATGTTGTAATAATTTTCTGAGTGGCCATGCTAAATCTCTCTCAGCTTATTTGTTATTGTACTAGCATGCACTTATCCTTTCGTTTCTGCTGGTCTTATTAAAAATTATAATTGTGTCAAATTTTGTCAAAAAAACAAGAAGTATTTTTTTTTAATTTTTGTATAACTTTATTGTGTTTTTAAACAAAACATATTTAAAATTAGGTCTGTATTACCCTAGTAATATAAGAAATATTCATGATATATTTAGTTTTTGTGTGCTGTTTATTTTTTATTAAAAGAGCTTTTGAAAATATGAACATTTAATGAGTCGTTTAACTGCAATCTTTTGCAGAGTCCTACAACATGTTGTAAAAATTAAAGGGTCAATGTAAAATTTTACAGAATTTTTTGAGAGCAAAAAGGGATCAAGTCCAAACTGTCTGGAAACTACATTACGTGATACAGCAGCTCAATGCAATAGTTCCCCTGAACAGGAAATAGTACCGGAACATGGCAGTTTTATGCTTTGTTAGTAAAGGTCAGGCCAGCACATTGATGATGTGCCTTTTATCTGTCTCAGCAGCAATCTGTTTAAAATTACCTCATTATGTTGATGACCAAATCAAATGCACCCCTGGGCCCTCTGCACTCCTCCTTAGATTCTACTTATGCCAAGTCACGGGCTACCAGTGCCTTCATGTTAGACCTGACGGGAGCTGTAGGGCATCTAATACTACATGTATGCCAGCTAAGCCATGACATGTTATTAATTAAGTTAAGCCCTTCTTGTCAGGCTGCCTGATCTCCTTATTAGTATCACAAACAGGTGAGGCTTCAGGCTTCTTCACCAATTTAGATCGTGATGAGGATGCAATGAGCTAACAAACTGAACATTTATAAAATACTCAGTTATGGAAGTTTTTATGTTAATGATGACTTCCATAATGACTTCATAATCTATTTTCTGTTTGTTTATATGAATCATATCATTACTGTTTACACTGCATTCAGAAAAATTAAACAACAAGAACAAAGAAAATACATATGTATATTTCCTTTCAGGGTGCAGGATGCAAACTGAAAACTTTAAGGATGCTGAATGAAAATTCAACCCCAAGCAGTATCAGAAAGCATCCACATTCTGGCACAATTTCAGATTTCACAGTTTAAAAAGATAAACTAAACTGTGATGAAAAAAAATGTAAATTCATAGAAAAGTTTTTGTATCAAAAGTGTCGAAAGGAAGTCAAGATAGACTTTCTCAGAGTTTAGTTTAATTTAACTGTCTGTTGTAATTACAGCATAAATATGCTAAATGAGCAACATAAAGGTTTGTAAATCTCATTTGTGGTTTATTTAAGTTGTTTTCTCTACTCTTATTTGTGTATGTATGCACAGCAGTCTGGATATGCTCTATTTTAATTAGCTGTGTCTTTTTAAGTTCAGGCTGCCTGGTCATATTTAAACACATAACAGTAGGGAAAAAAAACAAAACTCTATTACCATCATTAGGTCTTGCACCAATTTGTCTAACATGCAGAGACTAGCAGAGAGTTAAAGCTGAGGAAGAAGAGGCAACAGACTGTGGAAACATGCCTATAAGGTCTGCTGGAATAATATTAAAGGAAGCTCACATTCTTACTTATCTCCCAGAAACACTTGAAGTTGTTTCAAAGATCGTAATGTAAAACGGAAGAAAAAGTCAAGTCAAAATCACATCAAAAGACTCCATGCCGAGCGAATGTTTTCATTCAGAACGTGTAAGTGGCCACCCGAGTTCTTATTGATCAGGTTACAGCACTGAAAGAACACTCACAATCTCTGGACAGAAATCAAAAGCAGTCAAACCTTGACACTGAGCCCACTGGGATCTGTACTATTAAACAGCTCTGTGTGATTGTTGATAACATTTCTCAAATATCAAATGAAAGAATCATTTGGCACCGGGCCTAAATACACAACTGATATTCAATGTTTGTGGCTGCACATACACAACCATGAGCAAAACAGGACATTCGCAAGGTGGGCAAAATGGAGTCTACGGGCTATAATTGCACAGCAGCCACATTAAATGCAAGTTTTTGAAAGCACTGTTGAGTACCACCCAGATAATTCTAACCATCATTAACCTCTGGCTGACCCTCATTCAGCTTCACAATCCCCCAGATTCTGAGGATTAATGCTACATTTAAATAATTAGGGTCAGCAGTGGACAAACATCACCTATATAAAACCTGATCTGACATGGCCGCTGCTGAATTTAATAAGACCGTGCAGCTACAATGAGCTGTCATACTATATGGAACCGGTATGAAATGTGGTAGGAAATAACACTGTGATTAGTCTGCTTTATGCAGGAGGCTGTTCTGTTTTATTATAATCCACATGTACTGAAAGACATTTATGCACAAGTGCAGGTAAAAATAATAAAGTGAGTTTAAGCTGTCTGAAAGTCAGTAGTTTGTATGTATTATAACACTCTTCATGTAGTGGTCCTCAATTATCAGACCATGTTTCGGAAGCAAAGCCCAATCAGAAACATTAGTATCCATCACTGCAGTGTGCACTATGCAAGAGTAGGTTGAACCTTTGAAGACAAAAATGTAGGTTGTGCATTCTGGTAGACAAACACGTTGATCAATTGACCATTCAACAAAACAATACGTTGAGACAAGGTTAGTAAAGACCATAAACAAACCGTGGAAAACTGCAAAACAACCTGCACGACAAAGCCAACAATCTTTCAGAAACAGTGACTGTGATCTAACTTAATAACAGACACAGACATAGCAGACAGCTGTTTTTGCAAAAAGCTCTAAAACCTGATTGTTCACTGCCTGCTCAGCAGCTGACAGCAGGCAGACAAATTTAGCAATTAGTTGGTGAACACAAAGGAAATCAAACAGAATGTAATCATAACAACTGCGTAATACAATTTTTGATAAATCTGAAAAACAAGTATTGCTAATTTGTAACCAGACATGTTTTGATTTCTGCTAGAAATGCAGTTAATATGGGTCAAAAAAGTACAGAGACAGGCCACTGGTGGCAGTATAGAGTGATGATTTGTAAATGAATCTTGTGCATACAAATGGGAACACCCACACACAGTCCTGCCAATGGTTTATTGCTACTCCACTGATTGACAGCTGGCGGTGGTGACTGGCCAAAAAATGCCTCAATGTGGCACAATAGGAGAAAGTAAGAAATGCACTGAAAGTGTTTGTTAGGCCTCAGACATGCACACAATGTGTTCTTTGAAAGAAAAATGTAACTTAAAACTTTAGCATAGAACATATTTACTAACATGTTAAATGAACTTAACATTTGCCATATAAGCTTAAGTTATACAACTAGCCAAGTGCTAATATGCATCGACCGAAATATTGGAGACATACAGTATTATGAGTGCTGAATATAAAATAACCCCCTGCTAACAGAAGGCGTTATTTCTGCCCTCATCAACCCACTAGCATTCCTCGCACTGAATCTCATTTGACACCTGCTGTTGGTATTTTGGATCAGCGTGATGTACAGCATTAACATCCATTTAAATGTAATGCACTCTGCCACTTATCTATATTAAACAATGTGAGGTGTGTGCTTTGTGGCTGAGCCACTTTCAGACTGAACCTGATATAAAGTTACTGTAAATCGCCTTTTAAAAGACTATGGTGCAGTGCCATGTCCCAAGATTGCAGAGGAGCCTTCTCTGTCAGCCTTCCAGGGTGAGAATTACTTTAGCACAAGCAAGATGGCACTTCAAACAGCTAATTGATCCATGCATTGGAAAATATAATCTGGAAATGTGACAAATACTTAAGGATGCTTTAGAAGTGCTAATTAGCAATATTGATCTCATATAATGTTAAAAACAGCGAGCCCATCTCTCAACACGCAATCTACTGTGGGACTGAGGTTGCCAGCTCACCACTTTTTTGAAGGGCATTTCTCCCTGAAAGCTTTGATGGTAAAATGTCTGCTTTGTTTGATGTGTGTGTGTGTATGAGTGTGTGTGTGTTTGTGATTGGGAGGAGGGTGTGTGGTTTGGAAATATTTCTCCTCTCTTCTTGTTTCTCTCTCTCTTGGTCTCAGCTAATGTCTTTGCTACCATTTGAGGTTAAAATCAACGTTGCCTTCGGCTTTAATGGCAGAATGAGTGACAGGTCAGTGACAGGAAACAAATGTGAGCCTTCATCACGCTGGGCATCCACAAAACACTCTGCAACCCCACGGCCGCGCTCTGAATTGCTAATTCGTTTGTGATGAGGACGACAGGGAACGTATTTATAGGGGAGAAAACCATGGGTGTCACAGAGTCTGACCGGGCTTCCATTTACAAAGTCATCAATTCAGTGTGTTTTTCAGTTCCTCCACCGCTCCCAGACAGAATGGACAGTTTTCTGTTTTCAACAACACTGATCAGCCTCTGAGCTGCTGGGACTGGGAACATTAGAGGAAAAATGATCAGCTAGGCCTGGAGAAATGGCTCACCGCTGGGAGGCTTTGATTGACTTCCCTAGGGGGAAGATCTCCTTCGAGGTCTCTGTTGATATACTAGCCCACAATGCAGCTGAGAGGACAGCAGGTGTGTGTGTTTGTGTGTGTGTGTGTGTGTGCATGTGTATAATGCTGAAGAGCAAGAGTAACAAAGGGCCAGCACAAGAGAAGGTGGGATGTCTGGCCCACTCTGTGTGGGATGTAAACTACTCGTATGTTTTCTATTTTGAGTGGAGTGAAAAGCTGCTTTGTGTTTCAGTTTTAAGGCCAAGACTTCAATGTGAAAAGCAAAAATGTTGCAGTTAAACAAGAAAAGTGTGGAGATGGTATGCAGTGTGCAAGTGTGCAGAGGGTAAAGAGATAACTGCCATCCTATGAACCAAGCTTAAAGATTCCCTTCATTCTAAGATTTGTATTTTTCTAATGTATAAATCCTCAAAAATGTTTGACCTTGACTATAATGATTCATATCCGTGCAATGTTTGTCATTAAAGGGATGTTTTCACGTTTCTTTACTGAAGGGGACGCTGTCTGTGCAATTCCCTAAAATCTTTGCTTAAATATACCCAATACAAGCTGGATTTGCTATGACATAAATTCAAGAGCAAATCGAAGGCAAGGAAACCACAGAGCCTCAGCACAGATCAGACATGCCTGTGCATAGAGTGAGAGTTTATGTTTGCATGACAACCAACGCTGTGTCAGCCACCGCCAGTTTCAAGCTAACAAGCTAACAAGCTAAC
>JAPZDY010000005.1:16327810-16343714 GCA_029783645.1 Ctenochaetus hawaiiensis
TTAAATAAACAATTGACCTTCTATTTTTTTTACTATTTTGGAATCGAAATAAGGAATCGTTAGGAACCGGAATCGATGAGCAGAAACGGAATCAGAATCGGATTTATAAAAATCCTAACGATACCCATCTCTAGTTGTTGTACAGT
Organism: Ctenochaetus hawaiiensis; assembly: GCA_029783645.1. Classification (NCBI taxonomy): domain Eukaryota; kingdom Metazoa; phylum Chordata; class Actinopteri; order Acanthuriformes; family Acanthuridae; genus Ctenochaetus; species Ctenochaetus hawaiiensis. The sequence continues at coordinate 16,327,957 of JAPZDY010000005.1, forward strand.
CATTTCGATCCAGGAGCTACAAGCCACCAGCAAGCAGTGCAGAGAAAGTGCTATATAAACAGCCTCTGCAAACAATACTGGCCCTCACATTAGATAAGTAAACTCTGGTAGTGTTTTTGCAAAGAAACCCCATAGCACAATGAGCACATAGTGCTTGAGATACTTTATTAATTATAACTGATTCAATCTGTGGTTCTTAAATACTGAATAGAAAAAGAGATGTAAGATAGGCGAAGCAAATAAATGAACAAATGGTCGGCTCTGTCAGGGCCACCACGCAGGTGTCTGTGTCAGTTTATGCTCCTGTCTGGCCCCACACTGCCTTGAATAATGCTGAATGTGGAGGGAAGAGAGTTGTACTCAGGCAGACAGGATTTTTTGGTAGCCAGTGCCGTGAGAGTACTGGTACTCTGTTGCAGCTTGGTAAGATCTAGTGAAGCAAAAGGGGAATTTCTAAACAAATGTCAAAATAGCATGCTTTTCCCACTTTAAATTTAAAATCCTGTCTGACAATGTAAATTTTTAGTTGCTAAAATTGTTGTGTAGAACGTGGGTCATCAAAGTTGGTCCAAATGCCACAGGACATCTTTTTGTTACCAAAAGAATTTTCAAAGTTTTCACCAAATTACCACTAAACAAGAGTGTGCTGGTTGCAAAAACAATGATGCATACATATCAAAATGTCAACACACAAAACTCCTTTGCAGCAAACATACATAAACTGCAAACTACATTTGTGTCTGGGTGTTTGATCCATTTTTGTAATTAGCCATACTCCAACTCAACCTTCACTTGTTAATTAAGGCTAAAAAACACTTTATTTGCAGCTTACTGAGGGTAGCTGTTCTTAAATGGATCAATTTTACAGGTTTTTCTACCCAAAGTGCAAAAACTGTACAATATCTGTAGAGGTTACAGAGAAGTTGATCAACAAAAATGAGTCATTCATCAATGTTTGTCTGTTAATTTTCTTCTAATTAGGTTACTTATTCCTATTTACAAAGGCTACTTTAAGTAATTGAAAGGGATGAATGCTAAGATACCTGGTATAGTTCTTATATTGGTTCTTGTTGGTCACTCGATAACATTTAATTGAACTGACTTGAGGCAGTTGATGTTAGAGTTGGTCACACTTCATCAAATGGTTGTATGTTGTCAGTAAAATATGCAGCTTTGTTAGGTCCACATGCTCGTTTTCAATGTCTGTTGCATAGCATATGCAACTGCATACCTTCTTGATATTTTGAAAAAAGTAAACGTTCAGTGCAATCAACAAGGTGAGTCAACACATTTTTTTTTTTTTTTTTTAACCAAGGCACCATCATGTCTGTGAATCAGCCTATTTCCATTCCACACCAGCTCCCTCATTTTAGACTAATGGCAAAAGATCCCTTGTGGTGAAGCATCTTTTCCCATCTCACTGCCAATTGTACAGGACATCTTTCACATTCTGTCTGTTCTTTGACACTGTCCCTTTTGGGTAGCTACAACAAGCAAGAAATACGCAAAACATAGGAGGGTCTTCAAGGTATATGATTGAAATACTTAAAAAAACATGATCGAAAATACATTCTAATTTTTTTTTTCTATAGCATACATTTTTGCACTTTATGCACACCTTGAGAGATTAATTTATTGTTGGAAACACACAGGAAATCTTTGGGCACCAAACAGAGAAAACATAGCCTTAAATCACTGTGGACTCATTACAAGCGAGGATTACGGGGCTGTGGCCAGCCTCTGTATCAGAAGAGGAAAAACAGGTACCTGAAAATGACGTATAATACCATATTTACACAGATTCCAAAGGGCATTTCAAGTATCCTCATGCAGCTGCTGGCACGGTGCAGGGAAACCAAACAGAATGCAAAAATAATCAAACATCCACTCTCTCTCGCTCTAATCTCCATGACTTTCTGCACTATGGCTGATAAAGTCCATTAGAGTGAAGTTAATATATCGAGAGTTGACACATTTGGCCTCTGAAGTTAAAGCACCGCGTTTCACCCCACACATCATCAGTGAGTTGACGGCAAGAATAATGTGCGGCACATATGGGAGCAGTCCAGTGCACGACACAGTAAACAGGCTCAGTGCATGATGGCTGTGAGGAGTATGGTGCAGCCACAGTCTCATGTGAATAACTGAAATATGTTGAAGAGCGTTATTTACATAGATGTACCACATCACCAGGATGCGAACACAACAATTTTGCTTTTTATACAAGGAGCGGAAGATTACATTAATATACCATGAAGACTCAACTGAGAGGAGCCAAGATCCTGTAGAATTCAAAAGAAGCTTCCTCCCTGTAGACTACACCTTACATCAAGTAGAGCCCTGGTTAACATTCAAATCATGAGCCTCTTGGCTAGTTTTAAAAAAGAAATGTCAGGTCATTATAGATCGCAATTTTTGCCGGGGTAAAACGAATACATGAAACCTTTATTACCCACAAGGCAGAGCAGCAACAGAGGAAAGACACCTTCAGAATAATTCCTTTCTTCTCCTGTTTTACTGGTCAGATCAAGACGCTCTTCCAATCCCCCCCCCCCTCCCCGGGCCTTTTTTACAGTCCCTGGGCCAGTCATGTCAGGGTCACTGCCTAATCACATTAGGGCTTGATCAAAGTTGCAAGAGCAAGAGGGAGAGCAGGAGAGCCTCATTTCTCACAGTGTGGGGATTAAACTTCCAGTAACATCTCAGGATCATCGGCACCAAGCCGCATCCCACAGGCCCCACAAACGGCTCCAGCTGAGTGGTGGGCGGTGGACAGGCTGCTGAACCTGTTGTAATCTGGAAGACAGAATACAGAGGGCAAATCCAGGCTCCATGTGCCAGGGCCGAGATAGATGATGGTCTAGATAAAATATAAAATAAAATACAGGGAGTAAATCACTGCTGCGGATGTCTCTGAGGTGGGTGATCAAATGATCTTAACTTTCCAGCATGGGGAGACTGTTGGAGTAGCAGTTCCCAGACACACTTATCAATATTTCACAGGAGGAGTAACCAGTTTAAGATTGTTCGTATCACATCAAACTTTGCCCGCAGCAAATCCCCACATTAACATTTCTACATATGTAGTTTCCCAAGATTAAATTGAGGGTCTTAATATGTAAAATGGAGGTGATGGAACATTTTAAAAAAACAAATTCAAGGTGCAATATCCATAAACGGGAAATAATATTTATGTGTGTTAGGATGTTCTCTTTCATTTTTAACAAATGTGTAATATTTAAGGTCATTTTGGAGGCTACAGGCATTGATATATTTACCAATTAAATTTGATGATTTGATTTGACAAAACATCACACTTTTTTAAGTGTCCTCAAACAGACAGGCAAAAATTAATTAAATTCAAATACAAAAAACATGAACGGCAAATTTTCTTTTGGTATAATCACTTCAAACATTTTGCATTTTAAACTGAAGCTGAGGCCTATTTAAATTGTCATTTTCAGGCAGAAAGAGGCAATTATGACCAATTATGGCTGGCAAAACCATAACTGATGTACGTTTTACTGTCTGTAATAAAGAAACAGTAACATATTAATGCCCTGCTTCTCACAGTTCATCTCTGCTGGCCTCCACACACTCTCTGTCAGTTACATCAAAGCAAAACAATAGCTCTGAGTAGCCTTCCATTATTCAGTCAACACAAAGCCGTGGCATTTAAACTTCAGCTTTTGCTTCTTTCAGTGCTGCTCTGTTTGATCAGTTTTTCTCTCTGTCTGTGAATCTAAAAAAGAAATTACATGGCAGGCCTCGGGAGAGGAGGATAGTGCCTCCCACCACTTTTCTATGTTATGTTATACATGGTCCAACGTTCATACTCTTTCATTTGCCTTTTAAATGATAGAAATAATGCAGTTTCTTGCTAACATGCCCTACTAATGCTAACAAAGTGAAACTGCAAAGCTCCATCATCATCTCCACATCTCTGATGGTAGATAAAGTTAGATAGTTTGAATTAGGAAGCTGGCAACTTCCTGGACTTCTATCACAGATGCAATTAGAGACATCTATTTTTGCACATTGAAGGAGCTGCTTTCATGAGTGTTTCTACCAGAACATAACAACAGAGGTTTTTCACTGTTTTTTTTCTGCCTAAAGAAGTTCAAGGATGGGACAATACTCCAATTTTGTGCCACTTTGTGCCAAGATCATGCTGGCAGTAATTAAATTCAAGCATTGCTATAAATGCATTTTTCCAGGGGGTGCTAGTGTAAACGGTAAATGGCTTGTATTTATAAGGAGCCGTTCTAGTCTTTTGACCACTCAAAGTGCTTTGAAGAGAAGTCGGCATTCACCCATTAACACATATTTATACACTCATGGCAGAGGCTTCCAGACAGTGAACATACACACACACTGCACACACACACAAACTCTGATGGAAGAAACCACTGAGAGCAATCTGGGGCTCAGTATCTTGCCCAAGAAAACCGACTGGCGGACTGGAGAAGCCAGAATTCAAACCCTCTCATAACAAGATGACCCGCTTTACTTCCTGAGCCACAGCCACTCCAACTGTATATGGAAAGCCAACAGTTACAGAATGACACACATGTTAATGAAGGCTGGTCATTGAATGATTATTTCACATTACTAATAAGATGCTTATCTGTCTGCTGTGACAAAAGACAGCACAACTGCTGTTAAAGAAAAGGACCAGTGACGGGAGGGATGAGTAAGTGTCCTGAAGATATGAATCAGAAAGCCACTCTATTAACCAGTGACCTTTGTCTGAATGGTCATTAGATGTTTAGTGATGAAAGATGCTTTAAATATGAAGATAACTGAGACTGTCCAGAGCTGCAATGGTCATTTATTCACATGTCATGAAAGACTTTTTTTTGTTGTCTTTCCAGTTAACCATTTGTTGAAGCAATACACAGATGAATTCAGTGGTAAAGGTGTAAGTACAAAAGTATCATGTTATACCACAGTGAAAAAAGAAAAAAAAAACTTCATGAAAAATAAACTCATGGTTACATTATTTCTACAGGTAAGTACATATGAAAAGCACAAGCTCTCTGAAGACTGAAGCCCAGTTGCAGTTTCTATTAGTTACTTTATGACCAACCATTTCTTCATTAGTTCTACTGTGACACCACAGATGATGAATAGAGCCACAGAGCACAGTGAAGTGCAGCATAACCTTCTATCAGTCACCAAAATAAACCTCGTTTTGATTCCCCTGCAGGTCCATGCGGTGCTGATGATGCAAGGCAACAAAACTGTCGAATGAGTGAGTCACCTGCAGTCCACGCAGCTTTACTTCGCTTGAGTTTCTAATAAGTCACAGTGACCCTAAAATAGGTAAAAATTCAATGACAGTGTATCTTATACAGTATAGGTTTTTTATGTTTTTGTTCAAAACCACAGGAACCAAATAGGTGTGACAGTGTTAGTCACAGCTGGCGCTTCCTGTACTATAGACAGATTAGGTGATGTGGTGTTTACTTTAGCCCCCTAAACACAGCTTTGTCAGGGCTGAATATTGTGCCATTTTGCACCTCGCCGTTTCGTATAAAAGCTCAGAAGCACAATGGTGGGTCACTTTTGTTCCTTCTCTAAGAAGGAAAGTTACAGCTCTGAATCATATCTGTGTAAGAAGGTATGACAGTTGAATGGCACGCTAAGTCTGCGTCCAACTAACAAGAAATACAAAATCACTAAAGAAAAGGATTACCGCCATGAAACGGGCCAATAAATGATTGTTGTTGCTATGTTGTTAATAGTTGTTACTATGTTATGTCATTGTTACTGTTTGGAAAGGTTTGTTTAAGGCATAAGTTATATTTGACACAGGATGCCAATGTTGTGTTCACATTCATGCCTCTTCATGTTGGGCAACACCAGCAAACGACCTAAAATCACCAGTGAGGTGACATTATTCTGATAGTTGGTTCAGTGAAAATGTACAGTCTCTGTGTAAAAAGGATTATTGTCTTAGAACCTTGTGCAAGTTAAAAACTATTGTCTAGTTAAGAACAAATAAATCAAAATTTGGCACATGGTTTTATACATCTTTACTCTCTTTATTTTTGCCAATTTTTGCCCTACCCCTTTTTTCTCTATTTATTTCTCTCTCTTTAAAGGGTTCATAAACATAATGTTAAAGTGGTGTTTTAAGACTTGAATGGTTGCGATATCTAGTTATTTGTTCTGTGTTGAAAATATGCACTGAATGGTAAACATCCCGTTTAATTTTTAAAAAACACAACATATGGTTTTATTGACATACGTGTATTGTACCTAGTCCATTGCTGCTTCGGTTGTTTTTTTTGCTGCAGCATTTGTGCCCTTTTACTTCAGCTTTAATGGACTGTTCACCATGGGCCTGGACAAAAGCCTTTCTAACCTATCAGCAGGATAAGAGGCTCAATATCTCTGGCAGTGAAATCAACCTGTGAAATATTTTAGTAAATCAAAACATCTAAAAGTCAACTGTTCAGCAGACCTTTGAGTACTACTGTCTAGACAGTCAATCTAATTAATGTAATCTATAACTTGACCCTATTCCACTGTGCCTTAAACAGTAAAAATAGTCTGGAAAAATACGCAAGTAATCCAGTGAATATGTGAGGAAGTATCACACATATTGACATGATGGCTCTGAAATATTTCTATGAAAAATATAAAAAAAGTTTGGCTGATAAGGGTCGATACTCTTGGCAGGTAATTTGTTAGTTTACAGCTCTTGACAGTGAGGTAAAAAGTTAAGTTCAGACACAGCCTTCATGCCACGATGAGGGCTTACACCTTGGTTTACTTTAAGTAAAATTCACAGTATGATTTCTTGCTCTGCTCATAGCGACATGAAGATGTTTATGATAGTGCTGCACACTAACGAGGAACAGTCCTCAGAGTTGGAAAGAGATTACAGCGCTATCAACAGCCAGAAGTAAACATGCCATGGCCATTTCAATCACCATCCAGGCTCCATCCTCGGTTTAGAGCCTACACATATATGCCAGGAATATCATTTCACTTTAGATATGAAAATATATGTTTCACAGTCCATATGGGAGTAAAAACCCTCTCATTCAATGCGCATAAAGCACATCTCAAAATGCCACTGACATACCAACATGAGCCTCCTTTTTAAACTTTGTTCCATGCCAGTCTCTAACATTAACCCAGCCATCCTATGCTGCAAAGTGCTGTTTGTACGGCTGAATTGAGGTGGTGGTGTGGGATAGTCGGGCTGTCCAGGCATTTCATATTTCATTTATACTTGTCAGTTATAGTACATCTTCCAGAGACATCTAGGAAATCACTGTGAATATAAAGTTTTTTTTTGCTTTGTGTTTGGGAGCCATGCAGGAAGAACAAACTGACATGCAGGTTTTATCTTAATAAATGGATACTCCAAAGAAAACTACATGTTTACTGCAGGCTGACAATCTGAATATCTACAATCTTCAGAATCTCTGTGAATTAGGGTTTGAATTTGTCTCTTCAGGCAGATTATTGCTACTGTCTTGTGGGCTCTTGTCTTTTGTAGTTTACTGCTCTGCTGAATGCGTTTACTTATCCGTGGGAAGCACAATCAAGGGGAAATTGCATGTTCATGGCACAGATAACACAGACTGGCCACCAGCAGGAGACACTTTTGCTGAGGCCAATTTATCTCAGAAGCAAACTGTCACCAAGTTTTTCAGTGCAAGTACTCTCTAGATTACACTGCCTTCCTGGGTGTGCGGGTTTTAGTAATAATCTTACATTTTTGAAAATATCAAATGGGTGAATTTTAAGCTTGCGTCTACCTTCAACTAACATCTCTGCCACAGTGTTCTGTAATGATGCAGCTGGTAACAGAGCAGGGGATAATGCCTCACAAAAGCGGATCTTTTCCATTACATAAAATAAGGCTACTCTTCACATTTATAAAATTAACTCTCCAGGGAAAGCAAAAACCTAAAATCTCTTCCACATACAGGCAAAGGCCCTCAAACAGTCCCTCTTTTGCTTGTTTTCTCACTCCTTTGTCCACAAACCACCAGCACAAGTACTTCCTAATGAGATGCTAATCCTGGCATCTTAGCCTGGTGTTTGGAGGGATGAGGGTTTTATTTATTCAGTGACATCTTCTCTGTACACAGGCGATGTCTGGTGAGATCAAGCCAAAGGCCTGCATAACCTGCATTAGAAAGAGGCCCCGGTTAAAGGTGACCTCATCCGAGTCTCATCATGAGCTCAGTGAGGATCAGTTCTGTTTTAGTTTCCACATCATAACTGAATTTTGAGGAGTGATAAGTTCAATTATTTAAAGACCCATGAACTAAAACCAGCTCTGTTGTGGTTGTGTTCGAGAGGATATTTGTGGAGTAAAATTCATTTTGACTTTTCTATTAGTATGCTGGCAAAAATTTGGTCCTCATACTAATCAGTATCTGTCTGTAACCTGTCTTATCTGGAGTGTGAAGTAAAAAAAAAAAAGGGGGGTAAATTTCTGAGTGCTTAGGTTTTCTTTATTTATGTATTCATCTAAGCAGGGAGACGTTATGCTATATGGGAGAGCAGTGGACTTGCTCGCAAGCTCAGTTAGTCAGCAAGGAAATGAAGCACATAATGGCTTGATTTGGAACACTTGAGCGGCATACGGCAGGTGGAAACAAGGTGGGAGGCTCTAATTCGGCTCTCGAGCCAGCTGGTCTTGAAGCAGGGCTGCGGCCAATCTCACTGACTGCTCTGTTTCCCGCTGAGCTTTTCCAGCCTGGAGGAGCTCTGCCAAGAGGTGTGGCACCTCTCTTCAAATCACCTTTCTCTGGGCTTTACAAGTCCCCTCTCCAGTGTATAATCATAACATAATCATGCCCACTACATCTATTGATCTGTTCACAGTACACTTCCACTGGAGCAGCCAAACGGTGTCCTTAGGCGAAGCTCTTGCCAAGAAAGATATGATGACACCAATTAGATTACACTGATATTCAAAAAACCCAGTGGATTTATGTGGCGTGGGCAGAAGTCTCAGACATATCTGGCTTACGGTGATGCTGAGCAGTTTTTCTAGTTGTCGCACTGTCCCAGACATCCCTCAATGTCAAGCTAATTAATTATTTAACATTACCTAAATGCACTAATTAATTGTCAGTTTAAGGGTATGATTTTATGGAAGACTTTCAATCTGTCTCAGGGGATCACTTTCATCTTAGTATACATACCGATTATTTAATAATATCCCGATAATTCTTGTTAGGAGAGACTTTGTGAAGGTCAGAGAGGAAGAAAAAACCACAGTGATTTGTGAGTGAAGCCCACTGACATTTATCCCTTCCCGTGGACTTTCAAGATCTGTTTAGAAAGATGCCGTTACCCCCTTTCCTTATTCTCAAAGTGAATGTCAAGGACATGCGTAAACAGCGATGCCATACCTCATTACTGGTCATATTTATTCTAAGGAGATGCCCTTATCACAGTGTTTATAATTAAATGGATGAGACCATAATTTTGAAAAGATCTGTCATTTTCTCCCTCCAAGTTCCTAGGGGGCTGTTTAATGGATGAGCTATTTGTCTCTTCCAGCCATGATGCATGTTATATGCTTTTCATCTTGTTGTAAGATCAGACAATCACATTTTGAGTGGGGTCTAATTATAGCAGCCTCCCATGAGTTGGCATTAAACTACAGCCGCACACAGGCATCTGGTATTGAAATAATTGGCACACTCAGAAAGGGTCCATGGCATTTTACAGATGTTCTTGTGCACTGCTAAAAATGTGTCAAAACACCCATTAGCTGGTTCAGAGATGACACCCAAAGTGCAAGAAACTGTAACTCTGAATTAAAACCTCCTAACTTCAAATGCTCGGTCTGGTGTTAAGGGCACCTCATTCTCAAAATCTTAAACATATATCACAAAAAAAAAAAAAGAAAAAAGAAAAAAAAACATAACTCATTTTCAAATGTGTTTAAAATTACAAATTGTTTTGCACCCTGAGTGACAAAGATCATGTTGACTTAAAAAGAAAATCTGAGGATAATTTTTTTTCAAAGAAGAGACAGAAATACAATAAACTCTTATATTATGATTCAAACCTGTCTCAAAGAAATTATGCCAAAATGCTAAACATGTTTGGGTGGAAGGACTATTCACATTTGATTATATTTAGGCATCATGATCCAGGCTATATAATGATAATACTAACCTCAAGCCATAGTAACATGAAGCACTATGTGTTTTTCTTTAATAACATGTAACCAAAACCTATAAGAGAACATAAAGAAATTATGTTTTGGTACCAATTTTGGCTACAAAAGAGAGAAATGAAGAAATAAGTGAAATATGTCAGTGAATGCTTTTATTTTTAGTGCAAACATTTTGCCACTTGGCAGATATGTTGATTAAAGTGTTTTTCGGGGAGGATTATGTCTGTTTTAAGATGTATCTGCTCTTGCACCTCCAAAGTATATAAATCCTACTTTCTGAGAGACGAGGCTGAGAATAAAAACTAAAGTTGTGCTGGCTGAAAAAAATACTTTTTTCTGCAAACTTACTTTAGTTGTTTTGAAGTACAACTTTTATCATTCTTGTTAGCTGTCATCTTTACATAAACTTCATGACAAATTCTGACTTATCAGCACAAATATATATCTCATGCTGTAACACTGGCTACAGTTGTAGAATAAGTGAATAGTAATAGCGGAATATTACCTTGAAATGAAACACACTGATCACCAACACAGCTTCCAGAGACAGTTATAAAGGTTGGTGCTATTCTACTATATCCATGATGCTTTGCTCCTATGTGGCTCATAAATAAAAGCATTTTATATGATCTAAGTAAAAATCTAGGACAGTGGGCTATTAATGGCCAAGGGACTCCTCTCCTGGGGCAACAGTGTTAATCGGAGCAATAGGTCTCCTTCCTGCTGGATCAATGTCAGCACAAATTTCAGATTGCTTTCCTGATGCACGCCAAGTTATCTGTGATTCAACTTTAATAGGTTATTGAACGCAGACAGCATTTAGGGAGCAGGGCAGTATTTCACGTTATTGACAATCAAATGCACACAACTTTCTCATTAGCATGCATTAGGAAAACACTGAATTAATCCTGACAACACCATTGGGGAACATGACTACAGTTACACGCTTGTTTAAACAAACATGCCTAACAGTGTATCATGTTAGGAGGGGATACGAGGAATGTCTCTAAATACAGTCTGACACACACTGTATGGGACAAAAAGCTACTTTGCTAGCTGAAGAAGAAGCAGGAATTAGAAAAAAAAGTGGCAGCAGTGTGTTTCCTAAATATAAATAAATCATTGCTTTATGCATGTGTAACGATAAAGGAGTCCACAATATCACCATTAATGTTGCAAGACTTTGGTGCATCATGGTTTCACTCACTGTCATTTTAGATAAAATCATGGTTTTCAGCATGAATGCCACTTTAAAGATTTGAAGTCTATAAGTCTTTCTCCCCCCCCAGGCCAAAAAAAAAGTCTAGCTTCAGATTTATTTAATCACCAAATTGATATCAAGCTAAAGAATATAATATAATGCATATTCATCCATCTTCATGTGCTTTACAATTGGACTGAAGCACACACACATGCATACGCTGTAACAGCTATGCAAATGCCAAGTCCAAATGCGGTTACGACTTGTGATGTGTGTGATTCTCCTGCTTTAAGCAAGCTCATTATACTGCTATGCATTTGCTCTGACAATTCCTAACCAAAATGCAGTGCCTGGGCGACAAAATGAGTAGTGGCAATTCAGATTGGGTGTGCTAAATCAGATGACATTTCCCTGCACCTGAAGGTCAAGTGTTTTGTCAACACGGACAGAGCCTGACGACAAAGCTGCCAACCACAGGTGAAAGATTTACAGTCCTCATGCTACCCAAACAAGACGTGGACACAATGTGCCTGAGAGGAAAGGAAAAGACAAAAGGGAGGTTAATGTGTGATGAGGGGTAAAGCTACATTTACACCATTACAATAAATTTCTGTATGTTTTATATGATATTCAGAAGTCTGGAGAGTTGTAAGATGCTGTATTTTAGGCATGTGTTGGTTTCAAAGTATGAAAAGCAAAAACGTATTCATTTTTGTGAATGTAGGTGTAAAATGAAAAGAAACTGGAGTTACACAAAGGAGAATCTCATGCAACAACAACCATAATTTGTCTTTATATAGAAATTAGAAAAGAAAAGAGCAAGAAAAGAGCAATTTTCAAATTGCAATTTTAATTATATATTTTTTTTTACAATTAGGAATCTCATCAAGCTTATGCAAGCTAAAATTTAAGCCAATGACAGCTAGTTCTCTTGGAAAATTTCACTCAGCTAAGGCTGATTAACATTAATTCTGTCAGAGAACAGAGCAGCAAAAATAAATCTCAGCTTTTGTCATTATTGACTGAGGTTATTAAACACTCTGTACACCAAGGTTTGTTATGTAATCACTTCACTCTTGTCAAACAAGATATATTAATTAAATAGATAATGAGCGAGCTGTTTGAAAAGAGTCAATAAACAAGGAAACCTAGCTACATTTTTCATGAAAGTTAGTGGCTTTCAGCTCGTGCGAGTTGTTGAGTAGCATGTAATGGCTGGTGAACGTCTTCAGAAACTTAAGGTTAAACCTCAGAGCACAATACAACTTAAGCATAGTATGGCATAATATAAAGAGAAATATATAATCTATCAGTCTCTGAAGCCAACATCCAGCAGCTTCGGGACTCTTGGTGACTGTACTCTTGTTTCAAAAACCTGAGTGTATGGTCAGTGCATGGACACGAACTACAAATCTGATTTACTTATTATGAAACATGCACACAGATTTGTAAAACTGAAAATATAGATTTATATGACTATATATAGTAATATCCTAATAAATATGAGCTAAATTATAGTTTTCAAGCCAACTCCTGTGAATAACTGCTGAAAAAACTCTTGTTAAAACATGACTTAGACCACAAATACAGATACGCTAGTTTAGTTTGTAGGAAATAATTGCATCTTAAATCACAATACTGGTCTAATAAATCACAATTACATATTTTATCTAAATTGATCAGTCCTTGTAAGCACTCGAGCAGACTAAACAACAAAGTTGCTCCAGTCAGGAAAATTCTTTTAATTTTGTTGATTATTGTGATTAAAGCGCTTCATCTGCGACAGTGCTTTTGAACAGCAATAATACAAAAAAAAAACAACCTAAATTAGAATTTGATGAAAATGTTTAATCTACAATTGATTCTTCTTTATTTTACAAAACAACATGAAGTCATAAACAGGGTTCCTCCACAGAAAATGGCCTCAATGAAAGCCAGCTGGAGCTACTGATCTTAGGAAGGCATTAGCTTGAATTATTCAGCATCTCATATCTAAGCGTATTTTTCCATAAGTTTGGTGTACATTATTAAGTAATATAGAATGTCTGGGGATTTTCTCCCGGTCTGAACATTGCACAGGAGAAAAAAAGAACTGCATTTCGTGCATTTGCTGCTGACCAAACCTTGTAGCCATTTGACAAATCATTGCCTGCATCTCCCAAGAGGAAGCTAGAAGGTATGTTAAACAGCAAACATACAGGAAAGCCCGCTGAGGTTCGTTTTAACAGAAAGTCCTATAGATTCAGACAAAATATGACACCTGTCATGACACCTTAGCGCTCATGTACTAGAGCTCAAACCTTGTTAGCATAACCAAAGCCAACAGTAATGTACCCACAGAGGGAAAAAGAGACAGAAAAGAGATGTTAAAAAGCATGTTCATCGAGCCAACGCTATGTGCAATGTGTATGGTAACAAACTGAAAAAGCAGCAAGGGGCACAGGCAAGTCTGTGACATTAGACATAATTCAGAATAAGGGCCAAGTGTCCAGCCAAGCGGACAGACGAGGCCCTCATGTTCAGACTACGCCAGGGGTGAATATTCACTGTGACATTTGTGCTGTATGCTATTTCCATCGGCTGAATCGTAGCCAACTGACATTTTCATCCAAGTCACACTGGCCATGATTTCTACATTTCAAATCTATTTAAAATATCAAATATAGAGGATGCGCCCATAGTGAGTGGGAACACAGAACAATGGATTTTAAGGAGTTCACGATATTCTTGCAGTGCAACCAGAGCCTCAGAGGTACCAACAAAGGCTATTAGCGCCTCTCTGACAGTCGCACGCCCAGAGTTTGATACAATTCCGTGAGCTTTTGACGATATTTATTTTATTTAGAAAACATGAAATGGTTTCCTTTTACTGTGATTTGGAGTAAACAAAAAACAACAATATGGTACACAACTAGGCTTTATAACTTTGTTGGCTCAGTTTACCTTTCTTTCATATAATATACTAAACATTCCTGTTTGGATCACACTGGCTTGATGTCACCATTTTTCTCTTGTCCATGCTAGCTATCATGTTGGTGTTACTCGCCATTCAGTGTTTTTCCACATCTTCATTGCAGCAGTGAGGTATGTTTTCGGGGTTTTTGCCTTTAGTTCAAATTGTCAAACGGCTGCCAGAAGACATTAAGCACTTAAGTTTGATACTTTCTGGTGTGCACTCAGAATGATCCCACACACTGCTTACTCATTTGAAACCTCTAATTTGGTGGCTCAAGTGCAAATATACACTGCTGTGAGTCATATAAGCCCAAGCAAACAGATACAGGTGATACATACTGGAAATTTCTTCCATGCAGGTGGATATTGAAATAAATAAATATGCAGAGATTTTGTTCTGTAACAGTCTGTATTACAACTGCAGCATTTTGGTTTTCATCAAGATTTTTAAAAATGCTTCACTGCTGTTTATATTTAGAAAAACTTATGGATTTTCAATGTTGGTTTAGTTTTCATTTACATCAACAACACTATCATATAGAACTGAACTACATTGTAAGGTGTTTCTATTTTTTGCTCACCTCCTGCATGTGCTATCTCTCGCAAAGTAATTAAACTGCACGAGCGAGGGAAATGAAGACGCACTAACCCATTATGTGGCAGTGGCCTAAAAGCAAGCTTGGTTAATTTTTCAGAGGAATTTCCACTAATGTATTCAGAGACTTTGAGACATGACAAAATAAAAAGCTCACATTGGCAGCTAGGAAGAAAAGTATGTATTTAAAGTGTGCTTGGCAGAGGCTTTCAAAATCATAGTTATCTGCACAGTGAACGTTATTCAACATCACTGTAAAATAAAAAAAAACTTTTTTATGATGGATTTGAAAAAACTGCTGTACGACTTCATTTACTTGGATGAAGTTTAAGTTAACTACGTTTTCTTTAAAAAATGCATAATCACCACTAAAATAAGGTACATTGTATAAAGCAAGTCTTTCTCTATATACACTGGTGAATGCGTTCTCTCTAAATGATCCTGGAAAGACACAGATACTGTGTGTCATGCTGCTTGTAGACACAAATGAAGCCTTTCAAAGTGGAAACATACAAGGACACAACTTAAATATTACATGTTTTATGGCAGTATGATGGCTGAAAACCACAAAATGGAAATGGAGAGAGAGAGTACGTATACCCGCCATTACCATAACAACATGTAGACTCATGCTCCTAATTTGCAAGAACTAATTCAAATTTAGTAATCTTTTAATTCCTGAGTAATCTACTCAGGCCCAAGGGTGTAATCTCCATCAAAATTCCCTCTTGCTCTTTTATTAGGTGGAAGGTAAGTCAGACAGAGCAGTTTTTTTTTCAATCAATATGAAAAACTTCTACCTTGACTTTTGGATTCGACTTTAAATTTCATTTCACTTTATC
>JAPZDY010000005.1:16344760-16357350 GCA_029783645.1 Ctenochaetus hawaiiensis
AAATTTCATTTCACTTTATCTAAACGTTCATTTCTCCCCATCCCCGCACAGCCCGAGCTGTGAGTCATCTGGTATTGCTCGATCATTTCAGTACCCTTTAGGGAAAAGGTAGACAGTGTATATTGATTGATTTGAGCTGGATATAGGCTAAACAAACAGATATCTTGTTCTAAAGATCAAATTCTTCACTAACTCTGGCGGCATTAACAAATGCAGCTGAGACTGGGCCCAAAACACAGGCACAAGATAATTAGTCACACCAAGCTTGGAGTAGCAAGGCCAGGGAAGCAATCTGACTGAAGGATGTATTGATCCTCCAGAGAGGGAGGGGCACCCAGTCAGGAGTCATGATCAATCTTGTGAGCCAACTCTCTCAATCTGTGACGAAACCTGTGTGTGTTTGTATGGGGAAGGATCCTATCTGCACTTTGCACACTCCAAAGACCTGTGTGTGTGTGTGTGTGCAGCCACAGTAACACTAACAACAGCTTGGCGTACGACTTGTCAGACAGAGACAAATGTCTCTGTGAGTAAAAGACTCACCGGGGGTTAGAGGAAGGGGGTTTGGTGGTACCACAACATCGGAAGCCTTTATCGGTGAGTTAAAAGCCGTCCCTGAGCCTCAGATTCTCCTCATCAAACCGTGCGCTCCGAAGCATTGCACAGTGAGAGGTTTTAAAACCGGCTCAGGGAGTGACAGAAAAGGTAAATCTTCCCAAATATAAACTGTTTGTATACTGGTGTTATCCAGTGGCTGGTCACAGGTGGGCTTCATCTGATTAGACAGTGGTGATGCATATCAGGGGGAACAGCCGACCAATCGCACCATAATTCATCTTCCCCTCATATGCTGGGGGAGGAGGAGAAGGTGGGGAAGGAGTGCACTGGAACTGAGGTGGGTTGCACACACAGCAGTCCTCCCTTTAGCCTTGAAAGGTATGTGATCAGTGTTCGGTTATTTTGTGTGTGTTTTGTACGAAAGAAAGAGGCATGAAAAGACAAATGTGTGAATTTATTTGGTTATAGGTCGGGGCGGGGTGTATTAACACTCGGCGCTGGCCTCCAGGGTGGGAGCGTGTGGATCAGATATCAGACAGCATGCTAAGCTGCAGGGACTCCCACAGCAGTGGAACTGTAGACGGCTAATTGACAGGCTGTTGGAGACGAAAGCCAGTCCAGATAGCCAGTCACTTTCACGCTCCCACACTCCTCCCTCTCCACCAGGGGGAAGGTGGGTGGCTCTGCGAGACGTGTGTGTGTGAGTGTGTGCGACTGTCTGTGTGGGTGGGTATGCTGTTAAGGCGTGTGCAGACATTGGACCTACTGGGAGAGTGGATGTCACTCTTATAGTCATATTCACATGTAGACAGCACATTTTCACACATGTAAACAAGCAAAAAACATATAGAGATACATATAAAAGCTTGCGCATGGGAGTTTTTTTTTTTTTTAGCAAAAGATGACGCCAAAGATATTCCTTGCAGTTCCAGAGATCACACTCATGCGTCTTTCTGCAGATGCATCGGAAGTAAAAGCACAGCTTACACACCACATCAGGCCAGATAGAATGACAAGTGGAGCAAACATCTAAAAGTTGAAAAAAAATGTGTGCACGGCTTCTTCATGGCAGGAAAATAGTAAAACTAATTTCACAATGGAAGGCAAGTGGCTTTAGCAGGTGTGCTGTAGATTTGGTGACTCATCTCTGTGTGATTGCCCTTCAAAGTCTCATATTTCACATTTCTGGTACAAACACTATACGGTAGTTACAATTCACACACCGCGCACTCTAATGCTGCCCTACTCCATGTGCCAAGTCTTCAAGGTTTAAGCGCATGCTTTAACCACAGCTCCTTATCATCAAGGCTTAATTTTAATTTTCCTTTTCAGGCAGTAAATGTGTTTCTCCTTCACTAACAGTATATTTTTATTGATGACGCAAACAAGGGGCAGTACATTAATTTGGATGAACCGACAATAGTGTCTCCTTTGTGCCATTTCTTTACATAAATGTGGTTTTGAGACTTCAGTCTACCAAGAAGGAAAGGGCGACAGAAGGGGGCAGACATCATCTAAGGCTTATACTATTAAACATTCAATTATCTATAAAACACATAATAGGGGCTTCAGTCAGTGTAATGACATATTGCAGGTGGAGAGCTCTTTAGTGTTGTCCCCGTTAACCCAAGTTTTTATAGATCACCTCACATGCCACCCTATAGCTGTTTAGTTATCTCCATGAATATATGCAGAAGGGATCTGTCCTTGCTGAGAGCAAAATCTGATAATGCAGCAGCAAACACAGCTGAGAGTCAGAGCAAACCAATTCAGAGCTGTGTTTAAAAAAAGCCAAAGGGCTCGCTGCTCATCTCTGCCACAGCACCACACAATAGATGAACAATTATTCAGAGTTAGACTGGAAGAAAAATAATCTATTTATTCATGGCTTGTTGAATCAGCTTTATCTTCTGTGATTAATCCAAGTCAATAATGTAATCTTTAATTATAAAGAATGGCCTTATTACCTACGTAAAATAATCATGCCGGTCCACGATGCTGGAAAGAGGAACACAGATTTCTCTGCTGCGTGATTATGTATTTTTCTGACAGAAATTAGAGCAGCTGGACAATTATTCTAATTTAAATATTGGGAACAGAGAATGCATTCAAGCTAATTTATGATTTTCTTTAAAATATTATTACAAATAACTTCAGATGGAAAGAAAGAAAGTATTTACATCGTGGATTTTAGGTAATTTAAGTATTTTAGAGCATACATTTGACACAGTGAGGTTTGACTTAATTTAGCACTTAAATGGAATAATGAACAAAATAATGAGTAATTACCAGAAATTCTTTGTGAAATAGAACAAAATGTTAAGCAAAGGTCTAGACGCAGAACATGACCTGTTTACAGGAGAGCTTAAATGTAAGAAATCATTGCAATTATATTTCATCATGCAATTTTCCTAAGAGCCCCACATCTATGTAGCTATTACCAAAATAAAACATCTGGAGTTCTCAGAATGATCAATCGAAGGAAAACCCATTACAAGAGGCCGATGCTGATGGAGGGCACCATGAGAAGAAGAATAATGACCGATGTGCGCGGGAGACTTTTTAAATGTGTGTTATGTGGATTTGCACATGCTTGCACGTGATTAATAGCACATCACCTGTAACAATGGGTCCCTTGCTGTTACAAATTATGTGCGATTTGTAGTTAGAAAATACGAAGTCCTGCAAAAATGAACAGAGGATTAAATGCAGGTTCTGTTTGCACTGTCACTTTCACATTCAGCCTGCCTGCCTGATCCCAAACCTTCCAGTTCTTCCTCCTTTCCTCCCTATGCACTCACCCTGTTGTGTTCCCCACCAGGACTCAGACTAAGTGATTTGTCATGCGTGGAAGCAGCAAGTAGCCTGTAACAAATCTAACTGACAGCCCCCGAAAATGCAGATCACATAGCCGACAGAGAGGAAACAGCAGCTTAGGGAACTTTCAACAGGATCTTAATCTGTGATGAAGTCACCCACTGTCCAGAGAGAGCTACAGGACGATTCATAGGCTGACACGGGACAGACATTTCCTGCGATGTCAGAATTGTCTGCTAATTAATGTATCAGGGAGAACTGAGTGTCAACGCGTCAGAGGACATTGCTGTCAAATATGAAACACATTATAAACTTTTTAGATTCATGTTGCTGTTTCACACTGAAATTCTTCAAACTTTTTCAGCATCCCTGAGGAGTGTGACATTTTGTTTTGTCTAATAAACAACTGAGAGAATTTCTTGGATGAGAATCCAGTCTCATGTCACTGTAATTTTACGTTTTCATGTGAGGGACTGCCTTTAAGACAACAGAGACGAAAAAATAGCTAAATGCAGCGTTAGTGAAACCGAATGAGGAGGCAGTGAAATGTCATTATTTCTTTGGTGTAATTTGGCCCATCAGAGGTGATGTTATGCCATCCCCTTGATAAGACAAAATCTTTAGGTCTCAGGAAGGTGAGCATATCAATGTTCAACATACCCTATTAAGACTTGACACCTGCACTTTATCATCACTAAAGCAATTGCATATTCCTATTCCTGCAAGGGAGATGGGAAATCCATCTCCTGCAAGGACAGTGCCTTTAATAAATAGTGCACAGAACACAGGCACAAACTCTCCCTCTTCCACCTGATCTTTCTCTCTCTCTATCTCTCTCTCTCTCACACACTCTTTCCTTCTTCTCTCATGGAAATTGTTTCCTTCCTTTTAGTCAATCTGGCTAATGCAAAAATCATGTATGTCTGTCTTTAAATATTTAATATTAACAGCAGCAAGATTGAAATACAACGTTGAAGAAGCATTACTCCTTCCCCTCCTGAAAGGTACAAGAGCTCAGAGAGAGAGAGAGAGAGGCAGCTGCTCTGCAATATCAGAAAGAGAGAGGGGGAGCGACAGGGAGAGATGGAAAAGAGAGGAAGAAGAGACTCGGCTATTTTCGATGACAATTTTGTTGCCATGCGCTCTAAGCTACTGGAGTTGGAGGCAGCATTAAAGCACAGTTTGCCTTCGAAAAAGTATACAAGCACATACGACAGCTCTCTGTTTTTCTTCTTCAGGAGCAGCCTTTGTTCTTTGACATAATAGATTCTGGTACAGGCTGAGACACACGGCTGGAGAGAAGCACTGTTGCTGCTTGGAACTTAGTGAGAAGAGATACAGCTCAATGACTGAGCCAAAGCGATGAATCTTGCATGCAGAAATGTATCGTGGGAACCACATGGCCCCTTGAGATGTGTACAAGCACAAAGCGAATATCAATTCTGCCTTTAAGTGCTCATTTTGGTTTTTATGCTTATATGTAGTTTTTAAATGAAGAAAAGGAGTTCTTTGAAGCTTTGTGTTTATGATTCCTCAAAGTGTTTAAATCTCAAAAATTTTACTTTTATTTATCTTGTTTTCACAAAAAAAGTTTTTTAATAAAGCCTATAAATCATGACGAGGTAGTGTGATTTGACTGTTACAGAGTCTGGCAAAGACTGAACTTTGAAAACTTTTTTACTCACCACAGAGAAGTCCTCAACTGAACAGTTCTGCCCACTGAAATTGCAGCTCATGAGCATCTCTTCTAACTGATGTCCTGTCCTGTTGAAGATGTCCTGCATGTCAGGGGCAGGATACATTAAATCAGTGGGTTTGTGCCCATCCTTGTTTTTGGGGGGCAGTCCTGTCAAGTTAGCCAGGTGGTAGATGTCGGCATCGGTGAGCGCGGAGAAGCGAAAGCGGTTGATATTGCAGATGGTCACAGCAGGGAAGACCATCTCAGGGGTTGCCTCTTCATTCAGAGCTGTGACATGAGGGTGCTCCAGGTAAGAGATGGCACACTTAGCCGCTTGGTATAAAAACAGCGCAAGTGATGTCAAAAAGGCAAGAGCCCAGAGAGTCTGCCGGATGCCCAGGCGACCAGAGACAAAGATGTGGTTAATCCCATGAAGGGAGCAGGAGTTAGCAAACCCGGCCAAGTCCTTAGCCGGAGGTGTGCAGCTCTCCTCGATCAGGCTCTCCTTGTCCCCATCCTGCTTGCTTTTCTGCTTCTCATCCTCCTCTGCAAATTTGATTTTGCAAACAAATTCGATAGGCATGGGGGCAGCCAGGTCTGCGTTTTGGTTTTGGTTCTGATGGCAGCTATCAGCCCTGGATCACTTCCCTCCTACTTCCTTGGCTTTTGTCCTCTGAGCAGGAAACAACTCCAGAAAGAAGAGAAAAAGACAGGAGAGAGTTTGTTGCTGCTGCTGCCGCTGCTGCCTCTGCTGTGACTGATAGTGCTGCTGCTGCTTCTGCCGCCACGGCTCCTAGTGACTAGAGCGCTGCTGCTGCTGTGCTGCTACTGCTCTGAACGCTTGTCTCACTACTTGATCAGCTCACACAGTCTCGCTTATCAGCAGTAATACAGCTGTCAAAAAAAAAAAACACCCTTGCTCACTGCCTCAGACCCACAGATGGAAATGCTGCATTTGGAGCCGGACTAAAATAGGCACAGGGTACTTAATAATTCATGAGAAGGTAACATTGTGATTATTTCCTCCTCACTGGCGCGAGTCGCAACTTCCCCCGGTCATCCTTGTGCTTCCCACCGACAGCCCCCCTCCTGCTTAATCCACTTGTTTGGATGGCGCTTCCACTTCTTGACCTGAATAAAGTTGGTGTCAAAGGTTGTTCTGCTAAACATCCGGCTTTTTGTGTGTGGGGGTCACCGGTTTTTAATGCTACCCCCAACAAGGTCTTGAGAAAACGCCTAATTGAAACAATAATGAGGAGTGCGAGAAGTGGAATTGAGCACAAGCAACTCCTGGCAATCAATCTTGTCTTTGCAACAAAAAAGTAAAAGACTATTGATCGAGCGAACGTGTCTGTCAGAGATTAAGAGAGGCAGTACAACGGTGTTTTCTTATCAGGAACTAATGGTAGCATCACAAGACTCCTGCACGAATTTGAATTAGTGAATGCCTCCTGATCTGGACCCCGTTGCTGCTAAAGATGTTGAAATGAAGTATTGATCAGCCTCCGTCCCTATCCTTTACAGTGTGTGTCTTAGTGCTGTTAATGGCCCTTTTCCAAGTTGCCAAACAAAATTATGCAAATGCGAGGCAGAAAAGTGAGAGCCCTAATGCATGTTATTCCCCTTTAAATGGAATTAGTCATGCGGGTCACATCACAAGGGGCTGAGACCTCCAGAGAAAAGGCATATTTAAAAGTGAATTCAACCGCTTCAAAACACACGTGCCAAGTCAAGTCCGAGAGAGCGTCAGACAGGAACGATTACTCAAACCTGCAGAATAAATAAGGTTACAAAAGAAATCAGCTCTTCCTTAACCTCCGAAACATCTCTCTTGATGATGTTGACCTGTGAAACATCATCACTTTGCTGCAAATGAATAACGCCAAGAGTAATCAGGTCTAAATCAGATTAAACATGCATAATTGATCTATTTGGCTGGTTGAACAAATCTCCTTTGGGGAAAAACAATGCAGACAGACATTTTGTCACTGCTTTTTACACTGTTTTTTTTGTTTGTTTGTTTTTTTTTTTAATCTTTCAATAATGTTTTCTGCTCCTAAAAGATAAAACAGAGTTGAATAAAAATAAACAAAGTTGTCTTGGATATTACCTTTAGTCAATGTAAGTTAAGGGCCCATGTTTTGGCTAAGCCTCTTGCAGGCACTGAGGTCTGCTTACCACAGAGTGTTTTATGTAGTCACTCCCAGAGGATGCTGGGCTTATTTACTGTCTCACAGAGGAAATGAAAGCTCACAGTCCACGCCATGACTAAATACCAAATGTGAATAAAAAACACACAGGCACATCTGGCACATGAAAACCATTCAAGGAGTGGATGGCATTACGTTTGTTTGTCAGAGCCAATAACAGTCCAAACCCCAGCCTGTTTTGTGTGTGATGCCCCTAAAAAAAGAGATACAACAGGATAAATGTCGCTGACCTTCAAGTTATTTTTGCCACTGTCAATAATGTCATTTAGTGGGGGCATTTTAATAAAGGGGAATAGCATGAGGTAAAGCAGGGCCCTTTACGGGACTTAGCAGATCACCTCTAGAACAACCATAAATAACGTGGCTTTACTTGAATACAGTTTGCAAAGGCCACAATCTGAGTGCTTTTCCCCACTTTAAATACAGGCTCAGCTGTGGACAAAAATGGTTCAGGCGGTTTAAAATTAGGCTGTGTGGTCTGTTGATTGGAAAGTAAAAGTAGTTTGTAGAACTAAAAGATGTGGACGGATTAAATCCTCAGTGAGATGACAGTTTATCATCTCACCCAAAGCTCCGTCTATTGGACGTCTGTGTGGTCAATTGGTGCTTTGAAGTAAACTGCAGTGAAAATTTAGGACACATTTAGTTTGATGTGTGAAGCTTAAAAAGGATGTTTTTTACGCCAAAAAGAAATTAAGAATCAGTCACTGAATTACCTTGTTAGTAGATATCTTTTATGTATTCAATTCAACAAAGTTTTAAAGGTGAGATATGTAAGAAAATGTTCAAAAACTGACTGAAACTATTAGCAGAATGTAGTTAAATAACAATTTTGATATTATGTTGAAAATGGCTAGGCCAAGTATTGAAAAGCACAAATATCCACTGAAGTTAGCACACTTACCAGCTAGCCCTGTTTTGTCCTTCATGCAATACCACATTGCACCTGTAGGTGCATTAATTTGAGAATATGGCTCAGACCTCTGGAGGTGGGCACTAACTGATGCTTGACCTTTGTCTTAATGCTATCCGGACCCTGTGTGACCGTGTCCTCTGGGAGGTTGTGAACCCAGTTCCACTAGCAGATATTAAAATCACCACAAGGTAGAGCTGAGCAAAAGATGGATTATCTAAAGATATTCAGCAATAAAGAGGTACTGAGCCCTGAAAACTCCTCTCTTACAGTTGTGTCAGAGAGAACAACCCTGGGAGGAACTCTTTTTTTTGGTCAAAGAACAATGGCAAGGGAACACAGTAAATGTCCCTGTCTTATTGAAGATTGAAGTGCAGTGGAAACAGACTATTATGCTGCTCTCATGCCAATAATTTTTTGTTTTCAACAGGACTAGACTAATATTAATCAAAATCAATGAACATTTTATTTTCCTCCACTGGTGTACAAAAGTAATTTATAGTTTTAAAATAGAAAATCAAAATTTTATGAAAAGAATTTGAGTGTTCGCTGTGGTTGAGGGAAAATTTCATGGTACCAAGAAATCTCTAAATAACCAGCTTGAATTGTGAGGCTGGTCTCTTGTAATATTTGTCAACCATCATGTATTATAGCTGAACTGTTGAAATCCCAGAGCATTTACCTTTAGCAAGCTACAGAGGGTTTAAGAAGCAGCTGAAATAGAACATCACCCAAGAAACCTTCTGTGCACAAGACTTTTTAAAAGAAGTCTAATTAGCCAAATATACAGTTATGTTAGCTACATATTACTTCTGTTTTGTGCACCATGAGGCACAGTAGAAGTGCCTGAACATTACAGACAGAAAATATTTCCACAATGTTTAAAAATTAGTTGAATTAATGGAGAAACTTTAAATGGTAGAGTAAAGCTTTGTGCCTTTGGTCTCTAAGGCAATCAATGACAGCCTGAAAGCCTGTTTTCCACATCCATCAATTACAAGTCAAACTTGTATTTTCTGTGGTTTCACACATTTTGAGACAAAGGGGGCTTGTGACAACATTTTGATGTATGTTTGTGAATGTGAAAACTTTTGGGCTGAGAACAATTTCTATATTTTTCCCAACTCAAAAACACTGCCATTGCAGGGAAGCTGAATAAAATCAAACTGTAATTTCTCAAGATCCTAAGTCTATAGCCTCACTAGCAGCCCCTGGAGGCCACAATATTCATTAAATTCATGGTCTTTTTAAAATCAAATGAGATATGCCCCGAAGAGGATGACTGTTTGTAATATTATACTCAAACTGTACAACCTATAATTTTTGTTTTTAGAGAGGAATCAAAGTATTACTAGTTCATCTATAGAATAGTGTCTACATTAATGTTAAATGAGTTCAAGTGCAATTTCTTCATTGTTTGCAATGATTTTTTTATTTCTCAGGTTCCCTATGACAGCGTTCTTACAGACGCACCCACACAAAAAACATACAAAATGAAAAATATTTTTCTAATGTCTAATCTGAATATAAATTAGTAAAAACTGTTGCAGCTAAAATAAAGTAAAATAATATGACAGAGAATTCATGTTATAATCATGGCTTTAAGGCTTTTTAAAATAAAAATACTAATAAGCTGTTGTTGTGTTCACTGAGCTTTGAAACAATTGCAACACTGAAAGCTTTGAATTTTTTGCAAGTGTCCTCAAAATAGATGCTGGTAAGGATATCTGAATTCATCAGCTGACTAAACACTGTAGTTTCTTCTGTAAATGTAAATTACAAATGAAATTTGAAGTGTCAGCATCAATTGATGAATCTTATTGACTAGTTTGGATCAATAAAACAGGAACTAACCAACAGGAAAATGTGTGTCACACTTACAGTGATGTAAAGTTACAGTAGTAAGAGACATTTATTTCGTATATCAGGACTCCGCTGTATCATTGTTTCAATCTCTCTTCAATAAAACTGAAAAATAAAATGCTTGCTATGCACTGCAATTCAATCATGAATGTGCAGCCACAAGATATTCCTGTACACTGATAGATTTGACATACATACACTTCCCATAGAGTCAGTACACATGCAGCACAACTTCGAGACTGTCTTATGTGTGTGGGTTTTGTTTGTGTGTGTGTGTGTGTGTGTGTGTGTGTATTTTCTTTTTGACAGGTATTAATGTGTTGATAACAAATAATGAAGACTCAATGCAACAGAGGCTGCTGCTGCCTCAGCAGTAACAACGGCAGGTATCTGTGGTCAACAGAGAGCCTGGCTCTGTGGAACCGGCAGGGGAAATGTCATATTTGCATAAAAGCCACAAAATATTGTATTTTGTGTTTTTCTCGATGTTTCGTATTTGAAGGTGTGGGATTGTGGAGGCTGCAGACAGCAGCCTGATATTTGCTCTTTTTTTTCTTTAGCAAACACCAGAGATATCAGCTCAATGAGAGGAAACTTTAGATTGAACTGATACAACCTAATGAGGAAATGTACTGAAGGGTACTTAAGTGAATTAAGGCACCACTGTCTGTGTTCACTCAGCCTTTCATTTTTTATTCTAAGCGTTTCTATCTCATATCATAGTGCCCCCTATTGCACTGGATTAGATTATTCTAAGATAAAGAGTTACCTTTGTGTATAAAAACCTGTGTTCTGTTTCGTACACACCTTACTTCATTACCAATGTAATTGTTTTAAATCAACATAATAGCTTCACCAAGATAAACCTGCTCATTCTATTTTATGTTTACAGCTTTGTACACTGACGGCTGTTCTTCATAACTGTGACATGATAGAAATTTCTGCAGCCTCCAAGTCTCAGTTGCATGAGCTGAAAGCAGAACATTTACATCTTGTTCATGATAAATATTTGCACACTAAGATGTGCATGAAGAAACCATGTTAAAGAGTGGTGTACATACAAATAGTCATCTTCATCATCATGTTAGCTGTAAAGTGAATTCACAGAGGAAGGTGCCCCTGCCCCCTGAAGCTCAGTTATAATATCAGGCTTCTATGATTTGCTCAAATGACATGGTTGTGCTCATCAACCTCCACAACACCCTCCCAGTGCCCTGACCAGTCTGTGTGATGGTCATATCTGTCCTATGCAAAATGACAGAAAGGTCTGACCTGATAATGACAGCTATTCCGTCCATGACAGGTTGATAGGTCATGGTCATGTCACGGTTAGTTCAAGCAAGCCATAATATAAATGTTGTTTTGGTCCTGTTACATATCATTTTTTCCTTGTTAGCCATTTGAGTTCTGATCTACCATCACAAACTGGACACAGTCCCCCCAAAAAACATTCGTCTCCTCACATGTGATTTGTTTAAACACACATTCCAAGTTTTAATATACAGAGCATGCACAGTTGGTACAGTCTGTGACACCCCGTTCGATGGCTGCCTCACTCTTTTTTACTTCAGCTAAGACCACAGGCCAGTCAGGAAGCACAGGGTTGACTTCAGCAAAAGCTTTGCCCAATCCTCTATATATGCACTAAATAACACTCTCCTTCATACAGAACTTAATGACACAACACTTAATAATGAAGGTACAATATGTTGGTTGTACTTTGTGTTTGACTGTGAACAAGGTGTTACTATGTACGCACAGATTGTGTATTCTGTATTTTTGTAACTTATCTATATACGCTGAAATAATTAGTAGTGGTTTGTGTGTTAAATTTACTAAGCAAATAAATATTAAATGTTTGCAATAAAACTTGCAATTAATTGATATGGCATGACTCTGACAGCCACTAAGTGCCTGCACTAAATGATCAGCACTACATGACTGCAATGCTCTCACTGCAGATAAGTAGTGAATATGGTCTGTCGAGTTGCAGCTAAATCCATAACTGTCCATGTCCATGCTGGTAAAAGACTTTGATGGAATTTATTAAATGGTGTATATATATATATATATATATGCATATATTTAAATAAATATATAAATAAACACACACACAAACACACACTCACACATACATATATATATATATAAGAAATTATACATATATCATTTTTTTTTAAAAATATTTTTAAGAGCTTTGTCACTTGATGTTACAACAATCACCTGATGCTCAGTATCAGCAAAATTAATGAGCCTGCAGTGGATGTCATTGGTTCAGATAGATACTGCTTCAAAAAAGCTGGAAAATTTAAAACATCAGTGCTTTACACAGGAGGCAGTACAGAAGATCTAAACAATCAGCACATTTTTAAATTGGAAACACAAGATTAGTGTCACCAATTCAGCGTTCGACTGAGTGTGAAATATGGTCATAATCTACTCTTTCGTACCTGAATTGCAATGTTGAATAAGTGCTGGAAAGGTGTTTTTGCAAGACAAATAAAATATCACCTTGAAGTGTACCTTTGACCTTGTAAATATAAATTGTCAT